>OU343160.1:177088447-177475621 GCA_910595825.1 Philhelius pedissequus | reverse complement strand
CTGTCAGTCTGTCAGTCTGTCAGTCTGTCAGTCTGTCAGTCTGTCAGTCTGTCAGTCTGTCAGTCTGTCAGTCTGTCAGTCTGTCAGTCTGTCAGTCTGTCAGTCTGTCAGTCTGTCAGTCTGTCAGTCTGTCAGTCTGTCAGTCTGTCAGTCTGTCAGTCTGTCAGTCTGTCAGTCTGTCAGTCTGTCAGTCTGTCAGTCTGTCAGTCTGTCAGTCTGTCAGTCTGTCAGTCTGTCAGTCTGTCAGTCTGTCAGTCTGTCAGTCTGTCAGTCTGTCAGTCTGTCAGTCTGTCAGTCTGTCAGTCTGTCAGTCTGTCAGTCTGTCAGTCTGTCAGTCTGTCAGTCTGTCAGTCTGTCAGTCTGTCAGTCTGTCAGTCTGTCAGTCTGTCAGTCTGTCAGTCTGTCAGTCTGTCAGTCTGTCAGTCTGTCAGTCTGTCAGTCTGTCAGTCTGTCAGTCTGTCAGTCTGTCAGTCTGTCAGTCTGTCAGTCTGTCAGTCTGTCAGTCTGTCAGTCTGTCAGTCTGTCAGTCTGTCAGTCTGTCAGTCTGTCAGTCTGTCAGTCTGTCAGTCTGTCAGTCTGTCAGTCTGTCAGTCTGTCAGTCTGTCAGTCTGTCAGTCTGTCAGTCTGTCAGTCTGTCAGTCTGTCAGTCTGTCAGTCTGTCAGTCTGTCAGTCTGTCAGTCTGTCAGTCTGTCAGTCTGTCAGTCTGTCAGTCTGTCAGTCTGTCAGTCTGTCAGTCTGTCAGTCTGTCAGTCTGTCAGTCTGTCAGTCTGTCAGTCTGTCAGTCTGTCAGTCTGTCAGTCTGTCAGTCTGTCAGTCTGTCAGTCTGTCAGTCTGTCAGTCTGTCAGTCTGTCAGTCTGTCAGTCTGTCAGTCTGTCAGTCTGTCAGTCTGTCAGTCTGTCAGTCTGTCAGTCTGTCAGTCTGTCAGTCTGTCAGTCTGTCAGTCTGTCAGTCTGTCAGTCTGTCAGTCTGTCAGTCTGTCAGTCTGTCAGTCTGTCAGTCTGTCAGTCTGTCAGTCTGTCAGTCTGTCAGTCTGTCAGTCTGTCAGTCTGTCAGTCTGTCAGTCTGTCAGTCTGTCAGTCTGTCAGTCTGTCAGTCTGTCAGTCTGTCAGTCTGTCAGTCTGTCAGTCTGTCAGTCTGTCAGTCTGTCAGTCTGTCAGTCTGTCAGTCTGTCAGTCTGTCAGTCTGTCAGTCTGTCAGTCTGTCAGTCTGTCAGTCTGTCAGTCTGTCAGTCTGTCAGTCTGTCAGTCTGTCAGTCTGTCAGTCTGTCAGTCTGTCAGTCTGTCAGTCTGTCAGTCTGTCAGTCTGTCAGTCTGTCAGTCTGTCAGTCTGTCAGTCTGTCAGTCTGTCAGTCTGTCAGTCTGTCAGTCTGTCAGTCTGTCAGTCTGTCAGTCTGTCAGTCTGTCAGTCTGTCAGTCTGTCAGTCTGTCAGTCTGTCAGTCTGTCAGTCTGTCAGTCTGTCAGTCTGTCAGTCTGTCAGTCTGTCAGTCTGTCAGTCTGTCAGTCTGTCAGTCTGTCAGTCTGTCAGTCTGTCAGTCTGTCAGTCTGTCAGTCTGTCAGTCTGTCAGTCTGTCAGTCTGTCAGTCTGTCAGTCTGTCAGTCTGTCAGTCTGTCAGTCTGTCAGTCTGTCAGTCTGTCAGTCTGTCAGTCTGTCAGTCTGTCAGTCTGTCAGTCTGTCAGTCTGTCAGTCTGTCAGTCTGTCAGTCTGTCAGTCTGTCAGTCTGTCAGTCTGTCAGTCTGTCAGTCTGTCAGTCTGTCAGTCTGTCAGTCTGTCAGTCTGTCAGTCTGTCAGTCTGTCAGTCTGTCAGTCTGTCAGTCTGTCAGTCTGTCAGTCTGTCAGTCTGTCAGTCTGTCAGTCTGTCAGTCTGTCAGTCTGTCAGTCTGTCAGTCTGTCAGTCTGTCAGTCTGTCAGTCTGTCAGTCTGTCAGTCTGTCAGTCTGTCAGTCTGTCAGTCTGTCAGTCTGTCAGTCTGTCAGTCTGTCAGTCTGTCAGTCTGTCAGTCTGTCAGTCTGTCAGTCTGTCAGTCTGTCAGTCTGTCAGTCTGTCAGTCTGTCAGTCTGTCAGTCTGTCAGTCTGTCAGTCTGTCAGTCTGTCAGTCTGTCAGTCTGTCAGTCTGTCAGTCTGTCAGTCTGTCAGTCTGTCAGTCTGTCAGTCTGTCAGTCTGTCAGTCTGTCAGTCTGTCAGTCTGTCAGTCTGTCAGTCTGTCAGTCTGTCAGTCTGTCAGTCTGTCAGTCTGTCAGTCTGTCAGTCTGTCAGTCTGTCAGTCTGTCAGTCTGTCAGTCTGTCAGTCTGTCAGTCTGTCAGTCTGTCAGTCTGTCAGTCTGTCAGTCTGTCAGTCTGTCAGTCTGTCAGTCTGTCAGTCTGTCAGTCTGTCAGTCTGTCAGTCTGTCAGTCTGTCAGTCTGTCAGTCTGTCAGTCTGTCAGTCTGTCAGTCTGTCAGTCTGTCAGTCTGTCAGTCTGTCAGTCTGTCAGTCTGTCAGTCTGTCAGTCTGTCAGTCTGTCAGTCTGTCAGTCTGTCAGTCTGTCAGTCTGTCAGTCTGTCAGTCTGTCAGTCTGTCAGTCTGTCAGTCTGTCAGTCTGTCAGTCTGTCAGTCTGTCAGTCTGTCAGTCTGTCAGTCTGTCAGTCTGTCAGTCTGTCAGTCTGTCAGTCTGTCAGTCTGTCAGTCTGTCAGTCTGTCAGTCTGTCAGTCTGTCAGTCTGTCAGTCTGTCAGTCTGTCAGTCTGTCAGTCTGTCAGTCTGTCAGTCTGTCAGTCTGTCAGTCTGTCAGTCTGTCAGTCTGTCAGTCTGTCAGTCTGTCAGTCTGTCAGTCTGTCAGTCTGTCAGTCTGTCAGTCTGTCAGTCTGTCAGTCTGTCAGTCTGTCAGTCTGTCAGTCTGTCAGTCTGTCAGTCTGTCAGTCTGTCAGTCTGTCAGTCTGTCAGTCTGTCAGTCTGTCAGTCTGTCAGTCTGTCAGTCTGTCAGTCTGTCAGTCTGTCAGTCTGTCAGTCTGTCAGTCTGTCAGTCTGTCAGTCTGTCAGTCTGTCAGTCTGTCAGTCTGTCAGTCTGTCAGTCTGTCAGTCTGTCAGTCTGTCAGTCTGTCAGTCTGTCAGTCTGTCAGTCTGTCAGTCTGTCAGTGTCTGTCAGTCAGTCTGTCAGTCTGTCAGTCTGTCAGTCTGTCAGTCTGTCAGTCTGTCAGTCTGTCAGTCTGTCAGTCTGTCAGTCTGTCAGTCTGTCAGTCTGTCAGTCTGTCAGTCTGTCAGTCTGTCAGTCTGTCAGTCTGTCAGTCTGTCAGTCTGTCAGTCTGTCAGTCTGTCAGTCTGTCAGTCTGTCAGTCTGTCAGTCTGTCAGTCTGTCAGTCTGTCAGTCTGTCAGTCTGTCAGTCTGTCAGTCTGTCAGTCTGTCAGTCTGTCAGTCTGTCAGTCTGTCAGTCTGTCAGTCTGTCAGTCTGTCAGTCTGTCAGTCTGTCAGTCTGTCAGTCTGTCAGTCTGTCAGTCTGTCAGTCTGTCAGTCTGTCAGTCTGTCAGTCTGTCAGTCTGTCAGTCTGTCAGTCTGTCAGTCTGTCAGTCTGTCAGTCTGTCAGTCTGTCAGTCTGTCAGTCTGTCAGTCTGTCAGTCTGTCAGTCTGTCAGTCTGTCAGTCTGTCAGTCTGTCAGTCTGTCAGTCTGTCAGTCTGTCAGTCTGTCAGTCTGTCAGTCTGTCAGTCTGTCAGTCTGTCAGTCTGTCAGTCTGTCAGTCTGTCAGTCTGTCAGTCTGTCAGTCTGTCAGTCTGTCAGTCTGTCAGTCTGTCAGTCTGTCAGTCTGTCAGTCTGTCAGTCTGTCAGTCTGTCAGTCTGTCAGTCTGTCAGTCTGTCAGTCTGTCAGTCTGTCAGTCTGTCAGTCTGTCAGTCTGTCAGTCTGTCAGTCTGTCAGTCTGTCAGTCTGTCAGTCTGTCAGTCTGTCAGTCTGTCAGTCTGTCAGTCTGTCAGTCTGTCAGTCTGTCAGTCTGTCAGTCTGTCAGTCTGTCAGTCTGTCAGTCTGTCAGTCTGTCAGTCTGTCAGTCTGTCAGTCTGTCAGTCTGTCAGTCTGTCAGTCTGTCAGTCTGTCAGTCTGTCAGTCTGTCAGTCTGTCAGTCTGTCAGTCTGTCAGTCTGTCAGTCTGTCAGTCTGTCAGTCTGTCAGTCTGTCAGTCTGTCAGTCTGTCAGTCTGTCAGTCTGTCAGTCTGTCAGTCTGTCAGTCTGTCAGTCTGTCAGTCTGTCAGTCTGTCAGTCTGTCAGTCTGTCAGTCTGTCAGTCTGTCAGTCTGTCAGTCTGTCAGTCTGTCAGTCTGTCAGTCTGTCAGTCTGTCAGTCTGTCAGTCTGTCAGTCTGTCAGTCTGTCAGTCTGTCAGTCTGTCAGTCTGTCAGTCTGTCAGTCTGTCAGTCTGTCAGTCTGTCAGTCTGTCAGTCTGTCAGTCTGTCAGTCTGTCAGTCTGTCAGTCTGTCAGTCTGTCAGTCTGTCAGTCTGTCAGTCTGTCAGTCTGTCAGTCTGTCAGTCTGTCAGTCTGTCAGTCTGTCAGTCTGTCAGTCTGTCAGTCTGTCAGTCTGTCAGTCTGTCAGTCTGTCAGTCTGTCAGTCTGTCAGTCTGTCAGTCTGTCAGTCTGTCAGTCTGTCAGTCTGTCAGTCTGTCAGTCTGTCAGTCTGTCAGTCTGTCAGTCTGTCAGTCTGTCAGTCTGTCAGTCTGTCAGTCTGTCAGTCTGTCAGTCTGTCAGTCTGTCAGTCTGTCAGTCTGTCAGTCTGTCAGTCTGTCAGTCTGTCAGTCTGTCAGTCTGTCAGTCTGTCAGTCTGTCAGTCTGTCAGTCTGTCAGTCTGTCAGTCTGTCAGTCTGTCAGTCTGTCAGTCTGTCAGTCTGTCAGTCTGTCAGTCTGTCAGTCTGTCAGTCTGTCAGTCTGTCAGTCTGTCAGTCTGTCAGTCTGTCAGTCTGTCAGTCTGTCAGTCTGTCAGTCTGTCAGTCTGTCAGTCTGTCAGTCTGTCAGTCTGTCAGTCTGTCAGTCTGTCAGTCTGTCAGTCTGTCAGTCTGTCAGTCTGTCAGTCTGTCAGTCTGTCAGTCTGTCAGTCTGTCAGTCTGTCAGTCTGTCAGTCTGTCAGTCTGTCAGTCTGTCAGTCTGTCAGTCTGTCAGTCTGTCAGTCTGTCAGTCTGTCAGTCTGTCAGTCTGTCAGTCTGTCAGTCTGTCAGTCTGTCAGTCTGTCAGTCTGTCAGTCTGTCAGTCTGTCAGTCTGTCAGTCTGTCAGTCTGTCAGTCTGTCAGTCTGTCAGTCTGTCAGTCTGTCAGTCTGTCAGTCTGTCAGTCTGTCAGTCTGTCAGTCTGTCAGTCTGTCAGTCTGTCAGTCTGTCAGTCTGTCAGTCTGTCAGTCTGTCAGTCTGTCAGTCTGTCAGTCTGTCAGTCTGTCAGTCTGTCAGTCTGTCAGTCTGTCAGTCTGTCAGTCTGTCAGTCTGTCAGTCTGTCAGTCTGTCAGTCTGTCAGTCTGTCAGTCTGTCAGTCTGTCAGTCTGTCAGTCTGTCAGTCTGTCAGTCTGTCAGTCTGTCAGTCTGTCAGTCTGTCAGTCTGTCAGTCTGTCAGTCTGTCAGTCTGTCAGTCTGTCAGTCTGTCAGTCTGTCAGTCTGTCAGTCTGTCAGTCTGTCAGTCTGTCAGTCTGTCAGTCTGTCAGTCTGTCAGTCTGTCAGTCTGTCAGTCTGTCAGTCTGTCAGTCTGTCAGTCTGTCAGTCTGTCAGTCTGTCAGTCTGTCAGTCTGTCAGTCTGTCAGTCTGTCAGTCTGTCAGTCTGTCAGTCTGTCAGTCTGTCAGTCTGTCAGTCTGTCAGTCTGTCAGTCTGTCAGTCTGTCAGTCTGTCAGTCTGTCAGTCTGTCAGTCTGTCAGTCTGTCAGTCTGTCAGTCTGTCAGTCTGTCAGTCTGTCAGTCTGTCAGTCTGTCAGTCTGTCAGTCTGTCAGTCTGTCAGTCTGTCAGTCTGTCAGTCTGTCAGTCTGTCAGTCTGTCAGTCTGTCAGTCTGTCAGTCTGTCAGTCTGTCAGTCTGTCAGTCTGTCAGTCTGTCAGTCTGTCAGTCTGTCAGTCTGTCAGTCTGTCAGTCTGTCAGTCTGTCAGTCTGTCAGTCTGTCAGTCTGTCAGTCTGTCAGTCTGTCAGTCTGTCAGTCTGTCAGTCTGTCAGTCTGTCAGTCTGTCAGTCTGTCAGTCTGTCAGTCTGTCAGTCTGTCAGTCTGTCAGTCTGTCAGTCTGTCAGTCTGTCAGTCTGTCAGTCTGTCAGTCTGTCAGTCTGTCAGTCTGTCAGTCTGTCAGTCTGTCAGTCTGTCAGTCTGTCAGTCTGTCAGTCTGTCAGTCTGTCAGTCTGTCAGTCTGTCAGTCTGTCAGTCTGTCAGTCTGTCAGTCTGTCAGTCTGTCAGTCTGTCAGTCTGTCAGTCTGTCAGTCTGTCAGTCTGTCAGTCTGTCAGTCTGTCAGTCTGTCAGTCTGTCAGTCTGTCAGTCTGTCAGTCTGTCAGTCTGTCAGTCTGTCAGTCTGTCAGTCTGTCAGTCTGTCAGTCTGTCAGTCTGTCAGTCTGTCAGTCTGTCAGTCTGTCAGTCTGTCAGTCTGTCAGTCTGTCAGTCTGTCAGTCTGTCAGTCTGTCAGTCTGTCAGTCTGTCAGTCTGTCAGTCTGTCAGTCTGTCAGTCTGTCAGTCTGTCAGTCTGTCAGTCTGTCAGTCTGTCAGTCTGTCAGTCTGTCAGTCTGTCAGTCTGTCAGTCTGTCAGTCTGTCAGTCTGTCAGTCTGTCAGTCTGTCAGTCTGTCAGTCTGTCAGTCTGTCAGTCTGTCAGTCTGTCAGTCTGTCAGTCTGTCAGTCTGTCAGTCTGTCAGTCTGTCAGTCTGTCAGTCTGTCAGTCTGTCAGTCTGTCAGTCTGTCAGTCTGTCAGTCTGTCAGTCTGTCAGTCTGTCAGTCTGTCAGTCTGTCAGTCTGTCAGTCTGTCAGTCTGTCAGTCTGTCAGTCTGTCAGTCTGTCAGTCTGTCAGTCTGTCAGTCTGTCAGTCTGTCAGTCTGTCAGTCTGTCAGTCTGTCAGTCTGTCAGTCTGTCAGTCTGTCAGTCTGTCAGTCTGTCAGTCTGTCAGTCTGTCAGTCTGTCAGTCTGTCAGTCTGTCAGTCTGTCAGTCTGTCAGTCTGTCAGTCTGTCAGTCTGTCAGTCTGTCAGTCTGTCAGTCTGTCAGTCTGTCAGTCTGTCAGTCTGTCAGTCTGTCAGTCTGTCAGTCTGTCAGTCTGTCAGTCTGTCAGTCTGTCAGTCTGTCAGTCTGTCAGTCTGTCAGTCTGTCAGTCTGTCAGTCTGTCAGTCTGTCAGTCTGTCAGTCTGTCAGTCTGTCAGTCTGTCAGTCTGTCAGTCTGTCAGTCTGTCAGTCTGTCAGTCTTTCTGTCAGTCTGTCAGTCTGTCAGTCTGTCAGTCTGTCAAGTCTGTCAGTCTGTCAGTCTGTCAGTCTGTCATGTCAGTCTGTCAGTCTGTCAGTCTGTCAGTCTGTCAGTCTGTCAGTCTGTCAGTCTGTCAGTCTGTCAGTCCTGTCAGGTCTGTCAGTCTGTCAGTCTGTCAGTCTGTCAGTCTGTCAGTCTGTCAGTCTGTCAGTCTGTCAGTCTGTCAGTCTGTCAGTCTGTCAGTCTGTCAGTCTGGTCAGTCTGTCAGTCTGTCAGTCTGTCAGTCTGTCAGTCTGTCAGTCTGTCAGTCTGTCAGTCTGTCAGTCTGTCAGTCTGTCAGTCTGTCAGTCTGTCAGTCTGTCAGTCTTTCCAGTCTGTCAGTTCTGTCAGTCTGTCAGTCTGTCAGTCTGTCAGTCTGTCAGTCTGTCAGTCTGTCAGTCTGTCAGTCTGTCAGACTGTCAGTCTGTCAGTCTGTCAGTCTGTCAGTCTGTCAGTCTGTCTCAGTCTGTCAGTCTGTCAGTCTGTCAGAGTCTGTCAGTCTGTCAGTCTGTCAGTCTGTCAGTCTGTCAGTCTGTCAGTCTGTCAGGAGTCTGTCAGTCTGTCAGTCTGTCAGTCTGTCCAGTCCTGTCAGTCTGTCAGTCTGTCAGTCTGTTCAGTCTGTCAGTCCTGTCAGTCTGTCAGTCTGTCAGTCTGTCCAGTAGTCTGTCAGTCTGTCAGGTCTTGCCAGTCTGTTAGTATGTCAGTCTGCCAGTCTGTTAGTATTTCAGTCTGTCTGTCTGTCCTCGAGTCTACAGCCTAAACGGTTGGATAGATTTGCTTCAAAATTGTTAGGTATTGTTTTTTCGATAATATGCCCACACGTTTTTTTTGTTTTTTTTTTTAAACGACAAATAACAGTAGCTCCACACATTTTCTTTTTGGGCCAAAACTAAAAATCTTATTTTTCTCAAAAAGTGCTCGAACGATTTTTATAAAAAAAATCAGTTCATTAATGAAGGGAAATGCTACCTTTTGACATTTTTTTTTTTGGAAAAAAATTGTTATTTTTATTTGCATTGGGCTGGAATTAGACATCTTTCAAACTAAGTTGTTAAACCAATTTTTTTTCAGTTGAACGTCTGACATTTATGAAAATGTATCGCTTAACTATCGCACAACGCATAAAAATTGTTAAAACCTACTACAAAAATGGTGATTCTGCAACAGCTTTAAGAGGAGATTATGGTTAACATAATCGTCCAACTACGCAATCAATTGGCAAAATTGTGAAGAAATTTGAAAAGTCTGGATTGGTTACAGATATTGTAAGGCCTGTGCATCATCGTTTCGCTCGTACCACTGAAAATATCGCTGCTGTAAGTGAAGGTTTTGCCGAAGACCCGAATGTGTCGATTCCTCGTCATTCTCAGGAATTAGGACTGTCTTACGGCACATTATGGCGTATTTTGCATTTGGATCTACACCTACATCCATATAAGTCCAGCTGACACAACAACTGAAGCCAGCTGACCATTCACAACGTCGTAGATACGTCGAATGGGTGTTTGAACAACAGGCGGTGGACGGCGATTATTCGAACAAAATTTTCTTTAGCGACGAAGCACATTTCTCACTCGGTGGATATGTTAATAAACAAAATTGTCGTATTTGGGGTTCTGAGAATCCTCAAGTAATTGAAGAGAGGAAATTACATCCACAAAAACTCACTGCTTGGGGCGCTCTTTGGTCCGGGGGTGTGATTGGACCTTACTTCTTCGAAAACGACAATGGATGCTTGCAAAAATTCGCGTGGTCTTCATTTAAATGATATAGTGTTTCACACATAATGTCAACGTTCAAACTTTATAATAAAAAGAAATGTCATGAAAAAAACATATTTTATATGTGTTTTATTTACGTTTACTTTTGAAACCGCAAAATGGAAAACCTTTACCTCTAAAGGTAAATGGTAAAACCATTTTTTTGGGTTTTTTCGGATCGGTTCCGCAGCAGGTCCTAGAGAATTTAAACACTATTTTATACCAATATTTAAAAAAAAAATTTTGAAATTAATTTTTTTTTTGAAAACTCAAAATTTCAAAAACGACTAGATAGATTTTTTCAAAACTTCGTATTTGGTGGGTTTTTGACATTATCTTTAATAGTAAAAAAAAACTATTTTCCAAAATAAAAAACAACGGTACCTCCCATACAAATGTTAAAAAACCGTTAAGAAAAAAATGTATTTCTCGAAAACGGCTCCAAGAATTCTTATAAAAAAATTTGTGTGTTCTTAAATTAGTACAGTTCACTTTTAAGTATAAAAATATTGTTTTTTCTGTACTTATTAACGGTACAACCCATAGAACCACTTTTCATATTTTCGACTTTCTCCATATTGGATGAACCGATTAAAATAATTTTTTTACAAATGTCCCTACAATTGTTAATAAAACTGCATACTCAAATTTTCAAAAAAAAAAGTTTTTCGATTTTTAAAACATAAATAATTTTTTTTTTTGAAAAATCGGTTTTTCAAAAACCAGTCACAGAATTTTTTTTAAATTTAAATTTCAATTTTTTTTTCTAAAAATGTTTTCAAAATTTTATACATAAAAAATTAATTTATTAAAAAGCCGCTCCAATGATTTTTGAAATCTTTTTTTGATATATTCTTATTTATCAATGAATTCAAACTGCATCTTTGTTTTCCATCAAACTAGTTATAACGAATAAGTAATATAAGAACATTTAATTATGTTTTTAAAACATTTATTTCTACCTTATTACTTTTTTACGAATTTTTGCGTACGTCGCTGAATACTAAATACAATATAGGTCCTCATACTTTTATATATGCATATGGGTCTTTAAAAATGACATGAAGCTTATGTAATGCATATTGTACCTAAATTATGGAGTTGTATGTATATAGCTACCCATTTACATCCTTCATTTTCATTATTGTATGTACATGTTAAAATACTTAGGTTCCATCAATATGTATATACGAGTATATGTCGGTACATTTAACTCTCCTAACCTACGTAATTAAAATCCATAACTTAGATTTAAATATACATTTGTAGGTAGGTACCTATATGTAGATATTCCTTGAATCATCTATTCGATAATTCATTATACTAAGAATCAAGGTAATCTTACCTTCATAGGCTTTAAAGCTGCATAGAATAACCACACCTAACTAACTAAACCACAATGGCTACCTACATTAAAGTTGTTAGCTACAAGAGCATGTACATACTATCCAGTCGTGCATTTTATTTTTTTCTTGATTTATCAAAAATACTTTTTGTAATTTTTTTCTCCTAATTTTTTGAATACTTATTTGTTACATTTTACTTTTTCGTACCGCGTATTTTAGCAGGAAATTTTGCTCTAAGCATTTTTTTTTAATCCTGTCGGCAGTTTTTTTCAGGAAATTTGGTTTAAGCTGGAAAACTAGCAGGTTTTCATATTTCTCCAACCTAAGATAAAATTTACTTTAAAATTAAAACTCAATCAAAAATAAATGCGTATCCCTTATTACAGAGCTTCAAAGAATTTTGCAGCAAGTAAATTTATTTTCTGTTAAAAAATGTTTGCGGATTCATAGGCAACCATTAAAAGCTTTTTTAAAGATAAAAACATGAATTCTGAACTTATTTCCAAAATTGAATCGCAATGGAAGAAAATAAATCTAAATAAATGGGAGGATATTGAAAATATTGTTGAATTTTGATGCGAGGTAAATAAGTTCACCGATGCATTCAACGAAAACCCTTACAAAAAGTTGTCAAACTCTGTGAATTCGTCTTTAGTTTTGCCTATATCAAATGCTGCTTAAAGAGTGTTTAGTTTTATGAATCTAAAGGATCGACAAAGGAATCGAATGAAAATTGATATGTTAAATAGTATACATTTTATCAGTGATTATTTATCTGATATGATCTGGTCTTCATTATTTCTCCTATTATAAGCCAACAACACACAAGCAATTCAATAAAATATAATTTTACCGTAAAAGAAGAACACGAAACTTGTGATATTTGTCAAGATGCTTTAAATGAAGCAGAAAACTTTTGCAGTATAACATTTATATAGATACCATTTATTTAATTAGATTAACATACTCTGATACCTGATTTTTTTGTTTCTTTTTGTTGCGAAATGGTTTAATAGCTATATGTTACGTGTTTTCCTTTTTTTCCGGGCATATTCTTACCTACTAACTTATCCGGCTCCCGATGCATGGGGGTTCGCTGCCTGACATATTGCGGTCTTCCATCGGTTTCGGTCCCTCGCATATCCCCTCCAGTTTTAATCGCCTGGTCCATGTAGCGGAGGTTCGGTCTTCCTGGTCGTCTCGAACCTGAGGCCTGGGTCGAAGATTTACTTGGCTGGAGCGTTGTTGTCCATTCGCTCGATGCGCCCGAATCAGTGTAGTTGACGTGCTTTAGCTCTTTGTACTACATCCACATCTTGGTACAGCATATACAATTCTCGACTGAATCTTCTCCTCCATTCCCCCTCTTCGCATATAGGACCAAATATCGGGCGAAGAATTTGTTGCTCGAAAGTGCCCAGTATCAATTCCACTTTTCAACTTATCGTCCAGCAATCGGCGTCGTAGAATTGGTAAAATTAACGTTTTGTATAGCGTGCATTTCGTCTTTCAAGAAAGGAGTTTTGAACCCATTTGTTTGGCCAAACCGAAGTAGCGGCGGTTCGCTAGTGTAATTCTATGTCGGATTTCCACTAAGGTGTCGGATGTGGAATTGATGTTTGTTCCGAGGTAGGTGAACTCTTTGACTACCTTGAAATTATTGCTACGTGTTTTCCTAGCCGATGGACAGATGAGGCTTTGTTTGTTTATAGCATATACTTTGTTTTGTCCTCATTCACTTCAAGTCCAACGCATTTCGCCTGTTCATCAATAGCTGCGAACGCTTCAAGTACAGCCCGCTTGGAGCTGCCGATACCACTCTTGCATACTATCTGCTCCAGGAATATGTTGAAGAAGTCACATCATAGCGCATCTCCTTGTCTGAACACTGTACATATCTGGAAAAACTCGGATGAGCTGTTACCTACTTGCACTTTGCACATCGTATTTTGTAACGTCAAGCGACATAGCTGGATCAGTTTTTCCGGGATCCCGATTTCCGGCATCGCTAATAGAAGCTCTTGGCGACTTATACGGCTTTGAAGTCGATGAAGATATGGTGCGTCTCGACTTGAAATTCGTTGGTCTTTTCCAAGATTTGCCTCAATGTGAAGATTTGGACTATGCTTCATCTGCATGACCTGAAGCCACACTGGTACGTGCCGATGATAGTGTTGCAGAAAGGTTTAAGACGCTCACATAGTACGTTAGATAGGATCTTATAGGCAACATTAAGCATGGATATACCTCTGTAGATTTTGCAGGACATAGCATCGCCTTTTTTTGTAAATTTGGCATATGGAGCTATTTGACCAGTTATCGGGCATGCTTTCCTCCTCCCACATTTGGTTGATGAGCTGGTGCAGGCGCCCTACCAGGACATCTCCTCCATACTTGAAGAGTTCCGCAGGTAGGCTATCCGAGCATGTGGATTTGTTGTTTTTAAGCTTGTGGATGGCTTTCTTAACCTCTTCAGTACTGGGCGCTGGGACTGGATCTTCATTGACTTCATGCATTTTTTGTTCTATTGTTGCTTCCTCTACATAATGCCTGTTAAGCAGTTACTGTAAATGCCACTTAAGCACATCTACAAATCCCTGTGCTTCAGTGACAAGGCTCCCTTCGCTGTTTCGAAGACCTTGCTTGCCAGTCCTAAAACCAGATGCCAGTTGTTGGGCTGTTTTGTAGAACCGGCGGGTATTGGTGGCGGTGCTAGATCCCTCGAGATACCTGAGCTGAGAGGCTACGGATGCTCTTTTCATCCTTCGCAGGGTTTTTCCTCTTTCCATCTCTTTTCGGGTACAGGCATATATACGATATTTTCCGTTTTACATGGTTTCACGAGTTTGCAGGAGTTTGTTTCCAAAAAAAATTGCATTTTTTAGCAGTTTATGTAGTCAAAAAACTAGAGTGTTTTCACAATCTGTTCATAATTTATTTTTCTGAACTTTAGATTAGAAGTTGTATATTTGCAATTTACTTTTGAAAATTCAACATAAGATCATATTTTATAGATTTCTGATTATTTATATGTCCTCTGTCTTTACTTCACTTTTCACGCAATTTTTTTCTCTTTTCTTGAAGGAAAATTATTTTTTATTTGCGCGATTTACTTTAATTTTATTTAAAACGCGAAACAACCAATTTTTCTCCTTATTTGTTATTTTCATGTTAATAGAAAAATCGTTGTCCTTTCACGGTCGCCAATTAATATTATCACTGAAACATGAGTGTATTCAAAAACTATATTTAATTCAACAATATAAACTTAACCGAACACTTCTATATCTGATATACAATTCAACCGTTGACTTCGATATCTGATTTACGATTGATTCTTAATAATAAACTTATTCGTTTATCTTATCCCATCGTCTTGTTGCGGAAGAAGATGATGTAATCTGTCTGGATCTTGATTGTTGTTTACGAAACATGACGGATGTGCTCAGTACGCTATTTCTTATTTGTCATTTGAAGACACAAATTCAATAATGATTTAAATGTAAATAACGTTCCTTAACTTATGTACCAAATACCAAGACATCTTTCACGTTAATGGTGACTTACTTACGTATACCTATATTGGCAAAGCAGGTATCTCACTTAAAAAGCATGCGTCACCGAAATATTCAAAGCCATATCGTCTCCCGCAGAAGCAGGAACGAAGAAATACGAAATATGTTAAAAAATGACATTATAGAACCATCGATTTCGCCTTTTTCATTGGAACTCTCTAATTTTCATAGTACCTAAAAAGAAAGATCGGGCTACCATTCTATAGAAATTCCGTAGGCGATAAATTTCCACTACCAAACACGATAGACATCTATGATATGGTAGGAGGAGCAACCTACTTTTCATGTATAGATTTAAGCCAGGGATATTACCAAATATAGTTGGATGCCAATAGCAGGTCAGTCACAGCGTTTTCAATCTCAACATAAGATGGTCACTACCAGATAAAACGACTAACCATGGGGTTAAAGATCTCACCCAGTAAGTTTTCAACAACGATGTCCATAGCGTTGTCAGGACTAACATATTCACGATGTTTTGTCTATCTCGATGATCTTATAGTTTTTGGTAGAAATTTAATGGATCACAATAAAACTTGATCCAAGTGTTTGAACGTCTTAGGGATGTAAATCTGAAAATACACTTTGGGAAATGCTCTTTAAGCGACATCACATAACCTCACGAAAAATAGTCCAGCGGTGTTAAATCGTACGGTCTTGGAGGTCAACCCCAGGCCCACAACGCGAGATAATGCGCTCATCAAAAGTTTCCTTCAATAAATTGATTGTTTCGTTGTTCTTCCAATTCAGGCATGATAAAGACATTAATCATGCCTCTACAGCCCTTCCATTGATAATAATACTATCGACGGCTTCATTTTTGAAGAAATATGGACCAATGATTCTCTCCGCCCATAGAGCACAACAAACAGTGATTTTTTGAGGATGTAACGGCGTCTCAACAATGGCTTGCGGATTGTGATCACTCCATATGCGACAAATTAACTTATTAACGTACCCATTTAACCAAAAGTGAGCTTCATGAATGGACACAAATTTTCTTCTGAAAATATGGATCGGTGGCCATCTCGTTAGGTCTCTTCATTATGAAATGGCGGACCAAACTGAACATAAATCAAGTAACAGCTGCCAAAAAGACCAACATTGCCACATTGAAAACCACACGACTAAAAAACACCGTTAAAAATTCATTTATATGACACATCTGTATTATATTTTATTTGATTAAGGATTTATATATTGTGAATTTGGTCGAATTAGCTTTGTGGTTATTTTCTGGTCATTGGTTTATCGCAGAAAAGAATAAAAAAAATTCTATAGTGACAGTGAATAAAATAAAGATTATCCGAATTTCTAAAATCAGGGCACACATACGAAAAAATTTTATAGTTTGAACCAAAACCTTCACTCTACTTATCTTTCTTTTTCTTTTCCTTGATTTTTCTTCTCTCCCTCTCCTCAAATAATCCTTTACTCCTCGGATCACCTCCCCTCGATTTTCTTAGTTCTTCCCAAAATTAAAATGAAATAGTGGACCAGCACTACTAGAGTAAAGGAATCTGATGATCGACCCTGGCAAGTCGTGAATTGCTATAATTCCAGCCAAAAATAATTGAGAAAAAACTTGGTGGTAGCACACTCAAATTGTTGTTGGGCATTCAACGTCAGTAAATTTCACCGCAACATAGTACTATTTCGTCACCTAAATTTGGCAGATAACTATGAGCAGTAAAAAACAAAACTTTAGTTCTTAGCAGGAATTCAAATGGCTCTCTCAGCTAAAAGACTTGCCTAACTTAACCTTCGTCGGGCAGCAAAATATTTGTTAAAATTGGCGACACACACTCCAGCTGTTCGTATACAATTTAATCGGTAAGTAAGTTGTTATTTGCATTATTATTATTATTTCTATCATTTTAATTTATCCAAACTCAGTTTCTTAATTTTTTATTTATTCCATTTAATTTATTTCTTTTCTATTAATTTACTTAAATTATTCTTATTCTTTAAGACTGTTTTAGCACTTCCAGATTTTCTGAGCTCATCAGCAGTTTATTCTATTTTTCTCTATTCCGAGGCATTATTTTAAATACTTAACACAAAACAGAAATGAACAATTTGGGTAATGTAGGTGTTTCAGAGACCAGGAATGTCTCACTCACGGTTTACTTGTTTGTCATATTAATGCATAAAGCTTACGAAAGCACCTAGACGAATTTAAGCACACTTTTGAGGATGGTGTGTGATTTGCGCGGCGGAGACCTGGCTCACAAGTGATTTTGAAAATAGTTATTTAGAGTTTTCAGACTACAAAGTTTTTAGATGCGATCGTGATACAAGAGGTGGTGGCGTCGCCATTTTCATTAAGAACAAATTGTACCCAAATATTTAAAAAAAATCTAATAGTTCTGGTATAGATAGAGTTTGTTTTAAGTTGTGTGTGATGAAGGAAACTGCATTTTAGGTTTTCTATATAAACCTCCACATATTATTGATTCTGGTTGTATAACTAAAGTGTTTAAAGATAAAACACCGTATTGGAACCACATTATATTGGCTGAAGACTTTAATATTATTCTATTAGATGAACGAAATAGGAATGTTGCTAGATTTCGGAGTAATTTAAATTTCTTAAACCCCTTCCCAGTAAACGTTTCAATGCCTACTCATTTTTCGGAATCGAGTTCTTTATTGATTCTTTTCACGTTAATCAACCCAGCAAAATAAATTTTTATAGTCAGCTAGAGACACCTGGTTTTTCGAGGTATGCTTCGATTTAGCTTTGTATGATTTTAATGTTGGTCGCAACAGAGATGTACGTACTTTCCAGTACCGTGATTTCAAGGCAATTAACTTTGAAACCCTATTCGCTGAGGTTACAAATGCCAACTGGGAAATAACTCACTTTCTTCGCGAAGTTCGTGACCAAATATAATTTTTTTACCGACGGAGTTAACCACTTATTTAACACATTTGTACCAATAAAATCAGATACCGGCCGTAATTACAGATGTAGGTGGTTCAATCGTAAGATTGAAGTTCTTATTGCTAAAAGAATTTCTCTTGTATCAGACGGAAACGTTTTAGGCTACAATCCTTTTTTTAGTACTCACAAATTTCTTCGAAACTTAATTAATAAAGAGATCAAGAAAGCAAAATGTCATTGCTATACTACAAAATTTCAAAACGCTTCATCACCAAAACTTTGTCGAAACATTAAATTACTTGGCATAAGCAAAAAGCCTGATATTTTAAGTGCCGAATGTGATGCTAATGAGCTCAACAAAGTGTTTGCTGGCTCCATATCGTTTACCTCAATTACTACCAACACTGTCAATACTGAATCGGAATCCTCGAACCAATTCAGTTCCTGCAGGGTTAATGAGATTGATGAGCTAGAAGCAGTCAAGAGAATCAAATCTGAAGCTATTGGGCTAGATAATATGCACATTATGTTCTTCAAAATTATTTTACCACTTATTATTCCTTACTTAACTAATATATTTAATTCAATTGTAACCACATCTTCCTATCCTAAGATATGGATTGTTTATAAAATAATACCAATTCCAAACAATTCCACCTCATCAGTTAAAGAATATCGTCCGATCTTCATTCTGCCTTTTGGCTCGAAAGTGTTTTAAAGAATAATGAGTCAACAGATGTCATCTTTTTTATCAGCTAACAAGTTGTTTTCTCCGGTACAAGCTGGGTTTAGACCACATCATATTTGCTCCACAGCTCTCTTAAAACTTGTTGATGACATTCGCCAGGAAATTGACAGAGAATACGCATCTACACTGGTGTTGCTTGATTTTTCAAAGGCTTTCGACTGTTCCGCATGATATTTTACAGAATAAATTGAGAAACAATTTCTTCTTTGATTGTAATGCAGTAACTCTCATTCAAAAAGAAGAACGCAGGCAGTGTATATTAACTCCCACTTGTCAGACTATCTTCCAACGAATGCGGGTGTCCCTCAGGGATCTATCCTTGGGACATTGCTTTTCAGAATATTTATTAATGATCTTTCTGAGCTGTCAAATTTTGTAAGATATTAATGTACGCTGATGCAGATATACTTAAGAATATTTATTAATGATCTTTCTGAGCTGTCAAATTTTGTAAGATATTAATGTACGCTGATGCAGATATACTTAAGTATACCATAATATGGTCGAAAATGCTACCTATCGAATTAATTCTGATTTGACTGGAATTTTGCAGTGGGCCGAGGCAAATTTCTTACGACTAAACCCAAAAAAAAGCCAAGCAATTGTCAGCAATTCAAACTCGGTGGACACGTCTTACTATCCTAGCATTGAGCTCGGTAGCTCAACGCTTCCGTATGTTGATAAGGTTAAAAACTTAGGCACTATTTTCAACCAAACCCAAACTTGGGATAATCATATATCACATGCTCTTGGTAAAACTTACCATAGACTCAGAGTTCTTTACCTAAGTGGTGGCTGCCTACCATCAAAAGTAAAATCTATGTTAGTTAAAACCGTTATTTTACCAATGTTAACCTATGGTAGTTTAATTTTCTGTAGTGTCGACTGTGGTAGCCAAAGAAAACCAAGAGCGGCATTCAACAATGTTATACGCTTCGTGTATTCTCTTCGGCGTTTTGACCATAACTCCAACTACGCGAATAGCTTCTATGGAATGTCATTCCAAAATCATCTTGACAGTAAAGTATTAGTATTTTTATTTTGTTTGATGCAAACGAAAACTCTGAATACTTATACGAAAAACTGATTCTACCTCAGTTGCGGAGAAGCCGAGTACTTATTTTCCTAACACATAGACATAACCTTTCCAAGCGCAAATTCTTCGTGTACTCCATAGGTCTTTGGAGTTCATTACCTGTCGATTAGAGGGGAATAAATAACTGCGATAGTTTTTAAACGACTCTAGTGTAGTGTGTTTATGTGCACATGGTGTATGCACGGGTCAAGTGACGAATACCACTCGTCACTTGATACGTCGCGAAGCGACATTGTGCACATCAGCACACCATAATCTTCCCACGATATGCAATGAACAACGTGCATTGCATATCGTGTTTATATTATTCTTTTTTCGCATTTGATATTATTCTTTTGCTGACTCCACAAATGTGTGAATATGGAGTCAGCATAGTTTTAAGTATGAACACATTATAACAAATAAAATTCATTATTATTAAATCAACTCTCCGACAATACACAAGTCTTTTTCTTTTATATTAAAAACATATTACATGGCGACCGTGACAGTGATTCTGTCCATATTAAAAATAAGTTTTTTTTCTGTTGTTGTTGTTTTATTAACTTAATTCAATCCAAAAATGTCTTTATTTTAAATTATTAAAAAAAAAAAAAAAACATAAAACACATCGGAATATTGTGCGTTTTAAAAATATCAAGCCGGCAAATCGCTTGTCCAATTATTTGTGAAGTGCGCATTTTGATTACAAATAAAAAGAGGAACCATCTTTGGATAGAAAATACCCTTTCATCCACCACCACGACGAACATGTTTGCCTCCTAAAATCAGTTGAAAAGTAAATAATGATATGATGTGCTCGGAAAGCGTAAAAGTGATACGAACATGTTTGCCTTTCATCTACCACTAACCAACACCTCGTATTTCTTCATCATTTTTAATTGGGATAGAACAAAGCTTCCTTTTACGACAAAATAACTCGTGATATACATTCATTAGAAAGTGATCATTCGGAAGTTGACAGACCACTATCGCCATCTGTGTGGACCTCCGACCTCAGCTAAACTCAGAAAACGAAACAACAATAATCTTCAAATCATAGCTGCCCAGCAATCAAATGATGATGATCAAATCAATCCAGCCCAGCAATGGTAATATATTTTTATAATTCATCGTGAAAAAAAAATGTGTGTTAATTGTTATATATGAAGCTTAAATCTATTGAACTAATCTGTTTATTGTAAATATATTGAACTAATCTGTTTATTGTACAAAACATCGAAAATCCAATATTTAATTGCTTCTAAAAGAAATTTGATGCATTCTTCTGCCGTTCTGTTTTTTTTTTTTAAACAAAATATAGTCAATCGTCTCAAATACTCTTTGCCAGTCTAGAATAATTGTAACAAAGATTATATGGAATCTTTGCTCGGTATTGCTTCTTCTGTTTAAAGTCATTGAGGTTTAAGCATTAATTTAAAATGGGAGGTAAAACCTCCAAAGTAAAGGATAGCACAGCAAATGTGTTAAATGTTGTTGACGTGATGGATACAACCCCACACTTAGAAACACAAACTATGCTCATTTCTTTATTGGTTGTCCTCACGGCAGTAAACTTAATTCTTAAATTTTATCTGTTGTATAAGCGTACACTTAAAAAACGCTACATAAGCCGAGCAAACGACTTAGATAAAATTTAAAATGGAATGGAAAATATTAGCAATAAAAATAAACGGTTTTAAAGATAATTTCCAAAAATCTTACAAATGTATTAACAAAAATACAACAATAAGAGTAGATACATTAAAAAACCATATTAAAACACTAATATCCCATTACAATAGTATTGTCAATGTTTTCAACGCATACAAAAACGAATTGACAGCTGATCATGAAAAAGATTGTAGGAAGCTTTTAAAAACACTTAACACTAAGTTAAAAAATATTAGCATTAAATGGGAAATTGAAATACATGTCCCAGATGAATTAGAGCTTCACGCTGAGTTTAATGAAAATCAAATAGAAAGTTTAGACGAATCAAAACCAGTAGTAAATACAGAATCTGACAGTGAAATTGAAACACTGGATGAATTCCCACAACCAATTATAAAAATCAAGGAAAAAATGGCCCAAACTTTAGTAGAATTTCTTAAACTTGCCTCATCACTCATACCTGAGTTTGATGGAAAGGCAGAAAATTTACAAAGCTTCAAAGATGCCCTTCTCCTTATTGATTCATTAAAAGGAGCACACGAAGTATCAGAAATTAGTCTCATAAAGACCAAACTAAAGGGACATGCTAGAAATCTAATAAGTAATGAACAAACGATAGTTGAGATAGTTGAAAAACTAAATGCAAAAGTAAAAGGAGATTCAGTAGATGTAATTTCTGCGAAATTACTAAATCTACAACAAAAAAATAAGACAGCAAATCAATATGTCCAAGAAATAGAAAAATTGACGAAGTGTTTAGAAGGAGCCTATATCAACGATGGTTTAGCTTCTGATTTAGCTGCTAAATACAGCACAACGCTCGCTGTCAAGGCTATGACACAAAATTGTTCTATTGATAAGGTAAAACTTATAATGCAGGCTGGCACATTCAGCGATATGAATGAGGCCATGTCCAAATTCGTTAATAGTTGCACAGATGCAACCGGACATTCTAATACTGTTTTGTTTTACAAGCAAACCAATAATAGAGGCTATCGTGGAAATTACCACGGAAGAGGTAATCATCACAATAATCGCTACCGCAATAACCAAAACAATTACAGGGGAAATGGCCGATCTAGAGGCAACTTTAGAGGCCGTGGTAACTCGTACCGTGGCCATAATAATAATAACGAACACAATAATGTTCGAATTACTCAAAGTAACTCGGAAAACTGCCAAGACCCTTTAGGAAACAATTTATAAATACAAAGGTCCATGCTATCAATTTTAATCTCAATATTTTCGTGTCATTTATAAATGTATTTACTAAACATAAACTCACATTCCTAATAGACACAGGTGCAGATATTTCACTTCTAAAAGAAGATTCTGATTTTTACCAAGACGTCCAAAATGACAAGATTATAAGTATCCAAGGAATAGGCCAGGGAATAGTAAAATCCCAAGGTCTAGCCCCAATAGAGCTTCAAACAGATAAATACATCATCCCACACAATTTCCATATAGTAAATTCAAATTTTACAATACCATGTGATGGAATCATAGGTATGGATTTTATAAAACAATTTAACTGCAAATTAGACTTCAAACCAACTGAAGATTGGTTTATAATCAGACCCAATAATTTAAATTTTCCGATTTATGTTCCAATAACATATAGTTGTGGTAATAATTCACTACTTCTACCAGCAAGATCACAAGTAATAAGAAAAATTGAAATAAAAACAACAGAAGACCTCATTTTTATTCCCAACCAAGAAATAAAACATGGCATTTATGTTGCAAATGCAATAGCAACATCACAATTTGCATTAGTTCGTCTATTAAATACAACCGATACTAACCAACTGGCCAGTTTAAATAACTTAAAATATGAACCACTCTCAAACTATGATGTGGTCCACACTAATCGAAATATTAGAACAGAATCAGTCATAAATCAACTAAAGAAAAATTTTCCGCCCCAATTCAAAAAACAATTAACAGAAGTATGCACCGAATATAGTGATGTATTTGGATTGGAAACCGAATCCATAACCACAAATAATTTTTATAAGCAAAACTTGAGATTGAAAGATAGCGAACCAGTATATATAAAGAACTACCGAAGTCCTCATAGTCATGTTGAAGAAATTCAAAAACAAGTTAAAAAATTGATACACGACAAAATAATCGAACCGTCTGTATCTGAATATAATAGCCCGCTTTTACTAGTCCCCAAGAAAGCCCTACCGGGTTCCGAAGAAAAAAAATGGCGATTAGTAATCGACTATCGTCAATTGAATAAAAAACTTTTATCTGATAAATTTCCACTCCCAAGAATTGATGACATCCTTGATCAATTGGGTCGAGCAAAATATTTTTCATGCCTCGATTTAATGTCAGGTTTTCATCAAATCGAACTAGAAGAAAGTTCCAGAAATTTAACGTCTTTTTCAACGAGCAATGGCTCATATCGTTTTACGCGACTACCTTTTGGTTTAAAAATAGCGCCAAATTCATTCCAGAGAATGATGACCATAGCATTCTCTGGACTTGAACCTTCACAAGCATTTCTCTACATGGACGACCTTATGGTTATAGGCTGTTCCGAAAAACATATGCTTAAAAATCTAGCAAATGTTTTTAACATATGTAGAAAATACAATTTAAAATTGCATCCACAAAAATGTTCATTTTTTATGCATGAAGTGACTTTTCTGGGTCATAAATGCACAGATAAAGGAGTATTGCCAGATGACGAAAAATATGACGTCATCAAAAATTATCCAGTCCCACACGACGTGGATAGCGCTAGACGATTCGTTGCATTCTGCAACTATTACAGACGATTTATTAAAAACTTCGCCGACTATTCACGGCACATAACGAGGTTATGTAAAAAGAATATTCCTTTTGTGTGGACAGATGATTGCCAAAAAGCATTTCAATATTTGAAAAATAAATTAGTTGAACCAACCCTATTACAATACCCAGATTTTAAAAAAGAATTTTGCATAATAACTGATGCAAGTAAACAAGCATGTGGAGCGGTTCTAACCCAAAACCATAACGGAATTCAACTCCCAATAGCTTATGCATCACGTTCATTCACAAAAGGTGAAAGCAATAAAAGCACAACAGAACAAGAGCTCACAGCCATTCACTGGGCAATAACACATTTTCGACCATATATATATGGCAAACACTTCATAGTTAAAACAGATCACAGACCACTCACGTATTTATTCTCCATGACAAACCCCAGCTCAAAGTTAACACGCATGAGGCTAGAATTAGAAGAGTATGACTTCACGGTTGAATACCTAAAGGGAAAAGACAATTTCGTGGCAGATGCCCTGTCTAGGATAACAATATCCGAGCTCAAAGACTTACAAGCTAAAGTCCTGAAAGTCACTACCAGGCACCAAAGTAAACAGAAAAAATCCTGCGCAGGAGAAAAACAAGTAGATTTGCATAAGCAATCTCTTGACATTGCTTCTAAGCCCAAAGTATTTGAAGTCATTTTTAATGACGAAGTACGAAAAGTAGTGACCTTGCGAATAACAGATTCCTTATGTTTATTTAAACGTGGGAACAAAATTATAGCAAGAATTGTAGTTAGAGATTTATATACCAATGGAACTCTCGATTTAGGTCAGTTCTTCCAAAGGCTCGAAAAAGAAGCCGGTATATTAAAAATCAAAAAACTAAAAGTGGCACCGTGCGAAAAGATATTTGAATTAATTTCAATTGAATCTTTCAAAAATATGGGCAACAAAATATTAAAATCATTACGAGTAGCGCTACTCAAGCCGGTGACCCAAATAAAAAATGAAAAAGATCAAGAAGCAATACTGTTTACGTACCATGACGATCCAATAACAGGAGGTCATACAGGAATAACTAAAACGCTAGCAAAAATAAAAAGACACTTTTATTGGAAAAATATGACTCGTCATATTAAAGAACACATAAAAAGATGCCACAAATGCCTGACGTCGAAAACAACTAAACATACGAAAACACCACTGATAAAAACAGATACACCCACATATGCTTTTGACAAGGTAATAGTTGATACAATTGGTCCTTTACCTCGATCAGAGAATGGAAACGAGTATGCAGTCACTTTAATTTGTGACCTTACAAAATATTTAGTAGCCATTCCAGTTGCAAATAAAAACGCAAAAACGATTGCAAAAGCAATATTTGAATCTTTTATTCTGAAGTACGGTCCAATGAAGACGTTCATTACGGACATGGGAACAGAATACAAAAATTCTATTATAAACGACTTGTGCAAATATTTAAAAGTAGACAATATAACGTCTACAGCACATCACCACCAAACCGTTGGAACAGTAGAAAGGAGCCATAGAACTTTTAACGAATATATTCGTTCATATATATCCGTTGACAAAACAGATTGGGATGTTTGGCTTCCATTCTTCGTTTACTGTTTCAACACGACACCATCTATGGCACATAATTATTGTCCATACGAACTTGTTTATGGTAAGCAAAGTAACTTACCAATAGAATTTAATTCAATAGATAGGATAGATCCTATATATAACGTAGATGACTATGCTAAGGAAGTAAAATTTAGATTAGAAACGGCATATAAGAGAGCTAAAATACTATTAGAAGTAAATAAAGCTAAAAATAAAGATTATTACGATAAAAAAATAGTTAGTCTCGATTTAAAGTTAGGAGATAAAGTTATGCTAAGAAACGAATCAGGTCATAAGTTGGATCCCGTTTATTTAGGCCCCTTCGAGGTCGTAGAAATTAAAAACAATAATAATATAATTATAAAAACAAATAAAAACAAAAAGCAGAAAGTACATAAGAATAGATTAAAAATATATAATACTTAAGAATTTTAATGAAATAGAAACAACAAATTTGTTTTTTTTTATAATGTTTAATATTTGTTCTCCTTCACTCAAATTTTTATTAAACATACATTTTTCGAGTTTTTTTTTATCAATATATGTACAAAAAAAAAAAAAGATAATTTCTGTAAGCAAAAAAAATAATAAGAAAAATAAAATAAATAAATAATAAATCAAATATTACTGACAAAAAAAAAATGATGTAATAATTAAAATATATGAAATAAAAATATATTAATTTTTAATTTGTTAATCATTAAAATTTATGTACAATTAAATAACTCCATGTAATTACGTTATTTCCTAAAAGAAGGGAGGTGTAGTGTGTTTATGTGCACATGGTGTATGCACGGGTCAAGTGACGAATACCACTCGTCACTTGATACGTCGCGAAGCGACATTGTGCACATCAGCACACCATAATCTTCCCACGATATGCAATGAACAACGTGCATTGCATATCGTGTTTATATTATTCTTTTTTCGCATTTGATATTATTCTTTTGCTGACTCCACAAATGTGTGAATATGGAGTCAGCATAGTTTTAAGTATGAACACATTATAACAAATAAAATTCATTATTATTAAATCAACTCTCCGACAATACACAAGTCTTTTTCTTTTATATTAAAAACATATTACACTAGAAAATGATTTGAAGTGCTAATTTCAATAAATTCAATTTCAGTATTTTCTATTCTCTTTTATATTTTGTTTCCCTTTATTTTTTTAAGTAAAATTTTAGAATATTATTCTGTGCGTAAGTTAGCGTGATCAAATTTAATTTAAAATTCTATTTAAAATTATTATATAAATATATCAGCTTAAAAATGTTAACCACTTGCACTTTGCACTAAAAAAACATTGTGTTTTGATTATACTATTGTTAGTAATGAATAAAATATAAATAAAATTATAAAACAAATAGTTCCTTATACCGAGTATCATAAGATATGAGTATAGTGTATATAGTTTTTTTTTAAATATTATTCTTACCTGCCATCCTTGCAACAACAGGCATCTATCAACAGATCGGAGCCACATTACTGCATCACAAGCTTCAAACTTTCTCAATTTTCTACATCGTTCATGTAAAAATATTCCCAGGCATTTAAGAAGTTCCGATGTTGATGCCTTTGTAAGAGAAAAAATATTTTTTTTATTTTCAATACAAGTATCTAATAACGTATTAAAAAACTAAAGAGAGTTGTTATCTAAAACATTTTGAATAACTATTATCTCAAATAAAATTAATTTTTCTATAGGTACACAAAGAATTTATTTTTGATATTTAGGATTAGAATAATATATTGGATACATATAACACGAAATTCGAAGAATTTATATTAGCTTAAAAATACTGCCCATATAAAATATAACAATAATTCCGATCGCGGCGATTAAGGCCTAGTACTCAGATCGTGCTATATTTCACAACCACTTTTCTCTCAAAGCACGAGAGTTCTGTATAGAATATGTCAAGAAACAGCTGTTCTCTGAAAAAATATTCAAATTTCAAAAGTATTAGTCTAAGTTTCAAAAAAAAGAATTATCAGTCGATTTAGATGAGGTTCATCCAAATATATTCGAGGACGTCTGGACGCCTTTTTTTTTATTTGGTGAATTTTGAATGAAATTATAATATTTTGACACACTTATAATTTGAAAAATTCGTACAAAAATTATAAAAAGAATATTGTATTTTGTGGTAAAAATTCGTGCCGTAAAACGAAAAAATGTAAGATCGGATGCACGTCCATAGTTCAATAACACTTTCATCAATCTAAAAAAACAAGTGGAATGTTCTCGAATTAAGAAAAGTTAGTCAGTTGGTGTTGAGTTATAGTAACTGGTTGACGTGCGCCGGTGTGCGGTAGTCAAATAAGTTGTCGGGAAATAAATATGTAGGTACCTACTCAAACAAAACAAGTGCAGTCATTTAACCGTGATATAAGTAAATCTGTTTCGGCACAGTACGAAATGTCCAAATAGTTCTTCGTCTGGCGGAGGCAGCCGCAGCAACTCACAACATGAACGCCAAAAAAAAATTACCTGGCCGAATGCTTCGGCGTTGAACAAAACTTAGTTGGGTGTGGTCAAACGTGATTTGTGCTTCTTCACAGACCTGCAGCACAGTACATCACTGGTCACACCATAAATTTCACAAAATGAAAAAAGGAACCCGACTTTAGCTTTCCTATAAAAGCGAACAAATCTTTATTTTGGTTTTAATTAAATTGTTTTTATAAAATAAAAATGTAGCAATTAAATGGTTGCCTGAAGGGCAAAAAAAACTTTAATTTAAGCTAATGGAGTGGATGGCGACTGGCGTGGATGAATGTCGAGACGAGAATACCGGAAATCAGAAGACAAAATGCCGGCATCGACCGTACAACCCGAAGTTGGCTGTGGCGCGAATAAATAGCTTTTTGGGCATGTTCATGTTGCGAACACCACGAACCAACTTAATGGGTTGTGCTCATGCGTACCTTGGCGGTAATGCGCATGAACCCCCCCCCCCCCCCTTGGCGATAAGCGCCAACGGAGAAAATCATGACCGGAAAAACTATTTATACGAAAAGTAAACAAGAGATAAGTATAAAATTCTAAAATAATTGAAAGGCTTATAAATATAATTAAATAAATTCACGATTAGTTTGTAGGTAAAAGGCAAAGTTTTACCACGGGTCTCTTAATTTCTCCATTTGAGGTTCGTAGGGTCACCACTCTCACCTTACCGTCAACGTCAGGATGTACATTTATTACGCCCCCAAAACGCCATTCATAGAATGGTAAATTTTCATTTTGTACGACGACTAAGTCATTCACTTTGAAGTTCTGTTGAGACGATTGCCATTTGTTTCGTTGATGAAGTTCTTTGAGATATTCGTTCTTCCAGCGCTGACAAAGCTGCTGTTGAAGACATGGAACCTTTTCCCAGCGATTGATTAAGGATAAATTGGCATCGGCCAAATTCGGTTCAGGAAAAGCTAAAAGTGGAGCTCCGCGCAAAAAATGGGCGGGCGTTAGGGCTAATAAATCAGAGGGATTATTTGACATAGAAGAAAGTGGGCGTAAGCTTAAACACCCTTTACTCCTTCCTAAAACTGTAGAGAACAACTTCTCGAATGTGAACTTAGAACTGGCCCCCAGTTTTCGTAAATGCGTTTTGAGACTTTTGGCTCCAGTCTTCCATAGGCCACGCATATGAGGTGCACCAGGAGGAATAAAATTCCATTTAAGGCTTCGAATACTATAATTGGCGCGTGTTTCTTGAGGGATCGAATTTAAGAATTTTTTGAAATCTTTGCGTAAAATAGTATCAGCTCCAACGAAGTTGGTGCCATTATCGGAGTAAACTTCCTTTGGTAAGCCTCGGCGTGCCACGAATCTTGCAAACGCCGCTAAAAAGGCTTCAGACGACAAATCACTGACAGCTTCGAGGTGAATTGCCTTGGTCGAAAAGCAGACGAACACACAGAAATACCCTTTGGACATACGACAATTTCGTGCTCTGAAACTTTTAATGAGAAATGGGCCAGCAAAATCGATACCAGTGAAAGTGAAGGGTGGAGAAAAAGTGCATCGTTCAGTGGGTTAAGCCGCCACTAATTGTTTGCTTAATACCTTCTGAGCAATGATACAAGTTTTTCAATTACGAATGCAAGACTTATTAAGATTATGAAGTCTTGGGATCCAAAAAAGTTGCCTTACGAGTCGGAGCATTAAGGAGTTGCCCCGTGCAATGAAATATCATGGATGAATTGTGTGAAATAAGAGAGCCTAGCGTTATAATGCAGAATAAGAGGGTGACGTTCAGTATAAGGGAGATTTAATAGAAATATTCGACCATTGACCCTGAGAAGCTGATTTGAGTCTAAGAAAGGATTGAACGAAATTAATATGCAATATTATGAGAAGCGTATGAATGAATTTGTCTTTTTGAGATTTTAAAATAAAAGCGAAAGATATAGCATATAACACGCTTTGCGCGAGGTAAGGAAGAAAAGCGATTAAGAATGTCTTCTGCATTTTCTAGTAGCACCAATGACACAAGCACTTTTTGTTCTAGATCTTCAATGCTTGGAGGGATTGGATTCTGGCCACTGAGAGATAGGTTGGTACAGCCAGGAGGGAACTTTCCACCAAAACGTGTTCATTCTCAAATTTGAGGGCATTACACCCCGACTGGGTTGTCAGCTGACTTGACATGTGTCCAATTAGTATTGCCAACATTATTCAAAATTTCGCTCGTTCGATTGTCGACGAAAGTTTGCCACACATATGGTGGTTTTTTCAGCCAAGCTAAGACGATGGAAGAATCAGTCCATAAAAAGATTTGATAAGAGTGAACAGGGAAGTTTGAGACATAGAATTTTATCAGTTTTGAGAGTAGAAGTGCCCCACACAGCTCAAGGCGTGGTAATGACACTGATTTGATGGGTGTAACTTTGGACTTCGCACAAAACAATTGTGAGGTGAATGTACTATCAGAATGATGGGCGCGTACATGTAACGCGGCAGCATAAGCCTTTTCTGACGAGTCACAGAAACCGTGAAATTCAATTTTCAGATGAGGGACTATATTCTACCCAGCGAGGTATTTCAATGAGTTGTAGATCCGGTAATGAATCGGCAAAGGTTTTCCATGTTTTAAAGGAATTGGGACTTATGGCTTCATCCCAAGTGGTTTGTTCAGACCAAACTCGTTGCATCAATATTTTGGGATCTATGACCACAGGAGCTAACCATCCCGCGAGGTCAAAAATCCGAACAATTTGAGAGAAGATTTCTAGTTTAGTGGGATGTTCGGATACTACGATTGGCTGAGTAGTGAAAAAGAAGTTATCACTTTTGGCATTCCACCTTATTCCGAGCGTCTTTGTAGTGCTATCAGCATCAAGTTTCAAAAAAATGTTCCGAAAGTGACGCTTAGAAGTTTAAAGTCTTCGATTTCTAGGTGTGGAGAAGTGCGATAAATAATTCTTTGCAAAGGACTGTCCCGAGGAACAATTAAAGTTTGGCAATACATTTTCTCGATGTCGGCGTTAAAAACGAATTTGAAAAATCTCCAACGAATAATTAAGAAGGATAAATCTTGTTGCAAAGCCGGTCCAGGATATAACAAGTCATTGAGACTGGAACCGTTTGACGAGGCATTGGAGGCGGTAAAAACAACGCGAACTTTTGTCGAAGCCTTCTCTGGTTTGATAACCACGTGATGGTGGAGATAAAATGATTTTACTTGACCGTTCTCAACCTTTTCCACTGATGAGACTCTGCGCATGTGATAGAGGGTTAAATACTCCGAAATAACTTTTGAGTACTGGGATTTCAGATCAGGTTTAGAGGCTAAGGATCGTTCGTTTCTAGAAAATTGCTTGAGTGCAATAAATCTAGAGTATCCTAGAAAACTTTTGCGGTTCGTGGCTTAAATGCGAGACGGACGACAAACCTACCATCAGCGCGTCTGAAAGTGGTTCTTTTATAAAATTCTTCACAATGACAATTTTCTTGTGATCGGATTGCAGTAGAAGGTAGTTATTCTAATTCCCAAAATTTTCGCAATTGAGCATGATAGTTGCTCGAAGAACTCTCGAATGATACAGTAGTGTTGAATGACTGAAAAGAGTCGGGCACGGGTACTGACAATATCCATCCAAAAATGGTATTTTGAGCCAGCAGGGAATTTGAGAGGTTTGGACCCTGTTGCGAATAATACATGGGTAAAGGTCATCACCTATCAACAGATCAACTTGAGACGATTTGTTATAACTAGGATCAGCCAACTTGAGACCGACAAGGAGGTTAGGATCTATACTCGCAAGGGATGCACTTGGTAGACTATTCGTGAGATTTTTAAGTACAATGGCTTGGGCTGAAATTATAATTTGAGGGGCTTCAAACGAAGTAAGTGAAAACGAGCAAAGTTTTTAGAAGTCATTGAGATGTTTCCGCTGATAAAAGAAACAGTTGTGTTTTTCTCGACGTTTGGTAAACTTAAGCGTTTTTGTACAGCTTCCGAAATGAAAGATATCTCAGAACCCGGATCAATAAGGGCCCTTACAATGCGTTCACTTTCCGTTCCTACTATGCTAACCAGAGCAGTAGCAGAAAGAATCATTCTTTGAAAAGTTACCATAAAATTTTGGTGAGACGCTTGCGGAACAAATGGCTGGGAAGAAGCAGACATTTGTGAATTATTTGCAACTTGAGCTTGAGGAGTGGACTGTACTTTCGAGTTTATTCCAAAACATTTGGAATGAGTTATAGCTGAAGGGTTGGTTGCGAGGTGGAGTAGCGTATGGTGGCGTTTCTTGCAATAACTACACGAGTGCTTGCTTGAACATTAAGATTTTAAGTGACTGGGGCCTAAGCAATTATTACATATTTTGGGACGACGTACTGCTTCAATACGCGATGAGACAGACATTGCAGAGAACTTGGGGCATTCATATATGGAATGATCTGCTGATCCGATTTTGCATTTAGGTCCTCCCGCCTTCGCAAGAAAAGTGTTAACTTTGTTAGGCTTTTGGGGTGCAACTTTTCGAGAAACTTGATTGGGCATGACTGGCTTTGAGGAAGTAGTGTCCGAGAGGGACTCTAGGGTCTGGAAACGAGAATTTAAAAATTTATCCACCTGTTGCCATGTAGGAAGTTTTTTTGGATCATCTAATGATTGTTCCCAGAGGGCTAAAGTATTTTTGGGCAATTTCTTGGCACACGCGAAAACGAGGATAGGACCCCAATTATCCGTACTGACATTATGGATTTTGAGTGCGGTCAAAGAGTCATTGATTTTGCATTGCAGCAAGCGATTTAGCTGATTCTTCTTCAGCAGGGGCACATTGGAAAGATTTTTAATTTGGTTGTTAACTAGAATACGAGTGTTTTCATAGGCACTGCATAGAGCTTCCCAGGCGAGGGAAAAGCTGAAGTTGGTCAGTGGGAATCGACGCATCACCTTTTCTTTTACAACGGAGATGAAATAACTTCTCAACTGGGTGTTTTATGTATACTGCTTCAAACATATCCCGGAATGCTGCTCAGGAAAGATAATCACCATCAAATAAATCAGTATCGCTTGGCGGTAGTTTGATGCAGTGCGAAGACCTAGGTTTAAGAGGAGTGTCAAGTAATGAAGTAACCTTGGTGAATGAAAGAATCACGGGTTTTAGCTCATTTTGAAGCAAGCTCGAAAAATAGGGCTAAGCAACTAATAAGTTTCGCTGCTGTTTCTATATTTGGACTCTATGATGTCCATGTTAGGAGGCTCTACCTTTGAAGTGGGTCGATAAAGTACATTAACAGCATATTTGTCTTTTACAGTTTGCCACAAATCCTTTAATTCAATTTTTCTCGCTTCCAAGGACATATTAGTGTGGCTACTTTCAGGAAATGCTTTTGCCGAAGCATAGAATTTCGCCAGCGAACCCGCGGCGAGGATTAATTCATCCAAGACAGACATAATTATAACAAGTAATCAAGAGGGAAGGGAATTCGACTGTGAAATTCAGAGCGAGAAAAAATCAATAAAGTTGAACGACTAATGGTTCTAGCCAAACAAATCGAATCTTCGACCCAGACCTTTCAAAAAAGATATAAACCAAGAACGCAATAAGTATTAGTAGTCGCAGTGCAAGAAAGAAAAAGTAGAATTATAAACCACAAACGAAACAGGGAATTAACCGGAAGTAACCTTAAGTGATATACAGTGTTGTAATAGCCGTTTTCTATTATTTCGAGCAAAATTTTTTATTGCATCGCGAGCCGTGGGAATCCCGAGATCTCTGTGGAGGTCTTCGTTTCTAATGTACCAAGGTGCGCTTACAAATGATCTTAGGATTTTATTTTCGAATGTTTGTAAGGTATTTAAATTATAATCTCGCGTACAACCCCAGAGTTGTATACCTTATGTCCAGACAGGCTTAAGCACCTGCCCTTACAAAATAAGCTTGTTTTCGAAACTGAGCTTAGAGTGTTTCCCGAGCAACCAGTACATATAGTTTATTATTTAACTCTTCGCATTTCTTTTTAACATGCGGTTTCCATTTTAATTTCGCGTCTAGAGTCATTCCGAGATATTTTGCTTCGTTAGCAAACGGAACTTGAACCGTATTAACAAATACCGGTAATCTATTAATTTTCTTATACGTAAAATCTACATGGACTGATTTTACTTCGTTGAGCGATATCCGCCTTGTTTTTGTCCAATCATTTACATTATTCACAGCTTTTTGTCATTTTGTCGTAGAATAATTTATCGTTTGGCCCACTGCTAGTTTTATAGTGTCGTCAGCAAACGTGGCTACGATAGTGTCTTCCGTTTGAGGTATATCACGTACAAATAATAGGTACAATATTGGACCTAAAATACTTCCCTGTGGTACCCCACCCACTATTTCTTTGAGATCCGAGTATTCGTTTCCATGTCTTACTCTAAAAAGTCTATTTTCTAGATATGCTTTTAGAAGCGTATAAAGTGCTTTAGGCAGAATTTGTCTTAATTTAAAATTTAGGTCTTCGTGCCACACCTTATCAAAAGCTTGCGACACGTCTAGGAAACCGCCGAACAAATTTACTTTTCTTCAAGAGTTTTCTCAATGACGTCAGTGATCCTATGCACTTGGTCAATTGTCGAATGCTTGCTTCTAAATCCGAACTGATGTTCAGGTATTAGGCGCTTTTCTTCTATTATTGGCTGCAGGCGCAGAAGTAATATTTTTTCAAAGACCTTAGAAATTACGGGCAGAAGCGAAATAGGTCTATAAGATTTCTTATCATGTGATAATTTTTGAGAACCATTATAACTTCCGCAACCTTCCATTGGCTCGGAACGTACTTTAACCTTAGACTGGCATTTATTATATAAAGAAGATTAATTAACCCTTTGCGAGGAAGCATTTTGAGAATTTCGGCCGTAATTAATTCGTATCCCGGAGCTTTCTTATACTTAAGCTTTCTTATTTCTCTACTTAATTCGGCAAGGGTAACATTTCTTGTTATGTAATTTTCGCTTGAGTTAGAACGTATATTTAAATTTTCGTTGGGTACCTCCCCATCAAAAGGTTTGAATGTGTTCTCCAGGTAATCCGCGAAAACGTTTGCTTTCTCTTTGTCGCTTTTTGCCCATTCGTTTTGATCATTCTTAATCGGAGGCGCTGGGAGCCTTGGTTTCTTCGTTACTTTAACAGCTTTCCAGATTGAGTAGTTGGATTCTGTTCCTGCTGTTTACCTTATGTTGAGGAGCTCGAGTTTGCTGCCATTTCTTACGTGCTTTTCGTTTCTCTTTTACTAAATCTTTTATTTCCTGCGCATACGGGGTGTTTTTCCATGCGGCTTTTTGCGGTTATCTACTGCGTCTTCAAGTTCGAGAGGCGTTTGTAGTGAAACCCTTAATTCAACGTTATCCTCTATATCTTTCTTAAAACCTTCCCAGTTGATTTTCCCATTGGTTAGCGTGGGTGGTTTTTCATTTTTAACGAGATTTTCGCTCATAGTGAGAATAACAGCAGAATGATCTTTCTGTTATGCTAATTTTATTTGAGGGTATTCCTTTGACCACAAAAAAATCAATAAGGTCAGTTATTTTCGATGTATCAGTCGGCCAGTAAGTCGGGTTGCCAGTCGAATGAAAATCGCAATTATTTGCCATTACCACTCGTAGAGCATTCGACCCTTTTGAGAAATAACTCTGGATCCCCAAAAGCTGTGCTTCGGATTAAAGTCACCACCAAGAATAAAATTTTGTTTAAATAACTTTAGCGCGTTCATAAATTCATTCTTTTCAATTTTACATCGTGGCGGACAGTATATGGAAGTTACATTCAGTACAACACTCTGAGTTCTAACCTGTACACCGATTAATTGCATTGATTCAGCCTCTATTTTTGGGCCTCTCGTGTGTTCGATGCATTCTTTTATAAATAAAGATGCCCCATCCCTTGCTTTGTTCGACAGAAGAGTTGCGAGGTATTCTAAATATCCATTGATCTTACTATTTGATTGTTTCTTGACATGCGTTTCCGATATCAAACAAATATCAATATCTTTCTCATGCATAAACATTTATAGTTCTCCAAGTTTTTGCCATAATCCATTGGCATTCCAAGCTCAATTATTTTGAACTTTTCCATCACGTTTTTATTTTTGTAGGGCGTTTTGGCCGAAAACTGCTTTCGAGTTTAGTTAGCATATCACATATAAGTTTATTTGTACCACATTGCTCCTCAATTTTCGAAAGGATTATGTTTAAGACGTTCGTGAGTGGATCACTAGCAGTATCTTTTTGTAAAGGTATGTTCTTAGCCGTTATTTGGGCATATGTGTTTACACTTCCTTTCTTTGGTGTTTGCTCTGGTTGTGTTGATTAATATTTTCCTTTGGGTATTTCTGAAGAACTTTTCTACTTGGCTTGGTGGTTTTCTTTGTGACTGCGTAAATTTTGATCGCCGTTTTTGTAATTCTTTTGCTACTTCGCAGCCTCTATAGTTGGCAGGATGACTTTTATTACAATTTATGCACGTTGCTGCACTTTGGTTATCTGAGGTGCAGTCTTTAGTAAGATGATTTTCGGCGCACTTGACACACCTAGGTTGTTTTTTGCAATAAGTTTGCGTGTGATTGAATTCTTGACAGCTTTTACACTGCGGAATCAGTCTTGAACTCTTTCTTAAGGGTTCGATCTTAACAACAATATTGAGGATTGTTTGAATTTTGTAAATATCGGCTATTTTCTCTGCCTTATCAAAAGTAAGAATAAATATTGGAAGACCACGCTTTACCACATTTTTTTCGCTATCTTTTTTTTTTTTTTGTTTCTCTTTTGACGATGTTCACAGCGTCTAAGATCTTATAGTTCCTCCTTAAATCGTTAATAATATCGTCTTTCGGACATGATTGTTATTAAGTGAAATAACTTTAAAGTCTGATGGTGTTAACGTCTTTAAGATAGTTTGCAGCCGGTTATACTCCGCAACACCGACAACATTAATTGGTGGCGGAGGCCTAATTTTAATAGGTTTTTCTTTAATATTGGCATCTTTTGGTGATGCCATTTTTTCAAGAAAACAGGCGCCATCAGGTGAGGATCTAACCTTGCGTTTTTTACTCGGCCTTTTGTTTGAAGACTTATCTGTTTCGTGGGCTCGCTCTTCTTGATGAGTCTCATAAATGGCATTTTTCGCTTGTGATGAACCACCCTTCGAGTCATTGTGGTGTTTATTCTTCAGCACCTCATTTTCCTTACGAAGAAGATCAACTTCTTTCTTTAACTCCTGATAAAGTTTTACTACCTCATCAAGTTTTTGACGAAATTCATTTTTATCTTTCTCAAGAACTTCTGTTTTCATTGAGTCCTTTTTTACTCGCGCATTTGGCGTTACCGGCGAACTCTTCTTACCGTTGTCACTCCATTGGGATGGAAGTGATTTTTAAGAAGGGATTTATTAAATGCAATAATTGGCTCTCCCCAGAATCCGTAGAGCCGACCTCCGAAGAGGGTGAATTTTCAAGTGAACCTGGATTGGCACCTGGGGTAATGTATCTATTTGTTTTACTCAATGCATATTTATGTATACGTTCACTGTCAGTATAACGGAGGTTGGATTTTAGTCGCCTCTTACGACAGGCATGCCTTACCTCGGGTATATTCTTTTTTGTTCCCCTACCCGAGGGGTTAAGACTAGAGAAATGGTCAGAAAACTTTCCCAATGAGTAAAATATTTATTAAAAGAGATATTTTGAAAATATCTTAAACGAAAAAAACGTTTGGGAAAAACTTTGAAAAGCAGGTTTGGGAAAACAAAGGGGTTATTTCCCAATAAATGAAAATATTTCTATAAGATAATTCAAAACATCTGAAATGAAAAAACGTTTGAGAATAAAACCTAGAAAAGGGTTTAAAAAAAAACTGAAAAAGTTATATACAAACTTTTTGAATAGGAAAAATATTTATATAAGATAATTCAAAATATCTGAAACGATAAAACGTTTGAGATGAAACCTAGAAAAAGATTTCAGAGAAACTGAAAAAATTATAGAAAAATTTTAGAGTAAGAAAAATATTTATAGAAGATAGTTCAAAATATCTGAAACGATAAAACGTTTGAGAAGAAACCTAGAAAAAGGTTTCAGAAAAAACTGAAAAAAGTTTTATAAAAATTTTAGAATAAGAAAAATATTTATAGAAGATAATTCAAAATATCTGAAACGAAAAAACGTTTGAGAAGAAACCTAGAAAAAGGTTTCAGAAAAACTGAAAAAGCTATTCAAAAGTTTTTGAATGAGTAAAATATTTATATAAGACATTTCAAAATATCTGAATATCTGAAACGCAAAAACGTTTGAGAAGAAACCTAGAAAAAGTTTTTAGAAAAAACTGAAAAAAGTTATATGAAACTTTTTGAGTGAAAAAAATATTTATATAAAATATTTCAAAATATCTGAAACGAAAAAACGTTTGAGAAGAAACCTAGAAAAAGGTTTCAGAAAAACTAAAGAAAGTTATACAAAAACCTTTGGAATGAGAAAAATATTTATATAAGATATTTCAAAATATCTGAAACGGAAAAGCTTTTGAGAAGAAAACTAGAAAAAGGTTTCAGAAAAACTGAAAAAAGTTATATAAAAAACTTTCCGAATGAGAAAAATATTTATATAAGATATTTCAAAATATCTGAAATGAAAAAACGTTTGAGAAGAAACCAAGAAAAGGGTGAGGCAAAAAAGCTGTTTCTCTTATTTGGGGTCGATGCTCTAGGAACAAATATATTGAACATAGTTCAAAAATAAAGTTATTTCATACCACCGCTGCTGCTATATTGCTTTATGGTTGTCAAGTTTGAGGTTATAGCCAAATTGAAGCTGTTGAAAGGTTTTTGAGATACATTGTGAAACGAATTTTTCGCTTACCTCACCTAGCTTGTGCTGAAATAAGTTATACAAAATGAGTAAATTATTTATATAAGATATTTCAAAATATCTGAAACGAAAAAAACTTTTGAGAAGAAACCTAGAAAAAGATTTCAGAAAAAAACTGAAAAAAGTTATATAAAAACTTTTTGAGTGAGAAAAATATTTATATAAGATATTTCAAAATATCTGAAACGAAAAACCGTTCGAGAAGAAACCTAGAAATAGGTTTCAGAAAAACTGAAAATGTTATACAAAAACTTTTTGAAAGAGAAAAATATCTATATAGGATATTTCAAAATATCTGAAACGAAAACGTTCGAGAAGAAACATAGAAAAGGGTTTCAGAAAAACTGAAACAAGTTATATAAAAACTTGCTGAACAAATAAAAAGAAAAGAAAACTGTAGACTGATGTCTAACTTGATTGACCGTTGCAAAAGTTTACGGCTGTAGAGGTATATGTACTGTTTGGTTCGCAAAAGAACCTAATATTGTATCACGCGTTGTAAAACAGTACATAGAACTAATAAAAAAAAGGCTAGCAGAAATCAGAACAAACGAAATGGAAGTACGAATATCGAAAAGAAGCTTCGTTATGTACACATATTGATTCTTAGAAGAATCTGTTGCACTTTTATTATTGGCAAAAACTTATGTCGCATAAAGAGAGCATCAACATAATTGATTTAGCGTATAAGTTAAACCGAGACGCGATGAGTTAAAGAAAAAGAGAGATCGTGACGCTTAGACCGATGAATATTTTTATATATATAGATATGTGTATATGTTAAAAAAATGTGCGAAAAATATGCCGATCAATTATTACAAAATCTTACGCTCACCTGTAAAAAATATATTTTTGGATTTAATACTTTCTGGAACTGAACTGATGTCTTCTTTGGCAGCTTCTTCCTGGTCTCCGTTGCACCAATCGAAGCAATGGTGTTTAAATTTTTTTTTTATTTTGCATGGCAAAATTTATATTTGTGCCAGCTTGCTGAAGCAATCGAGTGGCTGGTGACGAGGGGCGGTGTAACAACAGAGTTTTGTGCAAAAAAAGGGAGTTGGCTTTGCGGCTCACTAAAGCGTGGCGGCAAAAGACACTAAAATTTCTATGTCTGGCTGCCCGATGAAGCGTGGCTCGCAGCTCGATGTGGCTGATGAAACTTGGCGTGGCACAACAATGTTTTGTGCAAAAAAGGGCGTTGGCTTTCCGGCTCACTGAAGCGTGGCGGCAAAAGACACTAAAATTGCGGTGTCTGGCTGCCCAATGAAGCGTGGCGGCGGAACAGACACAGAAATGCGGTGTCTGGTAGCTTGATGCTTAAGCGTGGCGGCGCGGAACAAAAAATCCTGCTCGTCTGGACCAATGTTTCGGCACTATAGGAAATGGCCAAATGGTTTTTCGTCTGGCGGAGGCAGCCGGAGCAACTCACAACATGAACGACACAAAAAATAACCTGACCGAATGCTTCGGCGTTGAACAAAATTTCGTTGGGTGTGGTGAAACGTGATTTGTGCTTCTTCACAGACCTGCAGCGCAGTACATCACTGGTCACACCATAAATTCCACAAAATGAAAAAAGAAACCCGAATTTAGCTTTCTTATTAAAGCGAACAAATCTTTATTTTGGTTTTAATTAAATTGTTTTTATAAAATAAAAATGTAGCAATTAAATGGTTGCCTGAAGGGCCAAAAAAACTTTAATTTAAGCTAATGGAGTGGATGGCGACTGGCGTGGATGAATGTCGAGACGAGAATGCCCGAAACCAGAAGACAGAATGCCGGCCATAAACTAATAACTTAAAGACCAGAAACCTCTGCTTTCATTTGACATTTGCCTACAAGCTGAAACACGCACACAAGTAACATTTCTGTTCCTCTTCCAATAGACACATTGATAAAAACGCACACAAGCATCTTTTCTGTTCCTCTTCCTATAGACACATAGACAACACGGCCCTAGTAATTTGTTTTTGTTTTGCTTTTCGATTTCTCATCTATTCATGGATAGAGTTTCAAAGCTACAAATACAACAATGTAAACAAATGGGTTTTGGGGGGTGAAACGTACGAAGGTTTCCAATCTTTATTATGGCTCATGTTTGATGTCGGCATCGATCGTACAACCCGAAGTTGGATGTGCTGCCCAACACAAATATCTTTTTTGTGCATGTTCATGTTGCGGACACCACGAACGAACTTAAAGGGTTGTGCTCATGCGTACCTTGGCGGTAATGCGCATGCACAATATCTAAATCCGCTAAAATAAAGACAAAAAATTATATGGTGGTGGGGCAGGATCTTTAATCGGAAGCTCCTTGGTTAAGAAAAACTCTTGTAACTTCGACAGGAATGCTGGTGTTAGTTAATCGAGTCACAATTCTGCTTATATAACACTGACTAATCATTCGACAACAGCCAGTGGCTTCCTGGAATACTCACGCATTAAATCCTATGGCACCTTGCGGGTGGCCATCGCGATAGTTGTGTGCTCGCCTGCCAACCTCGTGGATGCAGGTTCGATTCCTGCCGTTGTCTATGTCTTCTTATATTCTATTAAAAACCAATTCTCAAAATTGTCATAAAATAAGTTGCTGGTTTACTCATTACATGCTGTTTAGGCATAACACTAACAACATGTGATTGAGTAAACTAGTATACGCATAAATATGACAACGAAATAAATAAAATAATGTGAATTATAAGAGACATAACTAAATAAGACACGGTAATTCTCTCCGCATTAGTTCAGCCGCCATCCGTGGAGAAAAATCTGAGACAATAACCAGCTCTCGTCTCAGACATCGCGCCTCACATCTTTCCTATCCTTCTTTCTCTTCTTCCGCCGGATGCCCGCGCTGTGTTAAGAAAAACATATAAAGGGTATTTATAATCCCTTGAGCGCGTGCAAAATTATAAAAAAAAAGCGTGATGTGCCCTTGAACCATAATCTTAGGGAACATTATATCCAATTGTTTTAAAAAAGAGAAAAAAAGAGGGAAAAAGGAAAGTATTAATAAAATCCCACTGTGAATACCACGCGAAGTTATCAAACGAAACCACCACGAACAAGACAACATCGCCAAGCCAACGACTCCAAAGATGCATTTCACCATCACAGGCACGAAGGTGCTCTATCAGAAAAATGAAGACGGCACCAAACCAAATAAACAACATTTAATTCGACGATAACACCAAAAACGACATATAGCTCAAAACCATACTGCCAACCAACGTCGCCTCGTTCACGTCAGAAAAAGAGGAGGAAAAAAAACAGGACGCTTACACCAAATCTAACCACCATATAGCAAGAACAACGTGAATCGTCTACGAACATAATATCTTTACAGCAAGAAATTACAACATTTACAGAACAACCGAAAAGAGCAAAACACCGAAAACAGATCCCTGCGGAACACCAATAATAACAAACTTGGTGCTAGAAAAGGTATCATTTACTTTCAATCTTTGCATACTGTCGGATAAGTAGCTTTTTAACCAGCAAAGTTCGTTTTCGCGGACTCCATATTTATTAAGCTTTTGAATTAATATTTTCATCGTTTCGAATGCTTGTTTGAGATCTAAGAAAACAGCCAATACAGAATTTCCCCTTTCCATTCATTAATTACGAAACAAATACAAGTTTCACACGAATGAGCACGAAGAAGCCCAGAATGTGCTAGTTAGTAATTAGTTGTGTACAGTCTATGGCGTTCAGTATTTTTTCATATGTATTATGTACATAATGTAGGTAACTTATTTAATAGTCGAATCGCTTTTACACTCTCCGACCACATTATTACATTTTTACTTATAGACTTATTTTTATATGAGCAAACATATTCGAATCGCTTTTACAATTTCCGGCCACATCATTACATTTTTAGTCGGTTGGCAACTCTGGCTTAAACAACAAAGGCAGTAGAATTAGACCTCCTATAAAATGAGTAAATTTTAATATTAAAACCCGTGTTTTTTACTTAAATAAAGAAGTTTTCATAGAGTCTGAACAAACAATTATCATTCTACCAAAAAATAACTGGGTGGGTTTTCATCTTAAGGCAGATATTACTAAGAAAAGTGCGACGATGCAGTGATCACCGGTACTGAAAGAAACAAATCCATCAAAACGACCATTTACTGAATTGTCACCGGTAAAACCGCAAACATCGCGTAATACCCACGAAAATAATACATCGGTGGGTAGTTTGCAAATCTTGATTCATAAAAAAAATTTCCAAAGCTCGATGTCAAAATTGCTGGACGAAAAGCTAAAAGATGTTGCAACAAAAACTGACATTGAAGTAATCAGCGCTGAGATTTCTTATTTGAAACAAAACAATGAAGAACTGACGAACAAATTAAGTAAAATGGAGTCCAATTGTATTCTCTTAGAAAAAACAAAGTGAATTGCTTGAAAAGAGTGCAAACCAGAGGAATCTGGTCGTGCATCTACCACCTGCGATACCTAATGATACCCAGGATTCGGTTGAAAGAGCCAAAGCAATTTGCTTAGATCTCTTACAGACAAAGAACAACTCTAGGATAGCTGCAGCTCGCCAAGTTGGCTCGAGTGGAGAAACGTCAAATATTATCGTTGAAATGGCTAGCAGAGACGATGTATACCAAATTTTGAACTGACAAACACTGGGACAACACTTCACAAGGACTACCCTGCAGCGGCGAGAGAGCGAAGAAGGCGTTTAATCAATCTCAGAACACATTTATTATCGAAAAACAAAAGCATTAATAGCCAAATAAGAGGTGAAACGCTGTTTATTAATAAAAAATTATTTAGATAAAAATGGCAAATTGGTTGTAGATGCAATGTATGATTTGCTTATGACTCAGCAATTGGCGGGTGACAGATGTGATCTGACAGCTTTACTTGACGTAAATGATTCTTATGGTGGAAACCAAAAGCATGATGACATCAGAGCTTCTCAAACTGTAGAGACGGTTCACAAGAGACATTTTTAGTTGTAATGTCGTCTTTTAAAACTTTAAAATATAAAATCCTTTCTTATAGTGTTGCAGGATTAAATAATAAATCAATTTTTAATGATTTTTATAAATTTGTAAATCAATTTGAATTTGTCTTTTTGTATGAAACTTTTGTTACCGAAACTAATTTAACTAATTTTGAAAGCAAATTTGTTAATTTTGAATTTATGTTATGTTATGCAGTTAAGAGGTAGAGCGAGTTGCCTGAAAGGCCAAAAAACTTTAATTTAAGCTAATGAAGTGGATGGCGACTGGCGCGGATGAATGTCGAGACCAGAATTCCCGAAATCAGAAGACAGAATGCCGGCATCGACCGTACAACCCGAAGTTGGCTGTGGTGCGCAACACAAATAGCTTTTTTGGGCATGCTCATGTTTGTGTGTCCGTGGCGCTATAATTGTGTGCTCGCCTGCCAATCTATTGGTTGCAGGTTCGATTCCTGCCGTTGTCTATGTCTTCTTATATTCCATTAAAAACCAATTCTAAAAATTGTCATAAAATAAGTTTTTTGTTTACTCATTACATGTTGTTTAGGCATAACACTAACAACATGTGATTGCGTAAACTAGTATACGCATAAATATGACAACCAAATAAATAAAATAATGTGAATTATAAGGGACATAAATAAATAAGACACGGTAATTCTCTCCGCATTAGTTCAGCCGCCATCCCTGGAGATAAATCTGAGACAACAACCAGCTCTAGTCTCAGGACATCGCGCCACACATCTTTCCTATCCTTCTTTCTCTTCTTCCGCCGGATGCCCTCGCTGTGTTAAGAAAAACATATAAAGGGTATTCATAATCCCTTGAGTGCGTGCAAAATTACAAAAATAAGCGTGATGTGCCCTTGAACCATAATCTTAGGGAACATTATATCCAATTGTTTTAAAAAAGAGAAAAAAAGAGGGAAAAAGGAAAGTATTAATAAAATCCCACTGTGAATACCACGCGAAGTTATCAAACGAAACCACCACGAATAAGACAACATCGCCAAGCCAACGACTCCAAAGATGCGTTTCACCATCACAGGCACGAGGGTGCTCTATCAGAAAATTAAGACGGCACCAAACCAAATAAACAACATTTAATTCGACGATAACACCAAAAACGACATATGCCTCAAAACCATACAGCCAACCAATGTCGCCTCGTTCACGTCAGAAAAAGAGGAGGAAAAAACAGGACGCCTACACCAAATCTAACCACCATATAGCAAGAACAACGTGATCGTCTACGAACATAAATCTTTACAGCAAGAAATTACAACATTTACAAAACAACCGAAAAGAGCAACACCATCAAACCTCAGCAGTACACTTATATATCAACTCACAAAATTCATTCGAAATCAAAACTAACAGCATTAAATTCAACAAAAAAAAAAAAATACCAAGATGGGAAACTTTCGTACGTTTTCCCTCTAAAACCCATTTCTTTACTTTGAGGTTTTTTTAAATTTGACTTTATATCTATGAATAGATGTGAATGATGTGGTGCAGTGATACAAGCAGGTATAAAATAAATTATAAATAACAGTTTCATAACGGTACTAGCTTATAGGCAAACCAAAAAACTGACGAAATTTCCCATCTTGGTATGACTCATCTGTGGTAAAAAATGACATCATTGGCCTCGTTCGGTGGCACAAACTAAGCGATCCAGATTGATTGGTGTTGTTGTAACGCCTAAGGAAAAACAGCTGATGAACTAAACATATGTTGTCAAACACAAATCTCAAGCTACCCAAAAATTATTAGAATCGTTGAGATTCGTTTGGAAATATGAGAAGCAGCTGATTCAAAACTTCAGATGTGTATGCAGTACAACTGACGTGAGAGCTACCTGAATCGTTCGAAAATAAATCCCCTGCAAAGGTATCTTTTATAGCCTATCGGCCGCGCATCGAACGAGGCCATTATACTCAATGAATCAAATAAAACAAGTTTACGACACTACGTTTTTCGTTTGACTTTGCTTACGACATTTGTGAAACAAAAAATCTGCAATAGAAATTGTTTTGTTTCTCCGATTTGGATTAATGGATTTTTTGTGCGCGAATAATATAAACAAACAATTTGTGTAAATAATCGAATATTGTTGAATTAAATTTAGTTTAATTGCATTTAAATTAATTGGGAAAAAATCAAAAATAAGAGAGAGTCGGAGTGCTAAATGGATATCGAAGATTTAACTTAAATAAATCAAAACAACAATTTCCGTGCTGGAAGTGGACTTTTGTGGTCGTCTACTCTAAGGACGAAGGTCAGCGCAAGGCCTTCCGCAACACTTCTGGCATTGAGACAATGCATGTTGATAAAATGAACTTGTTGAAACTGGCCCCAGGTGGTCATGTTGGTCTCTTTATCATCTAGACGGAGTCAGCATTCCAACGCCTTATCGAATTGTTCGGCACATGGTGGACCCCTCTACCCTGAAAAAGGGTTAGAATCTGCCGCAGAAAAAGATGGCCAACACGGATTTGCTTCGTCTGTTGAGGTCGGAGGGTGTTCCGACGTGTTCGTTGTCTAAAGCCACTGACCAATACTCGCGACCTCATCAAATTGAACCCATACGCTGAGGTTCTTAAGCGTCGAGCATTGTTTGCCGCCGAGAAAAGAGAGTTCAACCGAGCAATGTTGAATGCTGAGCGATCAAGGGTTGAATTGGCCAAATCGCACTTCGCTAGTGTCGCCACTAAAGCTGAGGCCAACCGCTCCAAGATGTTGCCGAAGGCTTTAGCCGAAAGAAAAAAGAAGTTGACTGCAAAAAAGAAGACAGCTCCAAAGAAGTAAACACCTACTTCCTCTTTAATTTTGTTTAATAATATAAACTAATAGCCTTATTCTGGCAACCTCACTAAACAATTACCACATAACTAGAGGTTAACTCATTTTCGTGACTTTTTTGGTATTCTGGTAAAATCCTCACAACTTGTGCGCATCATAAAAACTTGAAAATAATTATCTGCTTCTTGCCACATCACAACTCACCTACTTGACATATCTGTGAAACAAAACTATAAAAAAACGAAATTAGAACAAACATGGAATTGAATTTGATGTTTATACATCTCTTAGAAGAAGTTTCATCTATTAATGAAAAGTAAGAAGGAAGAATTAATAAAACTGTATTAATTGACTTTTGAATAAAACACTCTTTGATTGTAGCGCAGGAGAAATCTAAGATAATTAATGGATATGATAATGATCCGTTTGTAATTCAAGATACAACTTTTTTGAAGATCGACAATCGATTCGTTTTCGTTAGATTTCCACAAGAAAACTTGCCACGTAAAGGAGGAAAAGGAGTTATTTCTTCAAGTGCAAACATTGTTCGAGAACATGTATATCTTGTAGTGTAAGAGACAATTATGAAAAAACTCATGATTTAAATGAAACTAATGCGAAGCAGCAATGTGGAAAAAGATTCATTTTTTAACCGAGATTAGAAATCTCTATAAATTTTTAATTATTTCTGCTTTCCAAATAAACTGAAATTAAAATTTCATGATTTCAACGTACACAGAATTATCTCAAATCGAATGTGTCATCTATGCGGCAACACTTTCATCCGCAACACGACATTAGATCGACAGCAATGCCCGAGTGCATAAATCTGAAGGTACAATATGTAAAACCTGCATCACAATCGGAAGATAAAACATCCCAAAGAATTTCAAGAAAATTGAGGAAAACGCAACAAAATTTAATTAATTTGTGTTTTTCATAGTTGATTTTTTTTTAAATTCTATAATAACATGTATATTAATAAACTCTAAAAAAACTGCATACCAGAATTTCGAAAAAAAAAATGGCTTGGCTCACAAAGCTCTTCTTGAGAATCCCGGCCATCTGCTCACTTCATCTTCAAGCTATAACACCGGATTTTATTATGACTTCATTGAAACTGATTATATTCTTATCAAATAAATTATTATTGCAGACGTTTTTAAACAAATCTTAGGTAATTCATCACTTTTGTAGTTTGGGGATTATTTCGATATTATGTTTGTTTTGAAAAATCAGCTGGCCGCCATCACTAAAAATATTCATCTTTCGGTGGTGAGTTTTCTTGTGAGGTTTCTTATGAGGGTCTCAAACGAAATTGTGACCGCCAATTTTTTTGTGAGGTTGTTCACAAAAAATTGTGAGCTGTGATCATCACAACGACAGAATAGGGCTATAAAGTTATAGATAAGTCATAACATAATAATTAGTGATATTTTTATTTAATTTATAAAACAATATTAGATGATTATTTGTGAAGATTATTGTTAATCCACAATAAATGGAAAATGTTTAAATTTTGCTTCATTTTCATTTTTTTGCATTTGGATACGTCTGCAATTGTTCTGCTAAGAGTTCTTATTCTAAAATGCATCTTCGTTCGGAAAAAAAGTTTTTTTTTTCACATCGCAGTCAGTGCCTTTGGCCAATTCAAGTAGATTTGTTTGGTAGCCTGGACAAATTACTAAGTCTTCTCCATTGAAGGTTATGAAGATGTTGTCCAAGTTCGTCAAGTTATTCAACGCCTTTGGTGATGGCTTTACCAAGCCACCTTAACTTAGGTGGCTCACCAACTGTGTTAACCTCTTCTGGTTTCCAAGCAATGTTTTGAAATATAGTACCTAAAAAGATGTTTCAGATTATTTGTTTAAAAAGGCAAAAGCAATGTCTGCAAGCCGGTCAATTAGGCTTCCAAATCTGGGGTATCGTCGTAGCTTACATTTGCTGCGTCCCGAATAACATCATTGTTGTATTCTAAAATGTGGACCTTAACCTGAGGCAGAATTCTTCACGATCCGGGTGATCATGGAGGCCTTCCTTGCCACGTAGCACACCAAATGTGTTTTCTAATACGTCCTGATTCAATCTGTACGACAATTCATACTTGAATCCAAATGGGCTTGCGTCTAAAAGGTTTTCTAATACTTTTTTTATTATCCATTGTTAAAACGCTATTTGAGCGGCCAGATAAATGAGCGTTTCCCGTTGGTTTTTACACTGTTGGTATGGAACCAGATTTAAGGCGAGGCCGTTTTTTATCCGTGCAGTCTATGCAGATAGAATATATTTCTAATTTATTTATTTTAAAGCTACTCAAATGCATTTACCCAATTCAAATTGGGTTCATTTCTATTTCATCGGCAGTAAAGTGGTCACTACAGATTCTGGATGTTTTTTTATTAAAAGCATCCTTTCTTTTACAAAAACGAATACAAATTTTCAACAGTACAGGATCTTTTGGGAAATTGTGTTATGACACATCTACTCTTCTTAATTTATTGTTTTTATTGTTTATATTATTACTCCTGCAAGCATCACACAGCATTTTTAAGCTACGAGTATTTCACATAAAACAAAATATACAATTCCATAAACAAATTCCAAACTTTTCAATTACAATTTTTTTTCGCTCTTATTTCGTTTTCATTCTTATTTCACAATTGACGTCACATGAGTTGTCAAAAATTACAATAAAAAAGTGAAAACACTGAAATGTCGGAGTATTTTATTCTCACATTCATGATTATACTCTGTTCAATTTATATTTTCAGCACAGTCCTAAAGCCCGTATGTCCCCTTTCACACATGGAAACCAGTTGCTGGAGTTTTTTTTTGACGTTTTCCTTTAATTGCCTTGTAGCTTTTACACGAAGATATTGATGAGGAAACTGAGTTGCTCGTTTTTTGATTTGCTTTTGATTTGACATTCGCTTTTTGTAAACAATTTGCTTCGTGGCTGTAAAATTCTACACAATTTTGAGTTATAAATGAACCGCAGCTTATTTTTAGAAAAATAAATTCAAAATAAAGAAACCTGGTGCGATTATATAGGTAAATGTTGTTTTTTTTTTTTATTGTGGTTGTTAATAATGGCTTGCTAAATCAATATATTAAAAGGTCACGGAAAAACAATGAACCAGGAGAAAATTGATTTGTGTGCAGATTTGTTGTGCGTTTCTCTTGCCATCCAAATCTTGCTTGGTCCCAACACATGATAGTGATGATGGGAAGATTATATTGGGCTTATTGGCATGCACCGAAGCTTTATTGGAACAGTTGGACATATAAACCAGTGTCAGGATGATATGACTGATACCTGTAGTGCTGCCTACTGCTGCTGCTGCTCGTTAATACAGGAACGTCATTATAAATCAAATGTGATGATGAAGCCACAAGCTGAGAGCTTAGTTGGTCCGTGCGCTTAGTTGTCGATTTACCATTTCTAGGCGCATAATTGTATGTATGAAATGTGTACCAACTCGTGATGGATTCAATTAAATGCCTTGCCTACAAGAATTAAAACTTGAAATTTTCTTTCACAATGAATTTATTTAAGTAGCTCACTTGATTTGGTTAATGTCACAATATAATTGTAAGAAACAATTTATCTTTAAAAAAAATATGTTTGACATCTATCAGAAACAGAAGTCAAAATGGAAACCTAAGAAAATTTCAAAGCATAACTTCAAAAAAAATCTCTTCAAATCGTTGACCGGGGAGATTTTTTTCATTCCCCTTACTTCTTGCCCTTCTCACCTAATAACTCCCAGTTGGTTGCAACTCAGTTTCCTTGTGTGAAAGGGGTATATGATAATTCTTTTTTTTCTATTTTTTTTCGCCTTTTGAATGTATTAAATCACAGGAAAGTGTTAGATTTGTGTGAAAGGGAAAGTATGTTCTTTTCCATCGAAGCTCAAACGTCATTTTGTTTAAAAAAAGCAATTAAAAAGTAATTAAAATAGATAAAAACATAACAGAAAAAAATGATACACAAGGTCATTAGGGAAATTTCAAAACATCTTCGTTTAGAGCATTTTATATTGCTGGAATAGATTCTTTAAGAATTATTGAAATTGTCGACTGTTGTATTCGAAAGGGAAGTTGAAGTGACGATTGAGTTTCCTCTATAATCAAAACTTATTTAGTACATAAATGAATAAATATAAAGTTGTTCAAAGATATACTCACCAGTCGCCAAATACCTTAAGGTTAATTGTAACCTCTCAAGTCTCAACTGGCCAAATACAATTTCTAAGCCTTGTGTCCTGTTTTGTTATTAGAGGTCCAACTTTTCCCAATATTTTTTGAGACTGAACAGGAGTCATCCTTAAAATATTGCGATACAATTTTGTATCTTCACTGTTTATTTCTCTGATCAGTTTGCGACTAAAACCTGAGATAGTTAAAACGATTAGTTGGATATGATTGCTCCTACATAATAATATACAAATTCAAATCATCTTCTCTCCGTAATAGCCACTTTGCAGAGTATTTTTTTTCGGTATTTCTTTTTTATTTAAAACAATCAATGCAGAAGCTATTAAATTTAAATTAGCTGCACATAAACCCAAAAGCTCCGTATTCATTTTATAAAATATTTAAATTCAAACCAAAACCAAACATTTATGATAAAATAGTAAACTTTTGTTGATGTGCCAAATTTTAATGTAGAAATGTCCTAAAAAATGTTACCAATGGCTGAAAAATCTAAGGTCACTTTTATTTTTAGTTAATTTTTAGTACTTTTTTCTTGGCAGTTTTGCATTTTTGTGTATATTGTGTATCTACTTACACTTAATAGGATTTTCCATTTGAGAATTGTTGTACTGCTCTATTTGCATTTTTAATGCAATAAAAATGAGAAAAAAAGATACTTCTTTCGGGCTTTAATCCTAGTACGCTGCTGATGCGAAACGAAATTTTCCGGTGGTCTCCACTAGGAGAGCGAAATGCTTACGAAAACCACAGCGGAAAAATATTTGCGGAGAGTTCTGTAAGCTGTCAAAAACAAGTGACAAGTTGTAAAAAAAAAGTAATTTTGTCACCAAATTATTTTTACATGGAAAATTTTTTGTCGCCAAATTACTTTAAATGTACTTTTTTTGAAATAATTCTTGGATTGAAAAATTGTTCTTGTTACATATAGAGGACTTAAAATAATACTCAGAACCGTTTAAATGATTGAAATTTAGCAAATACTTTGGGACTTATTAACTGGTTTATCTGCCGATTTGATGAAATTTCTATCAATTTTAAGATAATCAATGAAATACGGAGGTAAACCACTCTACAATTCGAATACTACGTGCTGCATTGGGATGGTGTAAACGGTTATGAGTTCTAATTTATGGTTTCTTACCATTTCCGGATACCATTTTCAAGTCCGAGAATTATTTAAAAAAATTATATCCAAAAGTAGTTTTGACACCAAATTATTTTTAGAAGGAATTTTTTTTGTCACCAAATTACTTTTAGATGTAATTTTTTGAAATAATTCTTGGACTTAAAAATCGTTCTGGTTACACATAGAAGATTTAAAATAAAACTCAGAACCGTTTAAATGATGGAAATGAAGCAAATACTTTGGGACTTATTAACTGGTTTATCTGCCGATTTGATGAAATTTCTATCAATTTTAAGAAAATCAATGAAATAGGGAGGTTAACCACTCTATAATTCAAAAACTACGTGCTTCATAGGGATGGTGTAAACGGTTATGAGTTCTAATTTATGGTTTCTTACTATTTCCGGATACCATTTTGAAGTCCAAGAATTATTTCAAAAAAATTATATATGAAGGAAATTTGGTGACAAAAAAAAAATACATCTAAAAGTAATTTGGTGACAAAACTACTTTTGGTTTTGTTAATGCTTCCTTTGAAAGAATGAAGTTTTGATTCTAAAAAGATATCGCTCGCCTTTATTGGACAACCCGTTCCAAAGATATAGTCCAAAAGCTATTCACTGCTTACCTTGAAATACATGATCTGAAAATACTTTGGTGTGCATCTTTGGAACGGGTTATCCTAAAAACTTGGTTGATACGTTTTTGTAATCTAATCTTATTACTCTCAAAATCAGCATAAAAAGTTTTTAGGTAGAAGGATTATTGCAAAAAATCACTCTTGAAATACGCATATTTAGAATGTGGTATGCGTATTCCTGGAGATATGGTTTTTAATACAACTTCTTTGCAAAAAATGTTGATGCTTCCTTTGAAAGTATGAAGTGCTGATTCTAAAAAGATATCGGTCGCCTTTATTGGACAACCCGTTCGAAGATATAGTCCATTATATTTATATTATATAGTCTGATTATATTTTGCAGATTATATATTTCAAAGTGAACAGTGAATAGCTTTTGGAGCAGTGCATCTGCCATACGATGACTCAATTACATTAAAAAACTTCGTCCAGAAAAGAAAAAGAAGGTAGCGATGGCAATGCGGGGTAAGTGATTTGTCATCATCTTCTTTCTATCACTACAACAAAGGACTATCGAGGTCATCACCAGAAATTGTAGACTAAGTAACAATGTCCATCCCGTGCCGATTTTCATGAAGTAAACTTTAAACAGATTGTCGAAACTTGAGAAATAAGTTCTGGGGTATGGTATAAAATCGTCAATCAATGAGATCGGAAACAGGCTTCCCAAATGGGGGTGGGTATCGTTTAAGATGGCCTTTTTACAACCAAACATTATTGTGGTAAAGATAATTTCCTTAATTGTCGTTGGTGCAGCGGAAGGCCGCTTACCTTTGGCTTCCGGCCTGGATACATCTTGTCCCGACCAGGTCGGAAATTCATATTCGTACTGCCAGTAGCGGGCGGTCGATTTGATTTTGTCTTTGTGGCAATTGACTTAATTTATGTGTTGAAAGTATGTCGTTAGAAATGGTAAGTGTTTTTTTTATATTTATATGGTGTCAAAGGTCACATAGAATTTAAAAGTCGGAGTAACAAATGTATTTTAAAAATCGTGACATGCACAGTTAATTGCAGAACAAACTACTGAATCTTGCTTATAATATTCTTATTTAGTAGTCACTTACAATAAATTAATTTTGAAAGAACATAGGTTATTTTTAATCTAAGCGCTAGCACTAGGTATGAGAAAAGACGATAGTTGGTTATAATAAGCACTCCAAATAAAGATCCGCTATATCTTGTTCGCATATAAAATATGTGAAGGGTGTGCTTCTTTCCAACTTCCCATTTCCATTTTGCAGATTTAGTTTGGTCGATTTTGAAATTGGTTTTGATACAAAAATTAGAATTGAACTTATTTCGAATAATTTAATACAGAAAATGCACAGAAAAACCAGACACTAGAGAAAACCCAAAGCCAAAGAAAAATCAAATAAAAAATACAAGAGCTTGACTTTTTTTGTATAAAAAAAAATTAAATGTCAAAATTTCGCAAGCAATTAATGTACAGGTCAATTAAATTGAGAACGAAAAGAGTGGAGAATTGTACTAAGAAATCTAGTACAGCTATCCACTAAAATTACACATTTCGTCGTTCAGCAGCGTACTGGAAAACGAAAAGTAGAGCGAAATGTTTCGTTCATGATTTCTTCGTGTAATTTTTGTGTGGGATTTTTCGTTTCGCATCAGCAGCGTACTAGGCTTTAGGAGAGAGCTTTTTCAAACACACTGGTGCCGGCTGGTCTTTGCATGGCACACAACTTAAGAAATTGCTACTGAAATATTCCTTAAACCCACGTACATTCCGCAATGACCTGTCTGCTCTCCGGCTGAGAGGAGACTGATCGCCAATTTGACTCTCGCTTATAGTGTTTATTAAAGAAATAAACACATTAATTAAGAGTTACCATTGGTCTGTTGATGGAAATTCTAATACCTTTTTCCTTTGTTTTCGCTATGAAGCTTTCAGATTCGTAACTTTCTTAGAGCCTTTGCGAGCATATATTTTAAATTTAAGGAAAAAGGTGTTGTCGCTGCGTCCATTTCTGCTTCCATCTTTTGTTTTTTTTTTTGGGAAAACAATTAAAATGCAGCTATATAATATTTGTTGGGTATTTTTTTTAGGAGAAATTGCTATTTGACCAAGTTTTTGATGTAGTTCGGTTCATTAATTAATTGCAAAATTAAATTACCAAATAGTTTTTTTTGTTCATGAAAACAAAAATAAAATGGAGATGGTTTCGTGTATATAAATATAATATTTAAAACAGTGCGGTGCAATTTGTGGTGATATTATTATTTTTATGCTGTGTTTACTTAAATTTAAAATGGCTTCAAGTTCTTCGAAGGACATTATTTGCTTATTATAGGTTATATATACGTTTTTTTTCACTGGTTTATTTTCACGTTAAAATAGTTTAGGCCTTCTGAGGAACTCTTAAAAAACTCGCCTACTGTCTTACTTCTTATTGGTGTGGATAAGGATAGATTTATTTTTATTTGGATTTAGTTTAGTTTTTTAGACTTAGTTTGCGATGTACATGTTTCTGTTTATGAAATCTAAATTAACCCTACCGACATTTGTGAGAGAAATATGCCAGTTTATAATGCTCACTACGGCAACCATGAAAAATGGAAAAGGTTTATAGAAATAGAGATAGCTTATTGAAATCCATAATGGTAACACCGTGTCTCCACCTTCTATATTTTATAGTATACTGTCTGTCATTTTGATAGAAAGAAAGAAAAACAGAATACTAGCAATGTTGGCATTGGGCATTTCATAGAATACTATTTCAATTGCACAAATGTCGCGAAAGAATACGTTTTTTTTTCTTTTTATTTTTTGTAATTCATTTTTATTTAATTTTAATTTATAACTATCTTAAAGCTAGACAAAAATGTTTAAAACTAGCCTAATTATCAATAACTTACAACTAATTTACTGGCCCTTTACGGGCGCTCTAAAATAAACAATAACTCTTAGAACTAATGTCTTTCGGCCTATTTTTAAACTAAGAAAAGTCATTGCCAAAAAACTCGGTATCTTTTTATATTTTTTTTTACTTATAAACTAAACCTAAAGATAGACTAAAAATAATTAAAACTAGATACAACTAACTTATACTAACTAATAATAACTTAAACTACTTAAAATACCTAAAATACCGCCGTATCGCCGTGTTCTTGCTCTAGTACTCGTAGCATTACAGGACTTAAAAAACCTTCAACAAAAGGAATTAAACAAAAAAAAACAATGAATTGTAACAATAAACACACCACAGACGTTCAGCAGCCACAAGCGCTAACTTTAAAGTGAAAATGGGAGCCAAATAGTATACTACCGATAGAATGCTATGAGCTGTGCAATGTCTAGTATGAAATTTTTTATAGAATGCTATTTGTGGTCTCCATGAGCAATTTTCATAGAATGCGACCTAGCTTACTAGAAAATCTACCTCGTGGAGACCCCATGTAAGGGTGAAAAGCAAATATCCTATATTCCCTTTACTGAAAATATAAATTGAACAGAGTATAGGTACAAAACGTGGTAAGTACAACCAAAAATTAGTGTGATGGAGATTACAATTGAAACATCGAAAAACATCGATGTACCTATCGTTGTTATAACCGATGTTTTCAACATTGATGTTTGTCATGAAACCAGCGATGTATTGTAACATCGATGTTTTAAACGATGTTGCATCCCTAATCGTGAGAAGACGGCAGATTTAAAGCATTCAAAACAATAGGGGTATGCACCATCCGGTGCAACTGGTATAGTATCATTTTAAAAATGCAAAAGTGCAACTTCTTTTGCACCACAACAACAACTTACACTGACTAAGATTTTATAACACTTTTGCTGTACCCTAACCCCATTGCAACAGAAAAATACAATGGTGCACAATATGTATGGTGTCGTTGACAGTTTGGCAGCTGTTATTTTCTGTCAGAAATGTTTATGTTGAAACTGATTTTGCATTTTCAATCCAGAGTTGCAATAGAATAGAAAAGGTGCGTTCACGATTTACAGAAAAAAACTAAATTTCGCAATTTTACACCTTTTCGTTGCATCGGATCGTGAATTACCTCTAATATAATTAATCGCATCATAATTCATCGCATTTTAAATAATCAAAATTTCGTTCGCGAGAGCTTTTGGTAAGTGTTTTGTTGTACCAATACATTGACCTTTTTATTTTTTTTTCAATCTATTTCACTGGGGTAGTGAAATGAACCATATATTTTTTCTTTGCGAATAATGAATTTAATTGATAAGGACCTTAAAGTATGCAATTGGGAATTCAATTAAAATGAAAGCACATCGAACACGTACACTTTTTTTGAGTTTTCAACGAGATAAACTTAAACATAGTTGCATGTATTAAAAATTTAGATTTTTTTTTGTTTTCAGGTAGGTGCATGCCAACCACAGAAAATGAATTTAATATAACTGTACTTGAAACATAGTCATACTACAACTACCTATTTAAGATAAAACTTGTTTTGTTATACTTTATTTTAATAATAGTAAAACTTGAAAAAAAATATATACATATATGAATTTGTAAAGTAACTATTTTGAAATTATTGTGTTATAAGCTCTACAGACATATGTACATAGTACCCATAATTATTAAATTATCTTTCATTGTATAGTGGATTTTCTTTTGCATTTAAATTTTTTTCCTATTATGATATACCTAGTATTTAAATTGGAATAAACATATTGTTAAACTTTTTATATGAAACGAAAAGTGTTGAACTTGTTTCTTTTGGCAGATTGGCAGAAAAAAAGGTTGGATGTGGTAGGTAAAGTAAACAGATTTCAGCTGTGCAGATGATATTGCAATAATAATCGGGCCCGAAATTCGTCCTTGCTGGAAAGGAAAGAATATGCCGATGAAATGAAATTAATTTTGAATTTTTTGTCTTTTTAATAATTCTTTTTGCGAGTTCGTAGATATTTGAAAAGATTTCATGTTCAAGGAATCCTTTGAAGAGCTTAAGGGTGACGTCCAGTGAATGGGGAATAGTGTCCCCGTTCAGGCTACAGTGATCAACTTTTGCTTCCTTGGGCGGTTCCATGATATATATTTTTGAATTGGAGTTTAATCCAAACATTAGATTTTTATCATTTGATGATTTATTGTTCAATTTTAAATTTAATTTACGATAGATGCATGAGTGTTCGAAATGCTAAGCCATGTAGTTGGTATTTGTTTGGGATTACTTATTAATATATCTCTTTAACAATGCGCGAATCTTAAAGTACTTATCGACAAGTAAACATTTTTTTAGAACAGAATTTAGAACCTTCCTTTCGGAGGCGTATTGTTTTGGTTGTGGAACTTGTTGTGCGTTTGAGAGGAAGAGAAAGAAAGAATTCAGCCATGGAGGAGTGGAAACTTTAGCACGATCATCTTCCAGATACCTGGAAACCTAAATGAATATGAATACCTTAACGTTTTATGAAACATACACCCTTAAAAATTTAAATCGATTTAAAAAAAAAAAATTTTTTTTTGAAAATTCACAATTTGTTTATGAAAAGCTTGCTATACTTTTCGGCATTAAAATCAATTTTTTTTAAGACTTAAGGTTCATTGACAAATTTGATTTTGATAGCATTTTTTTTGCTTTATAAGGATAATTTATGATTAGTTTTATGGGAATCTTCGATAATATACCAGCTGTGAATATTAGTTTTTTTTTCTTCTGATTTATTTTAAGATAGTTTTACTCCTCTTCAGTAATTTGTTTATGCTGATTTTTATAACTCGATTTCATTCATTGTTTATTATTTTTTTATTCTTTTTGATTTGGGACTTTTTTAGTTTAGTTGATTGAGCTTAAGCTTAGAGAACTTTAAGGTCGTTCAGATTTGTCGGTAGAGTTAGTCAGTTGTTGTTTTTTTTTTTTTTTGAAAAAGATGTCGAAGCTGAGATATGATTTCGTGGAATTTCGGAAACGTCAAGACTTCCGTAGTACTCTTATGGGAAACCCAAACGATATGACACAAGGTCAGCCAACGGCACAGGATGATCAACTAGGTGCAGCTTCTCTACTGGAACAAAAAAAAAGAAAGTTTGAACCAGGATTCTAATGTTAGTGATTCGCCTTCCCAAGGTGGTGTTGGTACATGCAGGTCCGGTGAGGAAGATGAACTGTTAACAGGATGCATCCAATAAGTGATAACAGCAGCGAGTGGTTTACATAGTGTTTAGGTCATGTAGTTTTTAAAGACAGAAGCTGAAAGGAATAGGGTGTTTCTACGCGATGGGGTCGCAAACATTGTACACAGCACGTTATCATCCGTTATACTTTTGGCCAGACCCAGGCATTCCTCAGAATGGAGAGAGGTTACAGCATCCTAAGACACGACAACTCAAGTTCCGCCGCAAAATCCACCACGAGGTACGTGATCTCAATATGAGACTAACACCCGTCCTATAAACCAAGCCACCAATGATCCTTCCGTGTATAATACGACAAACGCTAATGAGTTTTTGAGTGACCTTAATAAGCTATCCTTAAGCGATCCTCTCGGTAGTACATTCAATGCTTCTAATAGGACATCCGCAAGCAAATACCACCATTTCCATAAATGGGTGTTGAAATTTGATAACAGGCATATGACCGTAGACGATTTTCTGTTTAGGTTGGATAGGTTACGAAGCTGCTGCAATGTTAGTTGGGCAGAGATAGTCTTGAACTTCCACCATTTTGTGACTGGGCAGGTAGAAAATTAGGTTTGGATCTTTCTCAAAATGAACCAAAACGCTAAAATTAGTTTTGATCGAGCTGTTAAGAAGACTATAGGCTGACTCGGAACTATTCCGGAAACTCTTTGATAGATGCCAACAACGTACAGAAACATTCGACGATTTTTATACTGCAATACAGCAGTTAAACAGCACACTTCGTGTACCGAAATAACACAAGGAGATTGTGGAGTTGTGAAGCTGAATTCCAAAAGGCGTATGGGGGAGCTGTTGATTACATTTCAAACTAAAAGCTTATCCGAGATGGTCTATGTTTGTAGAAACGCAGAGAAATATCTGAATAATCAAGACCAATACCAATGCATTGACCTTCTTATTTTTTTTTAAATCTATTTCACTGTGGTAACGAAATGAACGATATATGTTTTTCTCCGTGAATAATGAATTTAATTGATAAAGACCTAAAAGTATGCAATACGGAACTGAATTAAAATGAAAGCACATCTATATCTTTTTGATAAATTTAGATTTTTTTTATTTTTTCATTTATGCACATATGTAGGTACTTACCAAGCCAAATTGAAGATTTTTATGACCTGTAGTCCACAATGCGTTTCGCCCAGGTACGATAGTTGGGCTCATCAGTTAGATGCTATCGTACCCTTCTAAGGCGCAATGTTTTTCGGTCGATGGTTACCGACTATTATAAAAAAATTTAAATTTTTATAAAATTAAAAAATTATATAAAAATTATCTTTCATTGTATGGTCGATTTTCGTTTGCATTTAAATTTTTTTTTTAATTACGATATACCTACCTATTATTTCAATTGGAATAAACATATTGTTAATTTTTTTTATATGAAACGAAAAGTGTTGAACTTTTTTCATTTAATTTTGTTTCGATTTTCTCGGGTGTAAATGAACTTTGGGAGGTTTATTTTGCATTGGCAGATCTAAGGTTTAACAAAATGTATTGTTTCGTCTGTTTGAAAGGGTTGATGCAGGTAAAGGAAACGGATTTCAGCTGGCAGATGATAATATGGCAATATCAGTTGAGATAGTAAATTCTTAGTTTACTGTCGAACTTTGTATTAGGAGGCTATTGAATGAAAAGCAAAGAGGGCGCAGTAGACAAGGACGTTTACCCACAGTGATACGTGGGTGGGCTTCTCTCATTGGACTAAAACATCATGTCCATCCATGGTTGCCAACGATCGATTTTTCTTGATCGAGCAATATTTTTCAGAATTTGTGTAAACTATATATTTTTCTTTTTTAGAAGTTGTGATTTCAGGTCTCAAATAATTTTTTTTGAACCCAAATTTAATTCTTATTATTATTATTATTATTATTATTATTATTATTATTATTATTATTATTACTATTATTATTATTATTATTATTATTATTATTATTATTATTATTATTATTATTATTATTATTATTATTATTATTATTATTATTATTATTATTATTATTATTATTATTATTATTATTATTCTATACATAACAACTGTTCAGTGCATCAATGGCGAGAACCATACCCATTGCGACGAGCAGAGCCATGGCTTTTAACAAACATGCCACGCCATAGGATCACTGGACGCCCTTAACTTCTGTTGCCAGGATCGGCCTATGGAATCCTGTAAGCCCTAGGTCGTAATGGTGGTTTAAGGAGAGAAGGTTTGTAAGGGCCCAAAATATGTTGCAAACGAATATGTGCGAAGTTTTTTTTAGCTGAGTGTTACAGCATGCACCCAGTGATAGATAGGAAAGGGTGTACATTCGTCGGTATATGCGAGGGTCCTTACACGACATTAGGTTCTTTTACAATTTCAAATTGAGCATAGGAATGCTATAAATGCAATTATTGGCGCATGGATTGTAAAGAATTAGGTAAATCAGGCATTTAGTGTTTGATTGCTCGGTAAGAATAACCTCATCAATTGATTTGGATGGTTCGTTAATCGAACCTAGAGAAGATGTATTTTGTGTGGTTCTTGCAGATGTTAAGCTTTTTCGTGTTTTCTTCCGCAGTTTTTTGTGGGATCTGAACCCTGAAAATAGAAAAAAAATATAAATTATTTTATTTTGAATGTGTGAGTTTGATAATTTATAAGACGAAACTTACAGCATTAACTCCGTTTTTTTTAACGTCCTTTGCTGTAATTTCTTTTTCTGCTAAACTCTTGAATGTCTAAGTTTGATAATTTATAAGACGAAACCTACAGCATTACGTCCTTTGCTCTAAATTCTTTTTCTGCAAAACTCTTAAACTATCACCTCTTGGACGCAAATGAGACATATCAAGATGGGAAACACCCTCCAAGACTCATTTGCTTACATTGTTGGATCTGTAAATTTGACTTTCTATCCATGAATAGATGTGAAATCAGCAAATGTGGTATACATACAGATGCAAAAATATCAGTCTTAACGTAAACAGATGCAATTAATCAGTTTCGTAACGGTATTAGCTTGTACGAAAACCAAAATAGCTACCGAAATTTACCATTTGTATGGTTCATTTGTGGAATTGGACTTGACCGAATTTCGGGAAACCAAACAAAAAACAATCTGTCAAAATGAAGCTTGCGAATTAATGTGCCAGGCATTTATTTTCTGCGCTAAAATCTGACAAATAGTGGGGGTACAGTAGAAACCAAAAATTTGATTTTTTAATTGGCACAGCGTATCTCTCCACTAAAATGCTTGGCTAAATTTTAGCTTTGCTAAATTTTGGAGAAATTTTGTATGGGAGCGAAATTTTAGCGCGAACTGCGTACTATACTTAACCTCTCGGGTTATAAGCAAAGCAGATTTTTCAACAGAACTACAATTATAATAACAATAATATATAGGCTACCCGGTGATTCTTTTTTGCTGTGTAAACATCTATACTCGGAGTAGAGTGAACCAAAAACGTGACGTAAGCCTACACGTTCCTTGTACCCCGACAACGTGGGCGTTCCATGCACCCCGACCATAGAGAAACTATACTACATAGATATTATATTCCATTAAAAACCAATTCTAAAAATTGTCATAAAATAAGTTGCTGCTTTGCTCATTAAAATGCTGTTTAGGCATAACACTAACAACATGTAATTGAGTAAACTAGCATACCCGTAAACATATGACAACGAAATAAGTAAAATAATTCGAATTATAAGGGACATAAATAAATAAGACACGGTAATTTTCTCCGCATTAGTTCGGCCGCCATCCCTGGAGATAAATCTGAGACATCAACCAGCTCTAGTCTCAGAACTTCGCGCCACACATCTTTTCTATCCTTCTTTCTCTTCTTCCACCGGATGCCGCGCTGTGTTAAGAAAAACATATAAAGGGTATTCATAATCCCTTGAGCGCGTGGAAAGTTAAAAAAAAAGAGGCACGACTTCGGGGGTTCGTTCTCTTTCACCCTACAAGGTAAATTGAGAGGATTTCCTCTATTTCGAGAATGATGTGTTAGTTGCCCGTGCATTTTAAATGGGGCAGACACCAACACAGGCTTATCGAAACGGAAAAGTGCGCATTTGCACTTTTGGTAGATATGGTGAGCCTATATATTCAAAATGGAAATCCGTTATATTCAAAAATTGAAAAATTAATTGCTTTTTATTTAAATTGTATTTTTAAAGGCCTTTATCAAACAAAAAAACATACTAATAAAAGCTTTTTGTTGATTCTGGTTTACAAATTAACCAATAATAATTAATTTTATGGTACACATGCGTGTGTGCCTTAATTCTACCATAAGAAAAGACCAGCTTACAATTCGAGGTGAGTATTTTGACAGGTGACAAAACAATAAAAAAAGATTATTAATTTCAAAACAAATATCCGAAGTGGGTAAACTTTTTTAAGTTTATTACGTATTTTATTCTGTAATAATTTAATTATAATATATTTTAGTTGTTTCCATAAGAATTCTGTTATTAAGTTTTTATTTACTATTATTTTACAGTAAAAGTCGCTGCAGGCACAATAAAAGAGCAGAAACGGCAGGGAAATTCTTTGAAAGAAGGCCGCCGCAAGTCAAATATTTTCATCCCGTGGCATAAAGACAGTTCCGCGATGATACTACACATTATATAGAAGTCCGCAATGGTGGCGCTGTCCTGCATGAAGATAATCACACACTCTTCAACCAAAATAAATCCCCTTAAGCCGCAAACAGGACCAGCAGGCAAAGAATTAATTGCTGCAAAGCGGGGTGAAGAAGTCTGGAAAGAATGTGTTCGCAAAGGTTCCACTTATCAACAAACTTCTTAAAATTTATCTCTGAGTCCAAAAATCAGGTTCTGGCTAAGCTATTATACCAACCTTTTGCGTTTGCCGCAGCTGGGGCTAACAGTGGATAGACGTTTGCCGCGAAACTCATCCAACAAAAGTCACAATACTAGTACAGGAAAAAAAAACTTTGTTCAGGTGGTAACGACCAACAACCACCCTCTTCCGTACAGAAATGTCACATTTTTCTGTGACCGCAACAGTATCTGATAAAAATTTCCTAAAAGAAGATCTCTGCTTGTCCAAATGATGTAGTTTACAAAGTACTTTATCGTAACTCAACTTGATTGATACAAATCCTTGAATACTTTGTCGAGGTAATAAGAATTTTAGATCCAAAATGTGTTGGCTGCATGGATTTGGCTGCAGTGCAAGTGCTTTTGATGTAAGTGGCTTGCTCATCCCTGGTTGCAAATATCAAGATACTATTGTTAAAAACATCCGCTTTATGAAATGGCCTCCAGAGCTCTTGACCCCAATCGCAAATATGTTCCGGTGAGGAGAATTCAGTCGTTCAATTTTGTAATATCCTTTTCCATTATAATATATAGTATTTCTGAGAAATTACACTATCGCCTAGCGAAAAAGTTATCGTCCTCACTAAGTTCTCTAACAGTCTTCAAAATATCGTATCGAAAAAATTAATTCGATCTTTTTATTTATTTCAGATGTATTCTCTGACAAAGAACTCCGAGAAGCCGAGGAGACATTTTTCCACCACTTAAACTATTGCATACAGTACTTGTGGGAGTTTGAATTGACTCTATAGCTCAAGCATTGGTTATCTTTGGCTTTACATACTCTTTAGTCAAAAAGAGCATCAAAACAAAACCTAAATGCAGTACTGAAATCTGATCTCAAAATTCGTCAATAAACGGTATTGTAGTATAGAAGATCAATTCGAAACCTGAAAATATATGGGATATCTCTGACATCGAACTGTTTTTTATAATTTTTAATAATTTTACACTAGTAAGTCTCTAAAAACATAATTATATTTAGAGAAACACAATAAAATTTGCGAATTCGAGTTCAACAACTCCATTTTAAAGTAATAGAGAGCTTATTGGTTCCTTTTTTTTTTAGTTCATTTTTATTTAATATTAACTTATAAGTTAAAGCTAGACAACAATGTTTAAAACTAGCCTAATTTTCAATAACTTATGACTAATTTACTGGCCCTCTACGGGCGCTCTAAACTAAACAATAACTCTTAGAACTAATGTCTTTCGACCTAAAAACCTATTGGTTTGTTATATTTACAAAGTGGCGATTTCACAAATCGAAGGCCTACCGAATCAGCCAGCTTATAAACAAGTTTCACACAGTCAAAGAACACTTTAAAATATTAAAGATATGATACGAATCGTTTACGAACGCTGTATACAACACTTGGCTTCATTGTGGATAAATTTTGACCTACATGCAGCTGTTGCATTGTGTGTTAATTGTTTTTATCATTCACATATCATAGTTAAAGAAGTGTTTTCCTAAGAAAATCAATCGACAAAATGGCGGTTATTATCCTGGGAATATTTCTTCTATTAGAGAATCCATAAATATAAGACCAATATTGATGAAGAAGAATTACGCGAAGACACTGATGTTGCCTTTGGAGATATGATTTCAAACACAGTACATCAATGTTTAAAAATTCTTTTCGATAAAAAGTTGTATAGTGGTCGTTTGACTATAGAAAGCTAGTTGGGCTTCTAGACTTTTGTAAAAACAACGCAGTTTTTATTAAAGAAATGGGAATTGTTCATACATTGCTCTTCATCCAAAGGCAAAAGACTCATTCAGGAATGTTTTTAAAACGATTGATATGCATATTGAGAAGGTCATTCGACAAATTACAGATCAGGTGAGTATTGGTGATTCTATTTAGATTTTATTGTAAAATATTTGAACACTCTAGCCAGATCTGAGTCTGAATTTTGATTTAAAATCCATCACCTTGACCAGTGCAGGTTCTTGCATCAACTATTTGTATGCAACTTTGCGTAAAAAAATTGAAGAAGTTGAGTATTTTATCGTAAAATGTTTCGGGCTTCTTTGAAGACCAAGGAACGATCGTTCTGCTCGCAATTAATACATAATTTCAAACACTTTGATACATCCATTGGTCACTTGTATTTATAATAACTCGGTACCCTGATTCAAATGTATATATGCTTAAAGAATCTTGCAAAATACTTTATAAGTCGGAGTGCAACATCTAAGCTTTCAATACAAGTAACAAACTGATTATATTTTAAATAAAAAGAAACATACTCGTAATATTTTAAAAATTAAAAATGCATTAAGCATAGTATGTATTTTTTACTTGCGAGTATGGATACTACATCATATACGGCAAGTTATACATTCGTAAAAAAAAATCTAACAATCAAACATGACTTTACGATCATAAAAAACACCAAAAACAGTTGTTCCGTCAATTCGGTCTGTCTGTCTTGGAGACTGCAGCCTAAGCGGTTTGATGCATTTGCTTCACACTTGCTACATGTTGTTTTTTCGGTAATATGCCCACACGTTTTTGCCAATTTTTTTAAGACGACAAATAATAGTAGCTACCATACATAGTATTCGTATTTGGTAGTTTTTGGACATTATCCTGAATAGTTAAAAAAAACCATATTCCTAAAATAATAAACAAAAAATTTATTTCTCGAAAAAGCTCCAAGAATTTTTATAAAAAAATGTGTGTTCTTAAATTAGTACAGTCCACTTTCAATTTGCTTGCGTACTTATTAATGGTACCACCAGTCCAACGATTTTTGATTTTTTTTGATATATTCTTATCTATTAAGGAATTCAATTGACATCTTTGTTTTTCCCCAACCTTAATAACTAAGCAATATAAAACATTTAATTATGTGTATTATCCATTTATTTCTATCTTCTTATTATTCTTATTATTATGTGTACGTCACTGAATACTACATACGATGTATGCCAATATACATTTATAAATATATATATATCTTTAAGAATCACATGGATCTTATGTATGCATATTGCACCTCAATGATATATATATGCAGATATATGTAGGGACTTCAACATTCATTTTCATTATTATATGTACATGTTATACTACATCTTTGAATGTAGAAACGTATTACCTCACTTAAATTACATACATAATTAAAAACCCCTATCTAGATTTAAATATGTATTGTTAAGTTAGTGTCTATTCAACTATTCCTTGAATCATCCATTCGAGTATTAATTATACTAAGAATCAAGGTAATATTACCCACATCAGCTTTAAACCTGCATACGATAACCAGATTACCTACCTACTAACAGCGTCAATGTTTGGCTTCATAAGCCTTCATTATTAAAATCGAATCGAACATTCGATAAGTTGCGAATATTTAGCGAACTTCGATTTTCACATTCATTGACATACTATATATAATATATGGACTGCTAGGAGCCAACTTCACGTTGGATATCTCGTCAGCTAGGATCAAACGAGTGCCTCCCAGCTCCCAGCGGAATATAATGGTAATGGCAAAGGGTTATTTAAATACTTGACGTTAAATTATACATTATAACGTACCTATATATTTACATACCTAGGCTCTATATGTGTATGTAGTTTAGGTACATATTTCCATCCTAATTTACGGAATTCAAATCCATAACAAAGATTTATAATTTCAGTAGTATATAGAATTGTATTATAAAAAAACACCTTCATAGATTTAAATATACCTATGTAACTATTTCCTGAAACATACATTCGATCCATTATAATAAGAACTTACTTCCATCGGCTTTAAACTTAGCTAATGAAAATTAGACCTACCTACTAACAGCGTCAAATTTTAGCTACATTAAAGAAACTTCTCCAGCTTCATCTGCCAGAAACTATGCCATAACCATTGTCAGGCATACATCGTCACAAGAATGAGTGCACAATTTTTTTGAATTTTTTGAATTTTTTAAATTATATTTTCAAAGATTTCTTTTTTTTATCAGTTCAACACTGTCTCCAGAATCACCAAGAGGATGCCATACATAAAATTTACGTCTGCATAGTGGCATGAAAATCTGCGCATCATTCATACTCCACACACAGCTACGAGAATAAATCGCTCGATGATTTTGAACTTATATCAGTACCTTCGAGAAACAGTGGTCGGAAACCTTCGTCAATAAATACACAGCAAAATTCACAACAAAAACATCAACAATATCAACATCAACATCAACCGCTACCCCTCCAGAAATCATCACCCACTCCACCAAAGCAAAACCTTCCAACGAATGTTGCAAATGATCAATTGTTGCATGCACATAATAAACCGCCATATAACTGTAGGTAAGTTAGGCGAAACTTTATACAAAAATAAAATGTTATATTTAACTTCTAGCTCCCAGCAGTTCCTTCATCTACATGGCAATCGAAGCTCCAAGGAGAAAGCAAAAGAAATATATGCATGGATTGTCCAAAACAACACCCACTGGATGTAAGAATAGTGTGCGACATAATCTTTTGTGAATATAACCTTTCGCAATATTAAACCTTTTCTACTAACAATATTGTGCTTAATTTGTTTATTAAAAATATGGAAACAATTTGCCGCAAGCGTTTACTTTCCAATGAATTTCCATATCAGAAACAAAGCAAAATGTTTATCAACCAAAAAAGAGTAGATTAGGTCTACGATGAAAAAATGAAAAGAATTCATAGTAAGGATAATAAGTTAAGTTTTATTTATTTAATGGATTGCTAGTATATTTGACAATAAGTTGTTACATCTCGAATACGAATTACCTTTTTGCAAATTTTACTTTTATTTAAAATCGAACTCGAAATTTTAATCATACCGAATATGCCTCTGTCTCTCTGTAGGTCGATATAAATATGTATATACATTTTTTCTACCTAATTATATTTCATTTTTCCGCATTTTTGTCCTAACTCAACTACATACCTACATAAGTTTTTGCTATCTACGTCACTGAATACCTACATACATACATTATATACTATTTGGGCTCTCGCACATTTGTATACCTATATATCTTTAAAAATCAAATGAATATGATGTATATTGCACCTATCATATAAGGTTAACCTACACTTTCAATGTACATTGTATGTAGATATTTACATACCTACATACATATCTGTATTTATTGTAGGTACACGATTATCATCCTAATTTACATAATTAATATCTATAATCTAGATTTAAATACAAATTATTAGGTATGTAGGTACCTAAATAACTATTCCTTGAATCATCCATTCAATCCATTATACTAAAAACTTAGTACATTTAGCTATGTTAAAAAATACTCAAATTTGGTTTAAAACTAATAAATAAAAATGAAAAATAGAAACTTGAAGTTTTGAATTGTGGATCGGGCTCAGGCCAGATCAAATTAAATGTATAAACATATTTTAAGTTTTGTGACTAGGGAACATAACTTATGCTTTTCAACAGCATAATATTTATGTGTACAAAGGGCATATAATTCACATAAAAAAAACATTACCTGCCTTTTCATTTTCTATTACTATTTATTAAATTTGACTATTCTTTTAACATTTTTTTTTTTTTTTTTAATTTAACATATGCCTGTAAGACCTAAGTTCTTTTTAATGCAACCTGAATAATTTCCATTTCAAAAATAATAAATTACTTACAAAACGCCAATCGAGTTAGTAAATTCTGCTATTTACGTCACTGAATAGGTACCAACCTACATACATTATGTAATAGGTGGGCTCTCATACATTTATATAAATATATATCTTTAAAAATCAAATAATTATTATGTATGTATATTACACATATCATATAAAGTTTTATATGCATATATGTATCTACCTTACCATCATTATACATTATTATGTACCTACATATTTACATACCTAGGCTCCATATACATATGTATGCAGTGTAGGTACATATTACCATCCTAATTAACAGAATTAAAATACATAATATAGATTTAAATATACATATACATTTGTAGGTAGTACCTATTTCCTGAAATATTCATTCGATCCATTATACTAAGAACTTACCTACATCGGCTTTAGACTTACCTAAAGATAATTGGACCTACATGCGAACAGCGTTAAAGCTTAGCTACATTAAAGAATACTCTAAATTAAAAAACTAATAAATCGGCAATATCACAGAATCCATCATAATCGAAAATCTTATTATATTAATTATTTTTAAATTTGTTGATTCATATCTATACCTAGGTACAAGTTTTCATCGATATCAAATGCAATCTGATATGCAATCCGCATGCACCTCTCAGAAGTTTTCTTTGGGTTTTTAGCTTTTGCCTTCTAAACAATTTTATTATTTGTTTCATCCATAAGGCCGTGTATGAATTGCATTAAAACGTTGGTTAAATTTTCTACCTTGGTTAAATTTTGAAGTTTGGTTTACCTTTTTGTTGTGTGAATTGCGTTAAAAGGGATTATTAAAACACTATTTTGCTAAAATTCCTTCAAGATTTAAGAAAATAATAATTTTTAAAATAATTTTTTTCCGTTGTTCAAGTTAATTAATTTCTTTCGCAAAATCCGATATAAAGTTAATAATTTGGAACGAAAAATGTAAAGAAATCTCAGTTTTACTTATATGTTTGGGTTCTACATCGTTAATATAATATTGTGGAACAACAATTCCAAATCTTTTCAAAACATATCCCATTATGGTTAGTTTGTTGATTCAGTATATAAACACTAGTTTTCACAGCAAAATTTGACAAGATGACAAATCAATCTATTTGTATTCAATTTGTAAAATGAACTACAATTAGTATTTTATATTAATTATTTTATATTTGTTAAAATATCAACGGATTATATTATTTGTTTTTTAATCTTGATATCCTACACAAAAGAAAATATTATTGTAATTTTATTTTTCAATTGAATAAATTAAAACTTATATTTATTATATAGTTTCCCAATAGATCTGGACTTTTTGGAGGTCAGCTTTCTTTTCGGTTATCGTTTACAGTTTTAAATTACTCTATTTTCGGAAACGTTAACTTTTAACGCAAATTTAGCCTGCTCTACAGCTGCCTTCATATTAACCCATTTTATTCACCACGCTAGTGTCAACTTTTAACCAAGTTGCAACACTTAACCAAAATTTTAACGCAATTCACACACGGCCTAAGTGTGTTCCCGTACTTTTTGCACAAAAATGTGAAAACTGTCATTTTTGCAAGATTGGGGGTACAAATCTCTCAGAGAGCAACAAAGTTTTAAAAATGTACGGGCACGCTTTCAACAACAATTTTAGTAATTTTTTAAACGTCGAAATAAAAGTTTATATTTGAAAATGTTTATTAAAGGTTTACATGAAATAATTTCTTAAAATGACCAATTTGATATCACATAATTTAATTTACTGCACGAATAAGCCAGACCAGGCTATAAATACCATTATTTTCCACTTTTGTAACGATATACATATGGCAACTGACAGCTTGTGTATTGTTTTTTTCATTTTTCCTTCATTTGACAGTCTTCACAATTTTGTCCAAAGAAATTTCTTGGACTTAAATTCGCAGCATGGGGTAATATTTTACTCTCTCATGAGCGCTCTTTTCTTCGAAAATTTGGAGTACGGGAACAGGATTTGACTGTTTTTCGTAGAAAGTTTTCGCAGTTTTAGGGAGTACGGGAACGCACCTCATTTAGTTCTACGCGTTCGTACAATTTCTTGAAAAACGAACAATCGCTTTCGTTTTATTTATTACAAAATCTTGCCCCTGAAGTAAGTAGACAGTAACTTAAGACAAAAAATTTGCATCTGGAAGTAATTTTGTAATTTTATATTTTTCGAGAACACGAAAAAACTGCTTTCAGATACATTTTTTTCGAAATCTTCGTTTGATTTAAAAACGGTTTTCAGGGTTTAGAAGCTGAGGTAAATTAACACTCAGAACAGTTACAATCATAGAAATCAAGGAAGTAGCTTGGAAATGAGAGCTTTGCGTAGGTTCTGATTTCAAGATTTTCCTTGATATAAGTAGAAATTTCTTGGAATTGCTAAATTGGACAAGCAGTCATTTCCAAAGTAATTGCTTGATCTCGATGATTTAAACAGCTGTGAGTTTTAATTTATGTCAGCTTATAAATTCTAGAAACCATTTTTAATTCGATCCAATATTTTAAAAAAATGCATTTGAAAGTAATTTTGTAATTTTTCATTTTTTTACAAACACCAAAAAACTACTTTTAGATAGCAATTTTACGAAATAATTTTTTGATTATAAAATGATTTTAAGGATTTAGAAGCTGAGGTTAATTAACACTCAGAACAGTTACAACCATCGAATTCAAGCAAGTAGTTTGGAAATGAGAGCTTTGCGTATGTTCTGATTTCAAGATTTTCCTTGATATAATTAGAAAATTCTAGGACTTGCTAATTTGGACAAGCTGTCATTTCCAAAGTACTTGCTTGATCTCGATGGTTGAAACTGTTGTGAGCTTTAATTTATGTCAGCTTATAAATTCTTGAAACCGTTTTTAATTCGATCAAATATTTTTAAAAAAACTGCATCTGAAAGTAATTTTGTAATTTTTCATTTTTTTTTAAACACCAAAAAACTACTTTTAGATAGCAATTTTTCGAAATAATTGTTTGATTATAAAATAATTTTAAGGATTTAGAAGCTGAGGTTAATGAACACTCAGAACAGTTACAATCATTGAAATCAAGCAAGTACGAGTAGCATTATACTAAAAAGTACATTTAGCTATATTAAAAAATACTCAAATTTGGTTTAAAACTAATAAATAAAAATGAAAAATAGAAACTTGTAGTTTTGAATTGTGGATCGGGCTCGGGCCAGAGCAAATTAAAGGTATAATCATATTTAAGGTTTTATGACTAGGGAACATAACTTATACTTTTCAACAGCATAATATTTATGTCTACAAAGGTCATAAAAGTCACATAAAAAAAACATTACCCGCCTTTTCATGTTCTATTACTATTTACTAAATTTGAGTATTATTTTAATTTCCATTTCAAAAATAATAAATTACGTAGAAAACGCAAATCGAGTTAGTAATTTTTGCTATCTACACGTCACTGAATAGGTACCAATCTACATTAATTATGTACTAGGTGGGCTCTCATACATTTATATAAATATATATCTTTAAAAATCAAATAAATATTATGTATGTATATTACACCTATAATATAAAGTTTTATATGCATATATTTATCTACCTAACCAAAATTATACATTATTATGAACCTACATATTTACATACCTAAGCTCCATATACATATGTATGCAGTGTAGGTACATATTACCATCCTAATTTACAGAATTAAAATCCATAATAAAGATTTAAATATACATATACATTTGTAGGTAGGTATCTAGTACCTATTTATTGAAATATACATTCGACCCATTATACTAAGAACTTACCTACATCGGCTTTAAACTTACCTTATGATAATTGCACCTACATGATAACAGCGTCAAAGTTTAGCTACATTGAAAATACTCGAAATTTAAAACTAATAAATCGGCCCTATCACAGAATCCTACGTAATCGAATATCTATACCTAGGTACAAGTTTTCATCGATATCAAATTAATTGCATGCACCTCTCAGTTGGTTTCTTTGGATTTTTAGCTTTTGCCTTCTAAACAATTTTATTATTTGTTTCATCCATAAGTGTGTTCCCGTACCTTGTGCCCAAAAATGTGAAGATTGTCATTTTTGCAAGAGTGGGGGTAAAAATCTCTCAGAGAGCAACAAAGTTTTACAAATATACGGGAACGCTTTGAACAACAATTTTAGTCATTTTTTAAACGTCAAAGCAAAAGTGTATATTTGAAAATGTTTATTAAAGTTTTACATAAAAAATAATTTCTTAAAATTACCAATTTGATATCACATATTTTAATTTATTGCACGAATTAGCCAGACCAGACTATAAATTCTATTATTTTCAACTTTTGTAACGATACACATATGCCAACTGACAGCTTGTGTATTGTTTTTTTTCTTTTTTCCTTCATTTGACAGTCTTCACAATTTTGTCCAAAGAAATTTCTTGGACTAAAATTCGCAGCATGGGGTAATATTTTACTCTCTCATGAGCGCTCTCTTCTGTGAAAAACTACCAAAATTTGGAGTACGGGAACATGATTTGACTGTTTTTCGTAGAAATTCGTAGATTTTCGAAGTTTTTGTGAGTACGGGGACGCACCTCATTTACTACGAAATCTTGCCCCTGAGTATGAGGTTCATATTTAAAAAATCACTAATGTTATTTTTCAAAATTCTAATGTCTTGTATCAGCTTTCGCATTCTTGATAAGAAAAATCGAATTGATAACAGGTTCACCCACCCTTAAGTATGGTAGGCTTTGCCAATCCTGAATAATGTATAGGCAAACACGCCTATAGAATTTGTTTGACGTATCCACTATTCATAACGATAAATAAGGTGGTCTCTATGTATATAGATTTGTGATTTTATTATAGGTCTTCAAACCAGTATAAACAACAAATTTATGTAAATTAGTTTTATTTCTCAAGTTTTTTTTAAATGAAAGAATATTCCAACTTACAAACGAACAAAGTACAAAAAAAGAATACCCAATTTTGGGTGAATCGCTTGGAGCACAACTGCACTATTGCGCACCTCTACGAAACACGATCAATCACACTATTATCTTTAGGGCGTAGTCTTTCTTTGACATACCGCTTGTGTTCTCTTGGCAATTCGACACTCTTATACAGTTCCAGTTCTTCGAAGCCTGGCCAGGAGTGAATAAGCCACAAAGTTGTGATATCTAAATGAGTTGTTGTTGCTCGGTGTTTTCTTGCATTATCGGCGAACGTGTCCACGTCACCGCCATGATGCAACCAGCTCCCCACATATTAACTGGTGGGCCATAGTTTCGGTCGCCCAAAAGAAGTTCTGGAGGTCTATGCCAAAGTGTTTTGTGAATCGTTATTTTCTGTTCCTTAATCGGAATGCTAAATGCAAGCGCGAAACCGAAAGCGGATAGTTTCAGGATACCATATTTGGTTATGAGTACATTAGCAGCTCTCATATCATGATGTAATATCTAAAATTATTGGAAACAAATTATGTAATATTATCTAAGAGTTGAATAATTGCAAAGGATTTTTTTCAGAACTTACCTAGTTCCTGTTGCCATAGGCTTTATTGCGCATATATTAATCTACATAAAAATTGTAAAGCAAGAAATCTGGCGATCTAAGCTTGAATGGGATGAGGCTATTAACGACAATTTATATGAAAAGTGGAAAATGTGGGTTAATCATTTGAAGACCATCAGCAAAGTAAGAATTCTTAGATTCAATTTGAGAAACATAAAGTTTGGTGCACACGATTCTTGTCAACTGCATGTCTTCGTAGATTCGAGTTTCAATGCCTTTGCTGCCGTAGCTTACGTTCGTGTGACTAAAGGTAGCCTGGTGGAATGCAGAGTAATACCTGCAAAAACAAGAGTCGCTCCACTTAGCATCACACCGATACCATGCCTAGAACTGGAGGCAGCAAGATTAGGAGTACATATGGCGAACAGCATAAAGCAATTTCATACTATACGGCTTTCAGAGCAGATCTTTTGGACAGATTCCAAAGTAGTACTTTCTGGGATTCAGTCTGATCACTGAAAATATAAGCAGTATGTTGGATTCAGGGTAAGTGAAATACTCGAGACAATTGCAACCCACCAGTAGAGATATATATCCTCAAAGGCTAATGTAGCAGATGATTTTACGAAGTGACAGAGAGTGCCGGCTTCCGATATGTCTAGTCGTTGGTTTGTTGGACCATCATTTCTAACGCAATACAAGGATAGGTGGCCTGGAAAATTAACACAGATCCCAGACACACCAGAAGAACTCAAATCATCTGTTTTATTCCACCATGGGGTTTCTGCTTGTGCCTCATTTGAACCCAAACGATGTTCTAGACTGTGGATAAGACTGGTACGTATACAAGCATATGTTTCTCGTTTCTTATGGAATCTAACGGCAAGAAAAAAAATGGTCTTAACAAGGAATGATAAGTTCATAACTAGTGAAGAATATGTCGAAACCGAAAGCAACTTATATAAACAAGCTCATTTGGATTCATACCGTGATTAGATAGCAATCTTAAAAAACAATCTCAATTCGCCTATATTACTACGTAAATCGTTCGATAAGTCGAGCCAGATTCACAAGTTGTCTCCATACATAGACCAGAATGACATCCTGCGACTTCGTGGAAGAGTTGACGTAATGACTGGTGTGAAAGAAGAATTCAAGCGCCCGATACTGCTGCCAAAAGGACACCACATCACCAGTCTAGCCATAAAGTTATACCATGAGAAATGTCATCATCACAATAACGAAACCTTTGTGAACGAAATTCCCAAAGGTTTTCAATTCCAAGTCTACGTGCAGCTATAAAGAAGGAACGAAAATGTTGTCAAGTGTGTAAAAACCTTATGGCTAGACCCATGCCACCTGAGATGGACAATTTACCAGCAGCCAGACTTTCTCCATTCTGCAGACCGTTCACGTAAACCCCACTTGAAGATGACAACGATGAGGTGCTGACACCGAATCATTTTTTGCTGGGAAGATCAAGTGGTGAGAAAACCGATAGTGTTTTAATGGACGACAACAATTTGTTAAGACGAAACTGGATGAAGTCTCAACAGTATGCAAACCTCTTGTGAAAACGGTGGATACGGGAGTATTTGCCCACGTTGACCCGCCCAACAAAGTGGTTTGGACCTGTAAAACCGATTACCGTGGGAGATGTTGTTATAGTAACGGATGAAGCAAATCCCCGCAGTTTATGGCCTAAGGGATGAGCAATAGATGTAACCATGGGAAAAGATGGACAAGCCCGTAGAGCAACTACTCAAACTGCATCAGGGTTATATGAAAGGCCCGCAGTAAAATTAGCTGTAGTCGATGTTTCAAAGGGTAAGTCCCGATCTCGCAGGACTCGTTGATCGTCATACCGGGGGGGAGTGTTGATGAGAGTGGCATGACCGACATCTCGAAGAAACATTTGGAATAATTATTCGTTCTTTAGTTCAGATGGATTGAACGAAGATGTATGTAAATCTTGAAGTTGGCGGGCAGATGCAGTACGAGGAAGAAGTGAAAGATACAGTATATTACAAAGTCATTGAATTCAAGATTATCTACTCTGTTTTATCTTTGTAAAGCATTATCTGAAAATTAGCAGGAAATACTAAAAGTAAATATTTATTAATTTATTTGAAACTATGCATCAATTCTCTGTATGTATATATTTGCAGGAAATGTGTAGTGCACTTCTAATGTATTTAATTGCACTTCTAATATATTTACTTGCACTTCTAATGTACTTTAAGGCACTTCAGCTGCACTTCCATTGGGCTTTGAATTACACTTTGTATAAAATAAAGGTTCAAAAAGGCACTGACAAAGGTATTGTTAACTTTCGGAATCAACCTTTTTGGTAAAACAACAATCAGCACCCTTAACGTTCGTGCAGTTATCCGAAATCATTTCATTTTGAGCATCCACGTCTTGCAACAAATCTACTGAATCGGTAGTCAAATTAGATGCGACCTCAATGTGAATTGCCAGTACACTAAGGCATGTGAACAATACACCATAGCGCTTTTCCAAGTGTCTACCAATTTTGACATTTATCGGTCCAAAATAATCTACGCCTGTAAATGTAAATGCTGGATTATTTGACAAAAGCCTTACCGTAGGTAGTTGTCCCAAAATGGTCTGCTCCCGAAAATACGACAACGAAGGAAAATTTCAATACCTGCAAGATAAGATATGCAATCTTGCAGGCATTGAAATTTTCGTTCGTTATCGTAGTTTCGGCTTAAGCTTCAATATCCAGAATCTGATCTCGTTCATAACGCCTTCATGACCAATGTGATTGGATTGGTCATGGTAGTACTTAATAGTCAACTCTGCATACGAATCTCTTCCGTCAAGACCCACTGTTGTCTTCATCCATTGATCCGCTCCTATATTCGACATACGGCCTCTAAGTCGAATGATACCCTCATCATCTAGTTGCGGTATGATTCTATATAATTTGCTTGAACGGCTTACCACTCCACTCGTCTTCAATTCCACAATTTCCTTGTGACAAGAGTTTTGTTGAGATTGTCTTATCCACAATTTGGTCGCCCATTCAATTTCAGAAATCGCCAGTTCATTTTGGTAACACACCCCAACTTTATCACCTCGGGTAACTCGGTATTAAATTTTGAGATTATCGATGTACTTTCGAATCCATGCCGTAGCATTTATCAATCGAGCCCAATTCGATTGATAAATGCTATTTTGACACGTCTGGTAAAACAAATCTAGCTGGTTCGGAAATAGTTCCAACTATACCATTTGTCTCTTCTTCCACATCACTGGTTATATTTTTCGTCTTCAGTTTTGGCCACATCGAAGCATCTTCATACAAAAACGAAGGTCCTGAGTACCATCTACTATCAGCATCAAACTCTTTAGTAGTCATTCGGCAACCTTCAAATTTGTTGGTAGCCAATTCCAGTAGGATACATTCGCCAGGTCAGAAATTTCACTCAGGCGATTAGCAACACATTGCTTAAATCGCTTTGCCTCAGATTTTATTCAATGATAGCCAGTTGTCAAATTAGTCTAAAATAAAATTTTAATTAAATTTTCTATCATGTTGTGAATTAATTGTATTTGCGAGGCGAGAACCCAAAATGGCTGCCTGCAGTTCTGCTCGTGGTATCGTCATAATTGCTTTAAAAGGTGAGACCTTTACTTTAGCTGCAACGAAAGAAACATTTATATTATTAGTGAAAACAATTCTCACATAGGCCACTGCTGCATATCCCGACTCGCTGGCATCAACAAACACGTGAAGTTGCAGTTCGGGTGCCAGGTGAAAGAGGGGTGAATAGCATCTAGGAACGTTCACTGAAGAAATCTTATTGAAATCACAAACCCAATTGTTCCATAATGGCACAAAATCTTCAGTCAGCTCATCATCCCAGCCCATAGATCTTTCCAAATTGCCTGAAGCAACATCTTACCAACAACAACAAAATGAGCCACGAATCCCAAAGGATCAAAAACAGACATGACTATTTTCAATACTTGTCGTTTGGTCGAATCCTTTGGTCCTTTAGAAGGCTGTTGTCGATATTTTCTAGTTTCGCCGCAAACGTAAATGTATCCTTTTGCGTATCCCAAAGGACTCCTAAAATACGACTTTCGATATTTTTGTCGATGTTGATTTTTTGCCCAGCGTCTTTAGCCAACTGGTTTTTTGGGATCCTCTGAAGAATTGATTGAGAAAAACTTCTCCAATTTGTGATGTGAAATCCACCACATTGTGGATTTTGATAACGTCGTCAATCAAAGCTTTAGCTGCTGCCACATCGTCTGTGTGTCCTAAATAATCGTCCATATTTTGCGTTCGCCCAAATCGTTGGGAATTAAAAAAAATAATATTCGAATCTGTATATTTTATAGTCATGTGTATTTAATTAAATATGGTAGGTATGTGTACAGTTTGTAAAAGTTTTACAAATAATTTTCACCAGATTTAGGTACATACAACGTAAATATCTTAAAATTATTTAAATCGCAAAAGCTCTTTATTTTATAGATTTTATTATTCTTTATTATACTTTCATTGCATTTACAATTTCGAACAAAAAGTATTTTATGTTAATATTCATATTGCATTAACTCCATTGTCATAAAAAAAATTGTGTGTCAATAAGATTCGAACGCCGAACACTTCGGTTAGTTAGATTAAGGTAGTACTTTCTGATAATATTAGAATGAATATTTCTTTCAGCAAATAGTTTTTGAGAATAAATAACCACTTAAAATTATTTTTTCCATAATAAATTTAATTTTTTTTTAACAAAAAAAAAAAACACTTTTTTGACAAAAAAAACACTTTTTCTTAATAAAAAAACACACTCTTTTTAAATTTTTTTTAAATATTGTTTTATCAACAAAAAGAACCCATTTTTGTCGAGTTTAAAGAGAAAAATATGTCAATTTTGACAAATTGGTTTTTCGTATACATCCAGTTAAAGGTGTCACTCCCAACATCACGAATATTCAATTTTTAAGTCGCTACGGCGCTTAATTTAGACGGAAATCGAATTTAAATTAAATAAAATGCACGACTGCATCATACGAACTTGCTCTTGCAGCTAACAACTTTAATGTAGCTAACCATTGAGGCTGTTTAGTAGGTATGTAGTGTAGTTATCATATACAGGTTCAAGCCCGATGTAGGTAAGATTTCCTTGATTCTTAGTGTAATGAATTTCCGAATGGGTGATTAAAGAAATAGTTACCTAGGTGCCTTCCTACAAATAATGTAAGTAAATTAAATTATGGATTTTAATTAATTATATATAGGAGCGTAATAAGAAGAAGAACCTACATACATATGTAGATGGAACATAGGTATGTAAATAAAGACACAAAATATAAAAGCGAAGGATGTAGGGGGGTGGTAGCTTATGCATATAACTTTATAATTTGGATGCAATTAATATAATATTTATGTGGTCTTTGCAAATGTATATATATATAAATTTATGAGGGCCTACATAGTACATAATGTATGTATGTATTCAGTGACTCGCGCAAAAATGCGTAAAATTAAATATAATTAGGTAGAAATAAATGGATGATACTTATAATAAAATCTTTTTTGATCGCTTAGTTGTTATAGTTTGAGGGAAAACATATATGCCATTTGGATTCCTTGATAAATAAGACTATATCAAAAAAACATTCAAAAATCGTTGGAGCTGTTTTTTTTAAATTAATCTACTATATAAAAATAAGTCGGGTTTTCCTTCCTGACGCTATAACTCCAGAACGCACGAACCGACTTCCACGGTTTTGCATTCGTTGGAAAGCTCTCGGGTTCCGTGAGGTTTATAGCAAAGAAAATTCAGGAAAAATTTCAACAGAAAAGCGGAAAAATCATTTTTCAGATACAGCGCCATCTCTGATACTTACATGTACTACAAACCAATATGTTAAGTAGATGGCGCCGAGCAATATTTTAAGTAGATGGTGCCGGTGCGTGATACATTGTTTGACAGCTACTCATTGTTCTCTGCTCAGTTAATTTCATGTCACAAACCGGTATTGTGTTCACTGTGAAATTGTGAAAAAAAAGTAAAAAAAATAAGTTATTCGTTTCCTAACATTTCAATTGGAAACCATCAAATCAATCACGTGTATTGTGCAAATTTTTATTCAATTTCAACAGTAGGCATTTGTCTTTAAGGTGGTAAGTTGAACTGTGTAAATTATGTGGATCGTGCATTTGAGGTTAAATTCACCACTCTGTCCATAGTCCAAAATGCGTAGAGGACGACGTGCGAACATCGACCGCCGCACAAGGCATGCAAGCCAGCAACAAGTGTATTCACAGAACTTAAGCGAAGAAAGACAAAATATAATAAGAGACAATGCCCGATTGAGACAACGCGTGAGCACACGAAGATCATTGGCATCATACAATCGCTTGGCATTCCAATATGATCCCACTGCGAACTACAGTGATGATGAAAATGTAGATATTGGACCAATGACGACTATATGCCGATATTGCAATGCGTTACAGTTCAAAAGAGAAACGGCTGGATTGTGCTGCGCAATTTGAAAAGTCAATCTGGATCCATTACTTACACCACCACAGCCACTGAAACCATTGTTCGATGGAAGTGATCCCGATTCCAGCCATTTTCTTTAACACATCCTTGAATACAATAACTGCTTTCGCATGACTTCCGTTGGAGCTAATATCATTCGAGAAGGCGGCTTCATGCCGACTTGCAAGGTAAAAGATACAACACACATAACTTATCACTAACACCAACACAATGAATTGCAACACATAACAACTACATATACACCACACACTACACCATCACACGATCAGAAGTTACACCGTATTCTTCAACAAATGATTGTTTGCAATTACAGATACAAGGACAAATATATCAGTTGCATGGTTCAATGGTGCCAACACCAGATGAACCGCATCAATTTCTGCAAATATATTTCATTTCATCGATAGTGGATCAGCTGAATGTGCGGTGCAATACACAGGGAACACAACAGTTAAAGAGACGAATTATTGAACAGTTGCAAGCATTTTTTCACGCTAATAATGCTGTGGTTAATATGTTCAAAACAGCATTGGAACTAATGCCATCGGATACGCAAAAATTTGTCATAAGAGCGGATAGTACCCCAACAGGTGAACATGTGCGAAGATTCAATGCACCCACCGTTAATGATGTTGCTGCAATTATTGTTGGCGATCCAACTTAATCGCGAGACATTGTCGTTCAGCAAAGAAACAATATCATGCATCGTATAAACGAGACACATCGTTTGTACGATGCGTTACAATATCCAATCATTTATTGGCAAGGGCAAGACGGATACCACATCAGGTTGAAGATGGTCGATCCAATTACAGGTACAATATTCACAAACTAATTATTGGTTTTATGGCTATTATTGGTTTCCATTAACAATTCATTTAATTTTGCGTTTTCAGGCGTATCAACGAATAAAAATCTAAGCGCAATGAATTACTATGCGTATCGTATGATGATTCGTACACATGAGGAGAATGTCATTCTGAAGTGCCGTCGGCTATTCCAGCAATTCGCTGTCGACATGTATGTCAAAGTCGAGACTGAACGTTTAGCGTTCATCCGATTCAATCAGCCGAAGCTACGATCTGAGGACTATATACACTTGCGTGATGCTATTCATTCAGATGGTGATGTTCAGAATATTGGACGTCTGACGATTCTCCCATCATCTTATATCGGAAGCCCATGCCACATGCACGACTACGCTCAAGACGCTATGACGTACGTGTGAAATTATGGAACTCCGTATTTATTTATTACGTTCACGTGCAATCCGAAGTGGACGGAAACTGAACGTGAGTTGGAACCGGGCCAAAAACCGCAAGATCGCCATGACATAATCGACAGAGTATTTCAGCAAAAACTCAAGGTTATCACGGATGTGCTTACTAAGTATCGAGTTTTTGGTGACACACGTTGTTACATGTACTCGGTGGAATGGCAGTAGCGTGGACTACCGCATGCTCATATCCTAATTTGGTTGCTGAACAAATTACATTCAAATGAAGTGGATGACATCATATCAGCTGAAATTCCTGATCCAGTCACTGATCCCCATCTACACGACATTGTGACGACACAGATGGTATGGAAAGTGTACAAAACGATATCCGCGACCGTTAGTTGCTGAAACAGTCACAGGGAACGATGGATATCCAGTTTATCGTCGGCGTTCTAAAGAAGATAATGATCGAACTATCAAAGTTAAAGTTCAAAATCAAGAGATTGAGATCGGAAATGAATTCATTGTACCATATTGCCCGCTGCTATCACGAATTTTCGAAACACATGCAAACTTTGAGAGTTGTCATTCGGCCAAATCAATCAAATATTTGTGCAAGTACGTCACAAAAGGCAGCGACATGGCTGTGTTTGGTATTGCGTCGGAAAATGCGAATGACGAAATCAGCAACTTCCAAATGGGCAGATACGTCAGTACTAATGAAGCACTGTGGCGATTATTGTCATTTCAAATTCATGAAAGATATCCCACAGTTGTACATTTAGTAGTGCATTTGGAAAAAGGCCAAAGAGTTTACTTCACTGAGGCTAATGCGGCACAACGAGCTGAGAGACCACCATCGACAACATTGACTAGCTTCTTTGCAATGTGTGAAGCAGATACATTCGCAGCGACGCTGATGTACGTTGAAATGCCCAAGTATTACACTTGGAATCAATCAACAAAGAAATTCCAATGTCGCAAACAAGGAACCCCAGTTCCAGATTGGCCACAGGTGTTTTCCACTGATGCACTAGGTCGCATGTATACTGTTCATCCTAGAAATGATGAATGTTTTTATTTGCGACTGCTGTTGGTAATTGTACGTGGACCAAAATCATTTGCGCATTTGAAAACTGTGAATGGCCAACAATGCCAAATATATCGAGAAACATGTCAACTATTGGGTTTGCTGGAGAACGATTCTCATTGGGATTTAACACTTGCGGATTCAGTTGTTTCATCAAATGCGTACCAAATATGAACGCTGCTGTTCCAATTATCATCACCACATGTTTTCCTTCACAACCAATTCAGTTATGGAACAAATACAAAGACGACATATGTGAAGATATCTTGCATCGCTTGCGCATTCAAACGAATAATCCTGACATCCAAATAACCGATGAAATCTATAATGAAGGATTGATTCTGATTGAGGATCAATGCTTGACTATTGCAAACAAACTACTGATTGAAGTAGGAATGATTGCACCAAATCGAAGATGCACGATGCATTCAACCAAGAATTAAATCGAGAGCTGCAATACAATGTTGATACATTGCAGGAATTCGCTCGAAATAATGTGCCGTTGCTGAATGAACAGCAAAAACAAGTATACGAAACATTAATGCAAGCGGTGGACAATAATACTGGTGGTCTATTCTTCCTGGACGCACGTGGAGGAACAGGGAAAACATTTGTCATTTCATTGATTTTGGCCACTATTCGATCAAGATGTGACATAGCTTTGGCGTTAGCATCATCTGGAATTGCGGCGACTCTTCTAGATGGCGGTCGTACTGCACATTCTGCGCTTAAGTTGCCACTCAATTTAAACACATTTGATACTCCAACATGCAATATTTCCCGATCCAGTGCAATGGGAAAATTGTTGATGCAATGCAAGCTCATTGTTTGGGATGAGTGCACAATGGCACATAAGACATCACTTGAAGCACTTGACTTCACACTGAAGGATCTTCGGCGAAATAACAACATCTTTGGCGGCTTGATGATTTTGTTGGCGGGCGATTTCAGGCAGACGTTGCCAGTAATTCGCCGTGGAACGCCTGCAGATGAACTGAATGCTTGCCTGAAGGCATCACCTTTGTGGAATAACGTAAAAACATTATCGCTAACCACTAATATGAGAGTTCAACTTCAAAATGATCAAAGTGCTGCACAATTTTCCAAGCAATTGTTAGCTGTTGGAAATGGAAAAGTCCCAGTTGATGCGACATCTGGATTAATTACTCTTACCAACGACTTTTGCCGATTTGTAGACTCTCAATTAGCTCTTATTGAAAATGTTTTCCCAAACATTAGTGAGTATTATCAGAATTATGCTTGGTTAAGTCAGCGAGCAATTCTTGCCGCAAAGAATAATGATGTACACGCACTGAATTTCACCATTCAATCAAAAATTGCTGGCGATTTGGTGACATACAAATCCGTTGATTCCATAACAAATCCCGATGATGTAGTAAATTATCCAACGGAGTTTTTGAACTCTCTGGAGTTACCAGGATTTCCACCACATAACTTGCAACTCAAAGTTGGTACAGTTATTATGATATTGCGTAATTTGAATCCACCGTGACTTTGCAACGGTACTCGACTTTCGGTAAAAAGACTTATGCCGAATTTGATTGAGGCAACCATTATTAACGGAAAGTACGCAGGTGAAAATGTATGTATTCCGCGAATACCAATGATTCCGACTGATCTTCCGTTTTACTTCAAACGATTGCAATTTCCAGTTCGCCTTGCGTTCGCATCCAGTTTATCGTCGGCGTTCTAAAGAAGATAATGATCGAACTATCAAAGTTAAAGTTCAAAATCAAGAGATTGAGATCGGAAATGAATTCATTGTACCATATTGCCCGCTGCTATCACGAATTTTCGAAACACATGCAAACTTTGAGAGTTGTCATTCGGCCAAATCAATCAAATATTTGTGCAAGTACGTCACAAAAGGCAGCGACATGGCTGTGTTTGGTATTGCGTCGGAAAATGCGAATGACGAAATCAGCAACTTCCAAATGGGCAGATACGTCAGTACTAATGAAGCACTGTGGCGATTATTGTCATTTCAAATTCATGAAAGATATCCCACAGTTGTACATTTAGTAGTGCATTTGGAAAATGGCCAAAGAGTTTACTTCACTGAGGCTAATGCGGCACAACGAGCTGAGAGACCACCATCGACAACATTGACTAGCTTCTTTGCAATGTGTGAAGCAGATACATTCGCAGCGACGCTGATGTACGTTGAAATGCCCAAGTATTACACTTGGAATCAATCAACAAAGAAATTCCAACGTCGCAAACAAGGAACCCCAGTTCCAGATTGGCCACAGGTGTTTTCCACTGATGCACTAGGTCGCATGTATACTGTTCATCCTAGAAATGATGAATGTTTTTATTTGCGACTGCTGTTGGTAATTGTACGTGGACCAAAATCATTTGCGCATTTGAAAACTGTGAATGGCCAACAATGCCAAATATATCGAGAAACATGTCAACTATTGGGTTTGCTGGAGAACGATTCTCATTGGGATTTAACACTTGCGGATTCAGTTGTTTCATCAAATGCGTACCAAATATGAACGCTGCTGTTCCAATTATCATCACCACATGTTTTCCTTCACAACCAATTCAGTTATGGAACAAATACAAAGACGACATATGTGAAGATATCTTGCATCGCTTGCGCATTCAAACGAATAATCCTGACATCCAAATAACCGATGAAATCTATAATGAAGGATTGATTCTGATTGAGGATCAATGCTTGACTATTGCAAACAAACTACTGATTGAAGTAGGAATGATTGCACCAAATCGAAGATGCACGATGCATTCAACCAAGAATTAAATCGAGAGCTGCAATACAATGTTGATACATTGCAGGAATTCGCTCGAAATAATGTGCCGTTGCTGAATGAACAGCAAAAACAAGTATACGAAACATTAATGCAAGCGGTGGACAATAATACTGGTGGTCTATTCTTCCTGGACGCACGTGGAGGAACAGGGAAAACATTTGTCATTTCATTGATTTTGGCCACTATTCGATCAAGATGTGACATAGCTTTGGCGTTAGCATCATCTGGAATTGCGGCGACTCTTCTAGATGGCGGTCGTACTGCACATTCTGCGCTTAAGTTGCCACTCAATTTAAACACATTTGATACTCCAACATGCAATATTTCCCGATCCAGTGCAATGGGAAAATTGTTGATGCAATGCAAGCTCATTGTTTGGGATGAGTGCACAATGGCACATAAGACATCACTTGAAGCACTTGACTTCACACTGAAGGATCTTCGGCGAAATAACAACATCTTTGGCGGCTTGATGATTTTGTTGGCGGGCGATTTCAGGCAGACGTTGCCAGTAATTCGCCGTGGAACGCCTGCAGATGAACTGAATGCTTGCCTGAAGGCATCACCTTTGTGGAATAACGTAAAAACATTATCGCTAACCACTAATATGAGAGTTCAACTTCAAAATGATCAAAGTGCTGCACAATTTTCCAAGCAATTGTTAGCTGTTGGAAATGGAAAAGTCCCAGTTGATGCGACATCTGGATTAATTACTCTTACCAACGACTTTTGCCGATTTGTAGACTCTCAATTAGCTCTTATTGAAAATGTTTTCCCAAACATTAGTGAGTATTATCAGAATTATGCTTGGTTAAGTCAGCGAGCAATTCTTGCCGCAAAGAATAATGATATACACGCACTGAATTTCACCATTCAATCAAAAATTGCTGGCGATTTGGTGACATACAAATCCCTTGATTCCATAACAAATCCCGATGATGTAGTAAATTATCCAACGGAGTTTTTGAACTCTCTGGAGTTACCAGGATTTCCACCACATAACTTGCAACTCAAAGTTGGTACAGTTATTATGATATTGCGTAATTTGAATCCACCGTGACTTTGCAACGGTACTCGACTTTCGGTAAAAAGACTTATGCCGAATTTGATTGAGGCAACCATTATTAACGGAAAGTACGCAGGTGAAAATGTATGTATTCCGCGAATACCAATGATTCCGACTGATCTTCCGTTTTACTTCAAACGATTGCAATTTCCAGTTCGCCTTGCGTTCGCAATGACAATTAACAAGTCGCAAGGCCAATCGCTTAGTGTTTGCGGGATAAATTTAGAAAATCATTGTTTTTCACATGGGCAGTTATACGTTGCGGGTTCGCGAGTGGGAAAACATCCGCTTTGTTTGTGTTAACGTCAGACCAAAAAACAAAAAATGTGGTTTACCAAAGAGCACTTCAATGAAACGGATAATTTGCAGACACGTATAATGCTTCGATTCAGTATTTACTTTAGATTCACTTTCATTTACTTATAGAAGTTCAACTAAATAACACTTCATTTTTGTAATTGAAATTAATTCATTACTGTTGTGAAATGAAATAAAATGTTTCCTTTTCAAATACAAAACAAACAAAAATTTTTCTTCATCTTTTAATCACCAAACGAAATGTTACATAAAACGAAGCCATCTGGTGTATAAAATTTTAAAAACATTTTTAGAAAAAAAATTGAGACGCCATTTTGAAGGCTATATTAATATACATATAAAATTAAAATTTAAAAAAAATCAGCGACTGGTTTTCGAAAAATCGATTTTTCAGAAAAAAATTATTTATTTTTTAAAACTCAAAAAACTTTTCTTCTTAAAATTTGAGTGTGCAGTTTCATTAACACTTTTAGGGAGCGTTTGCATAAAAAATAAATTTTAATCGGGTCATCCAATAGTGAGAAAATCTAAAATATGTAAAGTGGTTCTATCGTAGCGATAATAAGTACGCGATAAAAAAATTTTTATACTTAAAAGTGGACTGTACTTCTTTAAGAAGACACACATTTTTTTTTAAATTCTTGGAACCGTTTTTGAAAAAAAAAATTTTTCTTATCGGTTTTTTTAAATTAGTATGGGAGGTACCGTTGTTTTTATTTTAGGAAATTAATTTTTTAACTATTCAGGATAATGTCAAAACCTTCCAAATACGAAGTTTCGAAAAAAATCTATTGAGCCATTTTTGAAATTTTGACTTTTCAAAAAAAATTAATTTCCAAAAAAAATTTTTTTTTTGAAAAATTTTGGTTTACGTGGAACGTGTTAAAACGTTCCAGGAGCTTCTGCGTAAAAAAATTCAAAAAAATCACATTAACCGTTTCCCAGAAAATCGACAACCAAAATAAATGGTTCTACTAGATATACCAAAAACAAAAATTTTTTTCCCAAAAAAAATTATCAAAAGCTACTTTTCCCTTCATTAATAAACTGATTTTTTGGCCAAAAAAAGAAATGGATGGTACCTTTCCCTTCATTAACAAACTGATTTTTTGGCAAAAAAGAAATGGATGGGAGCTATACTGTTAGTTGTCGCCTTAAAAAAAAGTGAAAAAACGTGTGGGCATATTACCAAAAAACAATTTGTACTAAGTTTGAATTAAGTCAATCGAAACGTTTAGGCTGCAGACTCGAGGACAGACAGACAGACGGAATTGCGGGACCCACTTTTTGGTGTTCTCTATGATCGTAATATCACGTTTGATTGTTAGACTTTTTTTTTATTTTTACCAATAGATAACTTGCCTTACAGTACCTATAATCGCAATCAAAAATGTGATATCAAATACTTATTCAAAACTAATGGTGGAATTTCCAAGAAATAAAAATTAATTTACAATATAGAAACCATAAAAATGCAGGTTGTGGTTGCATAAGATGGCTATATACAAGCTACCTTGCTATAGCTAGCATAACATGGCTATATACAAGCTATCCTGCTATAGCTTGCATAAGATGGCTATATACAAGCTATTAGCCTGTGAAATTCTCTAAATCGTACCTACTGCGAGCTAAATTGTTAGTTGGGATCGTTAAAATCGCGTGTTGATATGGCTCTAAATAAATGTGCCCTTTCGGCTTATTAGTTGCACCCACACTACGATAACACAAAGCTCACAACATGTCAAAATTATCTCGTATGCAAATTTTTGTTTAAGAATCTCAACGGTGATGGCATTGAAGATTGGGATTGTTTTAATAGAAAAATTGACTTCTTTAAAATTCTATACGAAAATGATTTAAAAAAGCCAATCGTTTTTTGGAACATGGCTGCAATAAAACACCCGAATCTGGCTAATCAAGCGAAAAAACTACTTCAAATTCCTGGTTCTTTCAAGTTGGGCGCATGGTCATTCTGCGCCTAGAAATCGCCTTACATTTGAGCGATCAAAGAAGCTCCTTCACTTATATTATTCACTTGGAATTGAAGATGGTAAACATAATTATTCGAACGAAGACGACATTGAATAATTTCTTCTTTTTGAAATTAATAATTTATTTATCGTACAATTATTGTTAAGTTCTTTTTTATAACTGTTAAGTTTGCTTCTTAGTAATTGATTAAAATTACATACTTTTGAAGTTGAAACAAAAAATGTATGAATTTAATCAAGATACACGGTAGTCGGTCCCATCTTTGGGGAAAACGCAAAATGAAGATCTTGATGTTTTGAGTCGCATGAGATATTTTTTTTGTCGCTTTATTGTAGCTTAGTATGTCGCGCTTATATCGGATTTGTGTAGCAATTATAAGAAGTACTTTCACGTAGAATAATAATCTTTTAAGTTTATGGGTGTTCCTGTTCGTCATTAAACTATTTTATCAGAGTAAAAAAAGTAAATGAAGGATTGAAATGGGAAGATAAATAACTCCAAATTATGTATGTGAGAAATTTTCGGTTAATGCTTTGATTACTGGACCAAATTTGCAAGGTTTACTGACATTTTTTAATTTTATGACTAAATTCCTCAATTATTAGAAGGTTTTCAAAACTTAAATAGTAGAAGTAGTAAACCAGTGAAGTTATTCAGTGGAACTATAAAATTTTAGTGAGTAGGTTTATCCATAACAGATTTCTCCCATTACTTAAAGTTTTTCAAAATCTCTAATTAAAATATTTTAAACTAAAATTTCTATAAACATATGACTAGGTACCTATGGGTTTAGAGTTAGATCAAATTATTTTTTTCACGACTGTTTTTTCTTACATAATTATGTTTTTGTATTATGGAAGAACTTGGTCCTTTTTTGAAACATTTATGTTTTGTGGGCTGATAAATTTTAGTAAGCAAACTTATGAATTTTGATGGTTTCACGAATTGTCTACATTTGGCGTTTTTATTTTTTAGCTCCGAGTAAAGAACTCAGCTGTCAAGATAAGATCTGTGTTTCTTTTTTAGCTCAGACACATTTAATCTCTCAACTCGTGTTTCTTTTTTAAATCAGAGCTAAATCGGGGTATGAACCATTAGCTCAGAATAAAATGACCGATCAAACAGAGCAAAGTGCTGGGTGCGGCTAACTTTACTCATAATTTTAACAATAATCACTAAAGTTAAACCAATTAAAAACAAAAATGAATTCGGAAAACGAAAGATTTGGATTTGCTGGTAAATAAGTTTTAATAAAAACAATTATAATAATATATGACAGTTTTGCGCTTAAGTTGATTTCAAATTATATATGAGATATCTGACCATGCTATACTCAGATCTAAATCGGTTTACTCAGTCTCTGCTCAGAGATCTGCTCGGAGATAAAAAAGAAAAACGCCAATTGTGTACAAATGTATGTCGATAATTGTAAATTGTCTACATTGAATTGTCTACATGTAGACAATCATGTAGTCTACACGGCACATCACTGCGACAGGGATAAAGAACAAATATGTAAAAAAAACTATCAGGATTCAGTTTAGAGTGAATTATAGTCAGAAGCACAAAAAAGATATTAAAAGCCTGATTGGCGTCAGGTGAAGCGGATTGAAGTTACGTTTCTACACAGCTCACCCAAACTGTCAAGTAGATGAAATGCGAAACGAAAGAACCAAAGATTCGTGTAATCAGACCCCAAGAGTCAAACTGAAGTGACATATTTTCCCTCGTATTCTCAAATATATTTGACAAGCACTGCATGATTGGCTTGATTTTGAAAATATGACCGTCAATTATATTTGAGAATGTGAATACATGCTTGTCAAGCCTCCAGCTAATCTCATTTACCATGAAGTTTTCGAGCTGTGTATATCGTAAGAAAATATATCAAACCTTGTTTTATAATTAATAGCGGTAATTGATGGTCAAAATTCTAATGAATAGTGATGTTTGACTGCAACTCATGTTTTCTTGGCAAACAAATTTGAAAATGTGAACGATCAAATTAATGCTCCGAGCATATAATAGTTGTAGTAAAATATGTCGTTCAGATAACATCTCTGTATAATATATATGGAAAAGGGAAACACAAAATGTTCTTTTAAATTATATCCCTGTCTAAGCATAAGTAATGCTTGTTAGAGTAACGTAAGCGTCTCTAACGCCAGCCGGCCTTTTGAGTATTGGAGTCTGGTGTTCCTGTTCACTTATTTATGGATAGGTAAGTTATATTGTGCATTAAAGTATCCGAATATATTTGTGAACGATTCGGATAGGTTCGCTAAAAGCAGTCAACAACCAGAACAAGTCATATTAAAAGCGGTCTTGAGTTCTATACATTTGTCGTCGGATAGCTAGTTACAGGCCGACTAGTTGAATGCCCTCTTTCCATCGATATATCGCATGAAATGATAAACCGACTTTTATATAAAGGCATAAAGGCGGGTAAATTTAGCGTTGTAGCGACTTAAAAAATACAGGTTCGTGATATAAGAAGAGCCGCCTTTCAATCGATGTATCGCGCGATACGAAAAACAAATTTGTCAATATCGACATATTTTTCTATTTAAACTCGATTTTTAATGTTGCTTGCAACTCATGTGCCCTTACGCTTAAGTAACCCCGAGTACAAAGACTATTACTACTTTTACACCACCCCTAACTTTAGAACATGTTTCCGATTTGGACTCCTTTCGGTTGCAGAGATACTTTAAAAAACTGCGATATTTAATAGATGTTAGTTTTCTTCAAACTTATATTCACACTTTACTCTACTTAATTTAGAAAAGTTCAATCATACCATAAAAAAAATTACAAAGAACAAAGTGCGATAACTACAATTTTTTTAACCTGAGCAATTTTGTCTACACCGGCAACTAACTTACATACAGCCCTTAGCAACGTGCTTAAAAATCGCAAACTCAAAATGAATGATGTAAAAGCAGTATATCGAATGGCATTCTACCCGTGGGTAAAAAGAACACAACGTCGCACAAAAATCTCAAATGTGTATACGTAACGTAGTTAGGTCATCACCGCAGATAAATTCCATGAGTGATATAATACAAGAATACGGTACTTCCCTCTTTTCGCTTTGTTATTGTAATTTTTGATAACTCATATGATGTCAAAAGAGAATAAAAATGAAAACAAGATTAAAGCGAAAAAAAGTTTAAATTGAAAAGTTTGGATATTGTTTTTGAAATTGTATAATTTTGTTTTTTTGTGAAATAGCTTAAAAATGTCTTGTTCTGTTTGTTGGTGTAATAATACCAACAATAGAAACAGTCAAAACAATAAATTAAGAAGAGAACCACAGTTTCCCGAAAGATCCTCTACTGCTCAAAATTTTCATTCGTTTTTGTAAAACAAAAGCTGCGTTTTATTATCTGCCGGTCTGGGTCCGGGTTATTTTTAAACACGTTTTACAAAAACAATAACAGTGTACAAAGCAACGGAAAACGCTGATTTAATTGGCCGGGTAACTAGGATTTTGGCCAGGGATAATACATAAATAGTAGAGACCCTGTTAGACGCAAGTCTAAACCAAGCAAGGGCTCATGCATATGGTCTCGCTCTCGACACCCAAAATAAGATCCTTGATGAAATGTCGGAGCTGATGCCCAGCATGAAAGTTATTGGAAAAACTACCTTACTTCCATTTAAGAAATGTTGAATTATCGATAATTTACATTATATGAAAATAAACATACAACTAATTTCTTAGGAATTATTCAATCCAATACGGCAATACAGCTTTTATTCAAAGACTTGGTAAGCAGATTTGGATTCAAGCATGTGTTGTCGTACAGATTGAACCAGAACGTACTAGAAAACAGATTTGGTGTGTTACGTGACAATGGAGGCCTCCATTATCATCATCCGCTCCCACATTTTACTACACAGCGAGTGTGTTATTTCGGACGCAATTTTGCTTATACAAACAAATAATTTCAAATGTCTTTTTAGATACTAAATTTCAAAGCATTGCTTGGGAACCAGAAGAGGATAATACTGATGGCAACAAAGATGATGAAGATTTGGCCACATTAGATAGCGATGATCTAGAAAATATGGCCGGATACATATGCCATAAAATAAAAACAAAAACAAAATTCCAGCCACCTAAGTGATGGCGGCTTTTCAAATCCATCTCCAAGGATGTTGAATGACTTGACGAACTTGGACTACATATTCAAACCCTTCGACGGAGAAGACTTATCTAGTTATTTGTCCAGACAACACCAAACAAATCTAATTGAATTGGCCAAAGACATTGAAAGTTGGCAACTCTGGTGTACCTTAAAAGTTAAAATTGTTTAGCTCTGAAAAAAAAGTTTATTTAAATTAATCCAAACAAACAAAATAAATAATATTTTTACAAAGTGCACAATTTAAGGAGCTACTGATCAAGTGAGATTAAAAAATCATTGAATTTCTTGTAATTTAAGTTGCAAAAGTAAGATACCTACATACCTTAACAAAAAAATCGCTCATTGTAAATAAGTATAAAACCAATACACAATATTAAAGGCTTGATGAACAATTCAAAAAAAAAAAAGTTCAAGAAACATCACCCGAAATACATTTTCAATCAATTTCAAAAAAAGATAAAAGCATGTCGTTGGTTGGTTCTATGACTCCCGAAGAATTAAATAAACTGTTTGCCAATAATCTCACAAATGTTGCTACGAAGGATGACATTTCAGACTTGCGCGGTGAACTAAGTGAGGTTAGAAGGGAGAATGTGCAATTGAAGGAGGCGGTCGGTGCACTCTTCCAAAGATGCAATGTCCTTCAAACCGAGATTGATCTGTTAAAGAAAGCTGCAAATGACAGCAACTTAATAATTCGAGTTAAGAATGGACAACCAAATCCCATAGAACAAGCTCTAAGCATTTGCAAAAATATATCCGACTGAAATACAATCATCACTGTACAAGAACTGAGACAAATCGCTTCGAATAAAGAAGTAGTTACTATTTTGGCAGAATTCAAATCCAAACAAAACGCTCAAAATGTTCTGAAAAATATTAAAAAGCTGAAAGGAACCGGCAACTCCATAAGTCGAGACTACCCATTGAAGATTCGGCAAAAGCGCATCAAACTCCTTCAGCTCCGCAAACATATTTACGCCACACAACCACGATTGAGATTGTCTCTATGTGATGATAAATTGCGTATTGATGATTTGGTGGTGGAATAGAATCATGACCAGCAAGTTTTTGTTACAAATAAGAAGCATGGGCTGCAAAAATTGGAAGAAAAACACAAACTTGGGGAGAATTTCTTTCAAAATGTTTGTTTACAACTTTTACAAAATGATTCAATGGCCAAAAACGTCAATGTCATCCATGGGCGAGAAATGTCAAATGAAGTTGGCGGCGATTCATCAACATCAATTTCGGCTACAAACAAAACGAATTCCGCTCTTTCGGATCTAGGGGTTAACAAAATAGCACATTCTAATTTTAACCACTGTAATTAGGTAAAAGCCACCTGTCAAATTTTTAAATTAAATGAAATTAAAATTATAAGTTATAATGAGTGTGTTTCTTTATTTATTCCGGATAAGGAATAGAATGGATGGAAAAGACGAAATGTTTATCTAGAATATCCAGAATGGAATGAATAAAGAAACAAAAATTCTCTCCGGAATAGAAAAGAAAAAAAGATGACATCAATCAGCTCTTTTAAAGTGTTGTGATGATGACAAGAAAGCAGACATCTCTATGGAAAATAGTAAAAATGAATTATTATTAATTTATTAATTCATGACAAGTCACATTTAATTGATATTTATATATTTATTTCAATTATAAATATATAAACAGTGTTTGGACATCCATTTTGTTTACTTACTTGGTTTTCGTCTTTGGCTGCTGTCATTTGTTTTGCTTTCATATGAAAGGGTTATTCCGAGAATATTCTTTTCATACCGTGTTTAACATGGAATAAAAAGAATGCATTCCAAACGTTCCGGAATGAATAAAGAAACAACAAAATAGTTTATCCGGAATATTCCATGGAATAAAGAAACGCAAAACTGGTATTCCGAATATTCTGGACATACCAAAATGAATAAAGAAACACAGTCAATATTGGAGGTTTAAAAATAAGATTGCAGTTTTAGATTTTATTCAATTTATAAATAGGGCTAGTGGAGGATTTCTCATGGGTTTTAAACATAATCTTAAAGGCGTCAGTTGCAAATACAAGCAAATAGGAGACACACATTTCATTGAAATTAAAACTGATCGATCCTTACTTAATCTCATCCCTATATACTTAAATTGTAACAGCTGGGAAAGTGACTTCACTAAGCTTGGAGACATATTATTTGATATGGACATTAACAATTTAATGCTTTTTGGAGATTTCAATGCCCGAACCGGAGCGCTAGAAAGTAAAAGTAAGCTTATAGAAAATAGGAATCGTAGTTCAAAAGATACAACAATTAAAAGAGAAGGTAAAAAAGTTATCGATCTATGTAATTCCTTTGGATTGAGTGTTTGCAATGGTACTGCGGAAGGAGACAAATTAGGTGACTTCACTTTTATAGGACCACAAGAAAACTCAGTAATCGACTACGCAATGGTGTCAGGAGACTGGAGTGCTATGATGGACGATTTTGAAGTCATAACAGAAATACATTCCGATCACCTCCCAATTCAAATAACAATCAACCTAAACAGAAACCAGAGGCAACCGGAAGACTCAGTAACTCCGGCGAAATTTAGGTGGAAAAATGTTCTTGCCGAAAGGTACTCACATTGTTTGAATAATAGTCTTCTCCTTCAAGCGACATCATCTTCAACATTTTGTCTTAGCTTATCGGAGCCGGACAATATTGTCCTTAAGTCTATTCCGGTGCAATGTCAGGTAAACAACAATTTTATCCACTATCACGAAAAATGGTTTGATAATGATTGTATGGTAGCACGTGGAAATTCTTTTGCTAGGATTACTAAGAAGTTTTCCAGAGAATATCTTTTTTAAAGCGCAATATCGTGCAGTTAACAAACAATACAAAGAGATACTAAGCTATAAACGTCAAACCTACTCAAGAAAACTTGCTCAAGACCTTGCAGACTGCAGAAATGCTGCTGAGTTTTGGACAGTAGTTAGAAAAATTAGTAAAAAGCGTAATAATCAAGTTATTTCACCCATTGAAATCGAAGACCTTGCAAAACACTTCAAAACGTTAAAAAAGAAAATTTCTCTTCCACATTCCAATTTGCCAAACCTTTTTATGAGAACGAAGAATTGAATGCACCTTTTTCCTTTGCGGAGGCTCAACTTGTATTGAAAGAGCTCCAAAACAACAAGTCTCCAGGATCGAATGGCATACCTCAAGAGATGTAAATATAAAATAGACACTTCTATTTTTATAGTGACTCTAACTAAAGCTTTAAACCACGCAGACGATTCAGCTTATTTACCGTTCTATTTAAAAAAGCCTTCATTTGACAATTTTTAAAATAGGTGACAAGGAAGATGCTGCCAACTACAGAGGAATATCATTGTTGAATTCATCTATGAAAATTTTTACGAAACTTCTCTGCAAACGGCTTTATGATTGGGTTCATAACAAGAACTTCCTAAGCGAGTCGCAAGCTGGGTTTCGAAATAATTATTCGACCATAGATCAAATCTATTCGCTTACCAATATAGCTAAAATCTCTATAAAATCTAAAAGAAAACTGTACGGTTTTTTCATCGACTTCAAGGCGGCATTCGATACCATAGACAGGAAAGCACTTATTCTAAAGCTGTGTAACAAAGGAGTATCGTCAAAGTTTTTAAACATTTTGGAAAACCTCTATAACTCAACAACTTCTGCAATCGCTTTTGGATCCAAACAATCCGAACAATTCGAATAAGAAATAGGAATGAGGCAAGGATGTAATCGGAGTCCTTTATTATTTGCTCTATTTATAGATGACTTAGAAGAGGTATTGCAGGGTGGAGCACGTGTTTCAGCGGATCTTTTAATCAAGATACTAATGTTTGCCGATGATATTGTGATGCTAGCGGAGTCGCCTGGTAGTCTCCAATCGATGATCAATAGATTGTTCGAGTACTGCAACAAATGGAGGCTCCAGGCGAACCTAGAGAAGTCTAAAGTCATGATTTTTCATAGAGGAGGCGGCCGAAACGGCCGCAGTGAAACCTGGAAATTTGGAGCTCAAAACATCGAAGTCGTAAATGAATACAACTATCTTGGTATGCGGATATCTAGAAACCTGAACTGGCAAAATCATATGATTGATAAGTTGGCCAAATCGAAGCATGCATTAAACGCAACATGGATGACTGTGGTTCACTGTAAAGATGTTCACTACGAATCCAAGTATCGTATTTTTGAAACCACAGCGAAAGCGATCATGTGTTATGTAGATCAAGTTTGGGGCCATAAGGAGTTCGATGAAGTTGAGCAGCTTCTGCGCTATTTCTTAAAAAAAAGCTTGAAACTACCTAATAGTACTGCGAAATTGGCCCTAGAAACCCTTTCGATGCCGCGGTGCTTTAACTCCTCCTCCTTTGTTCGTTTTCCCAACCAATAAAGTTTTCCACTTCACAGTTGTAAAAAAAAGCTTGCAAAGTTCTGATGCCCCTCTGGGAATCGAACTGGCGACCCTCGGATTCTCGGTCGACCACTCTACCTCTGTGCTACTGCACCACTTGAGAAATGTTGATTTAACGTTACACTTAAACTCACACACGAAATTTAATTTGTAATAAACTTGGAAGCCGAAAACGTGTTAACACTTCCACAGTACAATGTAATTTTAAAATAATTCTTCGACTTGAAAATGGTATCCGGAGTTAGTAAGGAACCATAAATTGGAACTCAGAACCGTTTAAACCATCTCAATGAAGCGCGTAGTTTTCGAATTATAGAGTGGTTTACCTCCATATTTCATTGATTTTCTTAAAATTGATAGAAATTTCATCAAATCGGCAGATAAACCAGTTTATAAATCCAAAACTAATTGCTTAATTTGGATCATTTAAACGGTTATAAGTTTTATTTTAAGCCCTCTATGTGTAACCAGGATCATTTTCAAATCCAAGAATTATTTAATAAATCAAAAAAATCATCTAAAGCGCACGAGGGAACTGTCCAAATTGTTGGATAACTATCACTTATAGCGTAATTGGCATTCACTTTAGATAGTATCTCCAAAGCTCGTTGGGTACTCCCAATCTATATCAAAACACATCCCAACCGTTCATGGCAAACTTCTCAGACAGTTAAATGCAAAAATCTTTCCACTTAACGAAATGGAAACGCATTGTTTTTAAAACCGATCGGTGAGAAAGATTAGACCATCCAATGTTTTCAACTCGACAAATTGTCCCTAATAGACTAAATGTTGTTCGACGATAAGATAATTACATATAAGAAAAATACAGACATACTGTATAAAACCTGTAAGTAATTAAAGAAAGCTGGATAGCTTCGAGAAAATAAAAAAAAATGATTGTACCTTCTAAAGGAAAATGCAAATAACCCATTTTCTCTTTTAGAAACTTAAATAAATACATTTATGTAATGTAGTTGCCCGACCGGTGATCTCCAGCTGACGCTGTATTCTGCCTTTGCAGCTTTCTCTGTAGTCGGTCTGAGTGCGATTTTACTCGGTCATGACAGCTTCCTGGACAAAGTGGAGTGTTGGGTTTTGTGAATGTGCAGATCCGCACTGGATTTGTTATCCTACTCTTCCTGTTCGATGCCCTTGAGCTTGCCAAGAACTCTGTCGGCGTTCTTCTTGGTATCGGCCATCAGATCTTCCAGTTCTTGTTTGGTTTTTTCGTCCGATTGTGGCGCTAACAGAATGGCGCTGTTTTTTTTAACTTCTTCAACATTGTCTTGGACTTTATCGATAATTTCACAGATTTCTTCGACCAGATTAAAGAAATCATCAAGGTAGCCACCCCGACCTTCGACATTGACGGCCACATCGTCCTGAGCGACATCTTCGTCGTTGGATTGGGCTAATCTGTCTTTCGTCATTTTTCTTTAGATTGAAGTAGAGGTTAAGTAGTTTTTGGTTCTACACTGATGATCATCATCTCTCTACACACAGAAGATAAGAAAAAAGTGGGAATCGGTGGTGAGAGCGTAGCTACAGCGGGCGGTACACTTTTTTTTTTCTTCGTTCCCGTGTCTCGTTTGTTGCTTTTAACGAGACCCACGCACTTAGTCCGAATTCGATTCAACATTTACTTTTGTTTCGTTGCTTGCTTTCGAGCTACGGAAGAAGAAAACGAAAAATAAACTTTATGACTCACTTTCCATATTGTGAGACACGGGTTTTCTTGTTGTTTGGCGATTGATTGCACTGCTCTCCGCGAGGGATATACTCCACACACATAGATTGCTAATTATTGTTCAACTATGCTTAGCATATCAATATGATACTTTGGAGATTTTTTTTAATTTTTTCAGATTTTTTTTATTCGAACATTTGACTTGAATTTGAGAGATGGGAGTGTTATTTCCCACTGCTTCCAAGCACACACGTTTGTGCTGACATACTTTTTTTAATAATTCAAGTTTAGTATGTCATTTGCAATTGATTGGGCAGACGATTGAGAATTTATTTGAATTATCTACAACCAATTTTAGAGTTCGCGAAAAAATTAACACACAACGAATCTGACAAACTACCTCGAGAACTACCTATACCATAAACTACTCAATTCGCCAGCAATCGAGACAAAAGGTTTTGTTTTCGTTTCGCAGTAACTTTGTTACGTTTGCCACCATAAAATAGATTTGTTAAAAAATTCTGAATAGTAGTAACCAGTTTGTGGGCATTTAATTTCAACCGAACCACCTAATTCGATCCAGGGTACAGTAAGTATTGACCTTCCGTAACCATTGGTAAATGTTGGAATGTATTCTTCGTTAGGTCGCATAGTGTTACGATTCCCTGTGTTGGGCTGAAAATGTGATTTTTCTGTTGAAGTGATCCGCATAAAAAGCAGGAATTGGAGGATGACGTGAGACCTGTTCGGCAAGGATGGTTAATTGATTACGTTTGAGCCAAGGAATAGGCTTTGACTTCCTCATTATCAGGTTTATCTCCAGTAATGTCCCAATGGCACTAGAACACTTCTCCCAAAGTCGTATTGTATATATTTTGATAAGCATTCAAAAACCATCTTGTAACTTGAACAATTCGATCTCGCGGATCATAACTCAGTGATTTTTAAAAAGAAATATATGTGAAGGGTGTGATTCTTTCCATTTTCCCATATTTATTTTGCAGATTTAGTTTAGTCGTTTATGGCCGAAATTTAAAGAATCTGAACTTGTACTTTTCCGAGATAAATTGGCTTTTTTAAAACGTTTTATTACACGTATCCATTTTTAATAAGATTTTTCTTTTTAGTACACTGAACACTGCACAAATAAAATAAAAAAAAATTTTTGTTTCAATAAAAAAAATAAAATGTCAAAATTTCGCAAGCAATTAATGTGCTGGTCAATTAAATTGAGAACGAAGAGTGGAGAGTTGTACTAAGAAATCTAGTACAGCTATCCACTAAAATTACACATTTCGTCGTTCAGCAGCGTACTGAAAAACGAAAAGTAGAGCGAAATTTATCGTTTATGATTTCGTCGTATCATTTTTGTATGGGATTTTTCGTTTCGCATCTGCAGCGTACTAGGCTTTATTGGAAAACCAACTCCGTCCATCCAGTTAATTTTTTTTTGCTTAATGTTTACCTTGCCAACTAAAGAAGATTTTTTTTCATAGTCGTGAATAATGTTGATTTTTTTTTGTCCATATACGATTCATTTTATATTAGTATCTAGAAGCAGTCAATAAAGCTTAAAATGTCCAAATTAATTTTGAAAAAGTGCGTTTATTTGTTTCACAAAAAGTGAAATATGTTTTGCTGAAGCTGGAATAGTGGGGTGCAGAGGGACCCCAAACTACCGAGATGAGGAGGGTGTAATCCGACAGCATACTTCGATATTGTCGTTGGAGAAGTTCAGATCATAGCTAGCGAACTTTTAGGTTGGGTGGGCTATGGCTACGCTGCGACGACCAGGGCAGCACCGCGGTGTGGTGAAGTCCGTCCGTTTTTTTTATTTGTTTGCTTTTTTTTGTATAGGCCTGATTTATGTTTTTGTTGGGATGTGAGGTCTAGTTTTGGGGACAAAATCCCCCCCATTCCGAAAAGCTATATGCTGAGCAGCGCAAGCAAGACGTGTTTCTGGAGCTAGGCATTCTAGTCCATGTCCGTTCCTCTACCCTACCCCCTCCTCATTCCTACCTTCCTACCATATCTACCTTATCCTTTTTTTCCCGTCCTTTTGCCTCGCAACAAATGGCGCCCAACGTTTAAGGTCCCTGTCTTAGATTTTTGTAGTATTCGTTTCTGTTTTTTGGTTGTAAATGTTTTAAACCAATTTTTGTGAATTTTCAGGAACCGTAAGTCTGCATCAGGACGGTCGCTGACGTACCTAGGTGTTTTGCGACGGTCTCTTGGAAGTTCACAGCGAATGCGGTTAGTGTGTGTTAGACGTATTATCCCGAGCTACAGTGGGGCTTCCAGAGTTCGTAAGTCTACATCAGGAGAGTTCTGGACACACCTAGATATATTGCGACGAACTTTTGGAGATTTACTGTGACGAAAGATAACGTCCTCTGTATTGTTTATCCTTTTTCCTTTCCTTTATGTTTTACTTTTCTTTCAACATTTTCACTTTCGAATCCTCTTGTCCAGTCTTGCTAGATTTATACGTTAATTCGTGACCGTGTTTGGACTCAGTTCGAACATCGTTGTAACGTTTTCCTAACATTAGAGGAGTTACGAAACTCACTGGTTTCCTGCTTTTGAACGTTAGCTCTTCAACGCCAAGTCTTCAAAGAAAGTCTTAAGACAGAGTTGAATTGCGGGCCTGAAGAAGATAACCTTGTAACGTTATTTTGTGTAGTGTTTTCAGCTTCCAAGTTTATTTCACCACACCGAGGAAATATTTTCAAGTCCGTCCGGTGTCTATTATTTACAACCGATATTCTTGTAGGGTCACTCCGAATCGTCAGACCGTAGAACAGTTTCCTGAAGCAACCCGCACATCTATGAAAAAAAGACTACATTCCTATTCTTTCAGTTATTTATTTAGTTACTAAATACTCTTTTTATTAGGTAATGGGTAAAGGTAGGTCTCACTAGCATTTTGCTTTTATATACAAAACCATATTTACATACACCTGTTCATACTTTTTTATTTTCATAATTTACTGTTATTTCATTTATCATCTGTACGAATTTTCACTTTGGTTGTTTTACTCCAAAGATTTCATTAGTTTCTTTCATTTCATTTAAATTTCCCTATTAGTTCTTTAAGCGTTACACATATATTACCAAATAGCATATTTTCATTATTTTTCTACGTTCCTTTTTTTTTGTTATCAATTTTTTTTTGATTGGAAATATTTTTTTTTTGAAACGTTCGATAGTTTGAGTTAAAAACAAACTTATAGCTTAAGGTTTCTATAACTATAAGGTGTCTTGAAATTTTTTATTAGGGTCCAAATTCATAATATTTAAAGTTCGTTTTTATTAATACCGTAGTTAAGATTTTTGTAGTATTAGTATATAGTATGTAGGTCTATTTATTGGTCTTAAGCATATCACACTGGAAATATATTCGGTATTAAATTTTTGTTTACGTCTAAAAGGACGATAACCACAGTTAGTGTTATATTTTTGCTGCTAACTTAAATATTTTCATTTGCGAAATAGATGTTCGTTGCAAGAAAAAAAATAAAAAAAAATATCTGGTTACTCTTTCTCACTTGTTAGTTCTATGTAGCTAAGTGTTCGAACTAGATAAAAGAAAATCGTACTTAAGCAAGATAAGAAATTATAACCTTTAATGTTTTGATAAGGTAATAATTTATTTTTGCTAGTATTTTAGTTGTTTGATATAGTTTACGGTGTCTTTGGAACTTAATAATACTTTTGTTTCCTCATTCATTTTTTTGTTAATCTTTCTTAAGATTTAGTAGGTACAGTGTCCAGGTTATATTTTTTTTTAGGATTTCGGAACTTTGATTTGCGTTCGAATCGTGCTGAGATTCCCCAATCATTCTGAAAATAGTTTATAGCGTCTACTTTTTGGTTTCGGGTTTCGGATTTATATGTTAGTGTTAATGGTCGTCAACCTAATTTTTTTTTTTTTGAATAAGTCGTCTATGTTTTTTTGTTTTGAATGTTAAGTTTCATTAAAATTCGCAACATTACTGTTTTAAGATAATTTTTTTGTGTGGGAATTTTTAAGTTTTTTCGTAAGAATTATTTTTTTTGTAATAATCAATTTCATCAACGTTTCGTGTATGCTAATTACGACGAGTTAATTTAGCTTGAAAAAAAACAAGTATTAGTATTTCGACTTCTCCAAACCCAAGTACTAAAAGTTTTCAATAGTTATCCAAGCTCCGTGGAATACCTTGTTTTTGTCTCCCCATTATTTAGAAAGTTTTACAAATCAGAGAAAACTAGGAACCACCCTATCATTAGTCAACATTTTTCCGCCCCAGTCGCACCATCCGTCATTTAAGTTAATCGTTTCGTGTTCTTACAATTTATCGTAATACCTAGTAGAGTTGTTATTGAGCAAGGTTGTTCATACCGCCAGCGTTCAGGATGAATGGAGAAGAGCGGCTTCGCCAGATAGTGAGGAAGCGGAAATAGATAAACAAGTCAGGTTAACTAAGTCAGTTAGCCAAGGGTTAGATGGGAATACTCGACAGCGAGTAATGTTTTTTCCCCTCGTGTCTGAATAACAGCTCAAGTTTGCAACGAATACCGTCGTTAATTCCGGTATTCCACTCAGCGTTAGTCAAGCTAGCGGCGCCATGGGGTCTCTATCTCCTCCCTCCGTTAGCGATCTCAGTAGAGACGGGGCAGCCTCATTAAGCAGTGGGGAAAGCCTGGGATCGCTTTATCAGACGGTAAGGCCGATAGTAGGTAGGCTACCTGCGAATCAACCTTCGGTTTCGGCCAACGAAGCAGCTTTGAGTGGTACTAGGGACATCCTAGAAAGCTTAGCCCAGCGACCGTCAGCAATAACACCGAAAGAAAAGAGGTTGCTGGCTGAAGATGTGAAGGCCTTCATAAACTTGTCCATGGTAGAAGGTTTGACAGCTACGAAAGAGGCCAAAGAGTAATCACCGCCAACCTGAAAGTAGAATTACAGAACCAGCTGGGCAGTTTTTTTGAAAATTAGACTTTAGACCAATCCTCAAACCAACCCTCCGCTTACTCGGCGCATAAACGAATGGGGCGTGTGTGTGACCCGGTACCAGCTATACAGCCCCCGATGCTACAGTACCCACCGGCTGTGGAAAGTAGAAGTGCTTTCGTACCGGTAGGGCGAGAGAGAAGGAGGCAATCTGATCTTTCGGGAGGGAATCAGGATCGGATATACCAACCGGACGGGCACCGGCAGATGCCACGTAGTTATGAGACGCCGATAAATAACCCTATACAAAACAATTGACTTTCATTGTTTGTCAGTCCATAGCTACCTCCGGGATTCAAGGGCCCGATCAAGATTGACAAGTGGGGGCTAAAGTTCGACGGTCAACCCGCGAATATGACAGTGGAAGATTTTGTCTTTAGACTAGAAATCCTACAAAGTCAACATGCGTGTCCTTGGTCGGAGATATTGCGGGATTTCCATCTACTCCTCTCAGGAAATGCTCACGAGTGGTTCTGGCAGTATCAGCCGAGCAATTATCGGTCCAACTGGCCGGCCTTAAGGGACGCCCCGATGCGCCAATTCCGGAACACTCGATGAGACTTTGAGATAATCCGTGAAATAATGGACATACAGCAAAATTCATGGTAGAGTAGCGAGGATTTCCTAACGGCAGTAAATAGGATCAAATTCCAATTAAGGTTACCTATCCCGGAGGAGGAGATGGTAAGGAATCTGAACGAGAGAATATGAAGGTTGGTGTATTCGCAACCTATCTTCTCCATGGATCAGCTTAGGACGGCATGTAAGGATGCTGAAGCAGCGTTTCCGAGGAGAGAGAGAGGCGCCAAAGCCCGTGGTAAGGCTTCCGGCGTGATATAAGGCTAACGAGCTGGAGTATGAAGGGGAATTCCAGCCCGATGACGAACAACTCGCAGCCTACCAGTTCAACGGCACGCGACCTAAAAGGCCTCCTCGGAAACATGCAGATGTTACGAGTCTGGTGTGCTGGAACTGCAAGGTGCAGGGCCACATATACTTCGACTGCGAGTCCGAAATCCGTAAACTATTTTGATGTGGACAGGAGGGGGTAATCACTCCCCATTGTGCTAGATGCAATCAGGGAAACCGGAGCCGGGACGCGAACTTTCTGGGGGAATCGCGTTCGAATCTGTCTCAAAACCCCCAGCAGTGATCTATTTAGCCAGGAACAGTCAGTCGCTTGCAATTGTAGATGAAGAACCAGAAAAAGAGGACCGGCCGATACAAATTTTGAAGCGAACTAGTAGCGAAACAAACATCCACAAAAATATGAAACCATTCCCGCACATTCAAAGCCCTTACATCAAAGTATTAATGAGACCAGAACTTAGTGTCTAAAAACATTTTCAAAACGAGAGAAAGATATAAGTCTAGCAGAGAGCAAAGATCGCATATATTATCCACTGTTTTAGAGGATTCTTCCGACCGTAGACCTTATGTCGAAATGCATGTAGGTAGTAAGAAATTGTTAGCCTTGTTAGACAGTGTAAGCATTTTGGGCAAAAACTGCTTACAATTGGTTCGCGAACTAAACTTCATTAATATACCTGAAAAATCCGGCGTGAAAAAGTCAGACAGAAAGAGACAGGATATCGTTGGGAAAATAATAGCGCCTGTGATTTACAAAGGTGAAGAAAACCCTATTACATTTTTCTTAGTCCCCAATTTAGACCAGGCGGTTTATTTAGGAGTGGATTTCTGGCGGAGTTTCCAACTCGCTCCGAATATAATAAGCTCCATGTCGATGTCAGGGAAAACTGAGACGTTGAATGCTCACCAGTTGACTCTGGAACAGCAGGCCAGATTGGATCGTTAAGACCACCCACATGGAGCATGTCATATATATTGGAGACGCGGCCCCTGCGAAACAGCGTCACTTCCCTGTTTCCCCAGCGGTACAAGCCATATTATATGAAGAACTAGACCGGATGTTGGGCCTCGGCGTTATTGAGGAAAGCGAGAGCCCGTGGTGCTCACCAGTGGTTCTTGTGCGGAAACCAGGCAAAAATCGTCTTTGCCTGGATTCTCGCAAGGTGAACTCACTGACGAAAAAAAATTCGAATCCGCTTCCTCATTTCGAGGGGCTCCTCAGCCGGCTACCTAATACTTACTTAATGAGTAGCATAGACCTAAAAGAAGCATTCTGGCAGATACCGCTGGGGAAGCAGAGTAGGGAAAAGACTGCCTTTGCGGTACCGGGGAGACCCTTGTACCAATTTACAGTCATGCCTTTCGGATTGTGTAACGCCGCCCAAAGGTTTGGTTAGTTAATGGGCAAGGTAATCATTGCATGACCCAGAGACTGTGTCTTCGTGTATCTAGACGACCTGCTTATCATGGCCTTCGACTAAGATACTCACCACACTCTGTTAGAAGAAGTGGCAAACTGCTTGAGACAAGCCAATCTCACCGTCAACATGAACAAATCCAAGTTCTGCTTCAAGGAACCGAATTATTTGGGGTTCATTATTGGCGGTGGGAAACTCAAAACCGATCCAGCGAAGGTGGAGGCGATAGTAGACTTTCCGGTTCCCAGAACCACACGCCAGGTTCGGAGGCTGCTCGGTCTGGCAGGGTGGTATCGAAGATTCATCAGAGACTTTTCCAGCCTGACCGCACCCTTGACGGACCTGCTAAAGAAAAAAAACGGGAAATTCCAAATAACGGAAGAGGCAATAATAGCATTTGAGAGGCTCAAAACCGTACTAACTACTGCTCCAGCGTTGTGCCATCCGGATTTTTCAAGGAAATTTAACATACAATGTGATGCGTCGGACATGGGAATTGGGTGGTATTATTTCAAAAACCGGACAAGGAGGAAGAAGTAACTATCGCTTATTTCTCTCAGAGGTTTAACAAGTGCCAGAGGAACTACAGGGTGACCGAGCAGTGTATGGCTGTGGTTATGGGCGTAAAAAAGTCGCGGCCGTATGTCGAGGGCATGGACTTCACAGTGATAACTGACCACTCCAGCCTTCAGTTGCTTATGACAGTGAAGGGTCTGAGCGGTAAGCTCGCCACGTGGAGTTTGTTGTAACAGTCATATGCCTTCGGCATACAGCACCGGAATGGCTCACTGAACGTGGTGCCGGACACGCTTTCTCGGATACATGTAGAATCTCTGGTACTTGAAGAAGTAGCACCTCTGGTCGATTTAGCCTCCGAAGAGTTCCACTCAGATGACTACACGAGTTTGATCGGGGCCATAAGAGTGCATGCAGCAGAATTACCTGATCTAAAAGTAAAGGATAGTTTCGTGCACAAGCGTGCGTTGAAATGCGAAAATGATGAGGTAATGCTAGAGCATACGTGGTTACTGTGGATACCCTCTGGGCTTACCGAAGACATCATATCTAAGGCCCATACCCCTCCAAGGTCTGCTCACGGTGGCATATCAAAGACGATTCACCGAATCCGTCAACACTTTTATTGGCCTAATATGACGGTCCAAATTCGTCGGTATGTTTCTAATTTTTCAGTGTGCAAGCAATGTAAGTCGTCAAATCAAGTCTCACGTCCACCTATCGTTACATCATACAGTTCAAACCGTCCCTTTGAGAAGTTGTATGTGGACTTCTTGGATCCTTACCAGAGATCTAACCCGGGAAATACATATATATTTGTAGTCCCCGATCTTTTGTCCAAATTTGTGTTCTTAACGGCTTTGAAAAAGGCTAATACTTCAAGCATCCTTAGATTCTTACGCGAGGATATATGTAACATGCTTGGCGTTCCTAATATAAGCCATTCAGATAATGGGAGACTATTCGTGTCTCCAAACTATGTACCACAACCGAATGGATCAGAGAGGGTCAACCGGTCGGTGTTAGCAGCGATTCGATCATATCTTCAAACTGATCAACGCGAATGGGACCGGCACGTCAGTCAAATCGCCTGTGCGTTAAGGAGTGCCGTTCATACCTCCATCGGTGTGTAACCCTACTACGCTTTATTCGGTAACAACATGATGACGTACGGAAGTAGCTATGAACTGGCTCCCAACTAAAAGACACAGTCGATTGCAGTGCATAAGGAATAAGATTCGGGAAAATATTTCAAAAGCTCACGAAAAATCAGCAAGGACATACAACACCCCCGCACTAGGAAAGTTAGATTTTTTCCAGGACAAAATATCTGTCAGCTAAACTATCCCGAAAATATCTGAAATCCCGTATAGTCAACCAAGTCGGTAATCAAATGTACAAGATCGAAAATCTGTCAGGAAAAAAACTCGGTATATTTCACGCCAAAGAACTCAAGAAGTAGACAGGCATAAGACACAAAATCTCTATTGCATGGCCCTTCGCGTTTAATAAGACCTACTGGCATCTGACCAGGACACTATACTATTTTGCTAGTATAAGTGTCTAGAATTTCATCCGAATAAATCTATCCTTTATTTTAACTTCATATGATTTATACAAAACACCGTACCTGAGAGCGAAGACTGCACCCATATACTCGTACCAGCTTACTATTTTATATCTCACGCGCTCTACCTGATTTGTTTTTATGTTTTTAAAATATTCGTATTTGTCATGTTCATTACTTTTATACAGCTTCCGTAGCTACTTGTAAGTTTTTATTGAAATTCAGCTTATTGCTAGTCGTCACCTATTAAATGCATGAGAGGCAAGACTGTAGCTATAAGTTAAAACCTACCCGAGAGATAAGACAGTAAGATCAAGGTGATTTTTGTATGCTCAGTACCTGATAGTTGTTAGTCACCTCCTAAATTATTTATTTTTCCCGCAAGGTTATCCTATACCTTTTCCTTAAATACTTCCTTTTAATACTTAACTGTGATACAATACAATCCATCCGTGATAACTCAACTGCGACAGTTTTTTTTGTTATATATTTTACTTATTCTCTTTAATTATTAGTTACTATTTATTTAATTACGTGTCCGTCTAGCTCTTTATCAATAAATCTATATATGTATGTATTTGTGTAATACTTGGGTGACCCGAAAGTTGTTTTTTTATCCGCACGTGGGCCCGTATTACAAATTACGAGACGGAAGAAAAAAAAACGATACCAAAGAAAGCGATATACATGACCGATTATGGTTAACGATAATGGATGCACAAATTATTTTCCAGGTAAATTCAAAAATCAGTTTTTAAGCGCATCCAACTTCATTCTTTTAATACTACTTAAAGTCTTGTGTCCAAACTATAAGATATGAGCGTCAAACGTTGTCGTAAGAGAAAATGAGTATCGTTTAAAAAGAAAAACGACTATCGTAAAACATAACGGCAACTTAAGGATAACGAGAGACTTTGAACGATAATCGTGGTTCGTAATATGGGCTCTGCTACGGAAACGGATCTCAGCCCTAATACACTTTACTGACGGGCTATCATAACCTTTAAATCGTTCTAAATCCTGAAAGGAAGTAACCCCGGTAAAATACTTCATGTCTTACGGTTCCTGTGGATCTGAGAGGTACTTGGAGTCAAACGCAAGTAGGCTTGTATTAATATTTAGTTGTTCATTTATTGTGGTGAAATTTAGGTGTTTATATGTTCTATTAACATACATTTATTTATTTTTTCTTAATATAGCGTTTTTAAAACCAATCGGCAAAAGATAATCCGTGACGATTTCAAACTACGACGATATTTAATAGGTAGTTTGGGTGTTTATTTGGTTGTCCCAGGGATCCTGGTATAAGAGGTCGATGGATGACTGAGTCCAGTGAATACAAATATTCATATTAGAAAGAAGTCCATGAACGCGAGAGAATTGCCTTTGGCCCGGCTTAAACATGGGTACCTCCCCACTGCAGGAAGGAAAAATTCGATGAGTGTGGCTGAGATAGGTAGAATTCTTACAGCCAACTAGCTGGAAATAAGCGTAGAAATGCTTAGCAAAATATAAAATATCACACTTACTAAATGTGTTCTGCTAGCTGCCAATTAATTACTTATTTACACCCTGATCTTACAGAGTGAATAAAGAAGTTTTTGCGACCTTTTTCTTCATCCTTTAAGCAGAATATATCTGTTTAAATGATGAATGTTGTTGTGGAACGCGTAACGACGTTATAGATGTCTGCTTCGGAACATTGAATTTACCACCGCCGAACCTGCAGTTGAAACTCAGAATCTGGCCTTCTTCGCCCTTAATGACCTCAATGTTACACCCACCGGGTGAGTTTGCCTGAGGCGGTTCTCCTCGACGGTGTCTTGAGAATGCTGGCAGCTTGACAGCGGGAATAATACCGTGTTTGGACTCCGTTTGGCCGCTGAGTGTGTGGTTACCTGGACGGCGGCCGTTGGAGTGGGTTTCCCTGCAGTCGAATATGTGTACTCGCTGCTCGCTGTTTGGATAACATATATAACGGCGGTGCACGGCGTAGTGGAAGCCACAATATTTTGCCGCCCCTCCTGGTGTGTCGGTGGAAAACATGATAGCATTAACGTCGGCTGTTTTACAACTTCATTCAAAGCCCGTTCGTTGGCCATAGCTGGTGGTCGGCGTAGCCTAGCTTACGACCTAACCAGCTTGATTGGCCGAGAGGCCGACCGCAGGACGGGATGGCGCGGCGCCATATGACGTTCCTGAATACGGATGGGTTGTTGGTGGCCAATCTTTCGATTGTATGGTGGGGATTCTTGTTTGCCTTGACACGTTGATTTGTGCGCCTTGTATGGCTCTTCTGTATAAGTTTTTCGGAAGGAAAAAAAATTCTGAAGCCGACAGCATCAGGGGTTGTTTTTTACATCGGTCTCGTTCTGTGCGCGGCCAATAGGCTATCCAAGATACCTCTGTAGCGGATTTTTTTTCGAATGATTCAAGTAGCTTTCTCATTATGTGAGTTGTATTGCATACACATCTGAGGTTTTGAATCAGCTGTTCCTCACATTTCCAAGCGAATCTGAACGAATCCAATAATTTTTGGGTAGCTTGAGATTTGTGTTTGACAAAATACTTTTAGTTCATCAGCTGTTTTTTACTAAAGCGTTACAACAACACCAAGCCATCCGGATCGGTTAGCTTGTGCCACCGAACGAGGCCATAGTTCTCCTATCTCACCTATTTTTACCTAATCAACCCCAATAATAGATAGGATGTGTCACGGCGACGATAACTATATTTTAGTAAATTAATCTGAGACTTAGACGAGCGGGCTCCCCGAGTAGAAAAAAACATTATGGTACTGACTTGCAAATTTATAACAGTTCTGTTTATAAAAGAATACTATTAAGGTGAATTTGTTTGGCGATCCGGATTTCATGTCCGATCTTTTTTTTTTGATTCAGACGATCCTGAATTGTAATGTGGTTGTATGGGTAAAAATAATTGTATGTGTGAAATTAGTCGAATTCAGAAACAAAAGGCAAAAATGTTGGTTGCACACTTATGATACAAACAAAAAATGACAATAGCCGAGTTTGACGACCAAGTATATGAATGTGAGAGTGCTTCTGGTTTCGATTCTGAATTCGAATCCAAGAGCAAAATTCTTTTTTCAAAATCAGAACTGTCAGTTGGTGTTCTTCCAGTGAACAATTCCAGAAGAGCCCAGAGGGCTTCCGGATTGCTAGATTAAAAAACGACCTCAATCTGGGTCCGCAGGTCCTGGGGCCTGATTCCCCTAGCGAGAATGATTAACCGTGGATAAAATCCATCCACCCTCAAAATGGATGAGCTTGAATACCCCTATCGGAGGGCCCGTAAAATGCATCTTTGTCGGGGTTCTGTCAACTTAATTCGTCCCACTGGCTTCTCTACTGGCTCCACAAGGGACTTCACACTAGTCACACCCAGAAAAGAGTAAATTGCGGAAGCTCATGTGTGTGTTCATAACAATAGAGGATGGCATTGAGGTGGGCTGGCAGGAGTTGCCTCGTGTGACCCCTGAATGTTGTAGAGCTTAGGCAGCGTGTAAACTGAAGAGACTGAAACTTTGAACGCTTGAAACCGACTTGTAAATTCTTGGGAGCGCAATCTATAGGGCAAGAAAGTTGGATAATATTGTTTACGAACACTAAATATGTATTTGTAGCGGGGTTTTGATCGAATGATCGAATTTGTGTAGCGAGCTAAAAAGAAAAAAAAAACAACGGAGGATAAGAAACCCCAGACAAAAGGGTGGCGTGCATAAACTAATAACATTAGGACCCTCTGCTTTAATTTGACATGTTCCTACTAGCTGAAACACTCTTCCAAATGCCTCATTGATAAAAACGCACACCAGAATCTTTTCTGTTCCTCTTCCTATAGACACATAGATAACACAGCCGTAGTAATTTGTTTTTGTTTTGTTTTTCGCTTTCACATCCATTCATGGATATGGTGCTAAATGTACAAATACATCAATGTAAACAAATGGGTTTTTGGGGTGAAACTTTCGAAGGTTTCCGATCTTAGTATGGCTTATTTGTGGTGGCGTGTTCTAGTGGTTGTGGTTTTTGTTGGCCAGTAAGTAGAAGAAAAAAAATAAAAAATAAAAAAAATATTGTTAGTTTTTTTTCGATTTGACGTTCAATGTATTTCCCATAAGAAAAAACCTAAAAAGGGTCTGAAAAACATTCATTTTTCTACGTAATTTTATATGAACGGGTACCCATATTATGATATGGGTATATATTATGATAATATACTAAAAATACATGTGAGTATGTAAATCAAGAAGAACATATATCAAAACTTCATTTAAATTTGCTTAATTTTGCAGATAAAAAATGCAAACAGGCCCGAATTGTTGTTGTTTTTTTAAATGAGCTCATTTCGTCAGCCAAAGCGATGTCATGTGCGTAGTAGGCAAAGGAGGTTTAAGAAACAAAAGTAAACTAGGCGTTAATGAATTTCTATGTTTCCATATTTCATAAAGCAAAATCTCAATATGTCAAAACGATGTTTTTGAGTTTTAAAAATTCTTAGATTTTTTTTCCCATAATTGGTATGAACAATTTATTTATTCTCTAAATAAACGTTTATTCAAAAACATTGATTATAAAAACAAACATAATTTTCGTAAAAAAAATCGTTATTTTAATAATCCTGACTACGACCGTGCCTTGTTTTTTTCGTAACCGATGATGTTAGCCGCGTTTTATTTTGGTCAATGACCCATATAGTTCACCCGTAAAAATAAAACGAATTGGGTCATGAATATTTTTTACTTTGCATGGTTAGTAGCTGTGATAACATTTTGACATTTAATTTTTTTGTTTACATTAAATAAATTGTTTACTGCGGTGGTGCTCGGAAGTTGTCCATTCTTGATTTATATTAGTTAAATATATAAAATAATAAACTATAATAAATAAATAAAGTGCATTTCTATCTGGATATTGTACAGCAACCCATCGAATTCGGAACAATACTAAATCGTAAGCTCTACACGGTGAATATATGTCGTGTGATTAAATATAATCTGATTTCAGTTTAATGGTGAATAAAAGAAGTGAAAGAAGAACAGAAAGTTCTGCTTAAGACCAGTCCAATGGAGGATATTGTTCCAAAAATGGTACTCAAGAATCCCAGCATCGAAAAAAGAAAATCAATCAAATTTCCGTTTTGAAAATAGAAATTGTCTTCAAATAATTAGAATATTTTTTGAATTTCTGTCAAAGCGGAGTTGCCAGTTGTTAATAGATTAGATTAGATTAGATTAGATTAATTTTTATTGATTATAAAATAGTACATATATACAATTCTTATAAATATTTTAAGGCGTGGCTATAAGCCGTCTGCCGATTTCTTAATTTGACTTTGAGAGTTTACAATATTAAATCAGAAAAAAGTAATGAAATTAGTAAAATTTGTTTGAAATACTTTTGTTTATAAAAACATTTAAGTAGATAAAGAAACAAAAATTTTATTAAAAAAAAAAAAATGAGCTTAAACATTGGATTTTTATTTTAAGTAACATACGAAAGCAAGATTGTGATAAGTTTTAAGCAGCAAAAGATGTGATTTATTATTTCGAATTATTTCTGATGAAAAGAAATATAGATATAGATAATACATGCTACATAAATTACAGATTACAATTTAACAGATTTACGGAATATAAATATTTTAAATCAGTTAAAAAAATTGCAACATCTTTAATAGACAGGCTTTTAGTTTAGCTAAAACAAAAATGAGGTTCTAATTTATTTCAATTATGAAAGCGGCTTTTAGTTTAGCCAAAACAAAAAATAGGGTTTTAGATAATTTCAAAAGTGAAAATGGGCTTTTAGTTTAGCTAAAGCAAAATTTATAAAGTGAGTGTATTGCTCGCGAGTTCACGACAGATTCAAATATGTATTTCGGTAGTTCTTTGCGTAGGAAATAAATTGTACCAGCAGTTTCCAACCACATTCCCCATTCAGAACTCTGATGCATTCTTCGAATGTCAAAAGACTCTTGCTGAAGAAAAGTCTGCGGATTTCTTGCAATATAGGACAAACTCCTACAAAATGAAAGACGTCTTCGTTTTGGTTTAAATTGCACAGAGAACAAAGAGGGTTAATGTCTGTACGATATGGTCTAAAATTAAGTTCAATAATTTCAGTTCTTATTTTAAAGATTAGACTCATATCTAAAACATTGAGATCATTTCTGAAATAATTGTTCTCGCCCAGACTGAAATTTAAATTCCTATATATAGCCCTAGAGTTTGATCCCCTAGCCCTATCAAGGTATCTCTGATACATTCGCTCGTCTACAACTGCGATGCAGTTATACAAAATATTTTGCCAATCAGTTACATTCTCAGAACTCAAATTCAAAGTAACTCCATGGACCAAGGCTAGTTCTTGCCAGTTCTTAAAAGGAGTGTAGCCGCACTGAAGAGAAACAAGTAATATTCTTTTATGTAAGTTGCTATCAGACCTTTTCATAATTTTAGACAAAAAGTCAGCATTAGCCTTCAGATTTCTAACATAAATTAGCGGTAAACCGGACTCAACATAAATCGCATAGTTGGGAGTGTTCGAAGGTAGTCTAAATATTCTTTTAAAAAAATATCTTTGAACTGTTTCACACTCCTCCAACCATTGGTATCCGTACACTTCGTTACCATAACAAAAACAACTGTTTATCGTGGCTTCAAATACTTTGAATTTTGCGGTAGGGTCTACATGGCTATTTGTAAAAAAATTTGTCCACATTGAATTTATTGCTGTTTTGGCAACAGCCAATTTTGCTTTTATATGAGCCCTGATGCTTAAATTGTGTGAAATAACGAAGCCAAGATATTTGAATTCATTCACAACTTCTATATTCATGCCATCCAATGACAAGTTCCTTGAATTTCTATCAGAATGGCTTCTGAAGATCATAATCTTAGATTTCGATGAGTTGATTTTAAGATCCCATGAATCGCAATAAGATTTAAGCTTATTTATTTGGAGTTGAAGTGTCATTGGGTTATCAGCAAAAATAACGAGATCATCCGCATACAGTAATAGTCTTACAAATATATTCCCAAAGGAAACTCCACCTGGTAGATGGCTCTCAATATCGTTGATAAATAACGCGAACATCAAAGGGCTTAAAACACATCCTTGCGGCACACCTGTTCCAGATCTAAAAGATTTGGACTGTTGGTTACCAACGCATACCATTGCAGACATATCCAGTAAGAGCTGTTCATAAAACCGAATAAATTTAGTTGATAAACCCATTACTGCGAGTTTATATAACAGTGACCGTCTGTTGATAGTGTCAAATGCCGCTTTAAAACCTACAAACAGTGCATACAAAGGCTTTTTCTTATCAATAAAGCGCCTTGCTATGGTAGTGAGCGCGAAAATTTGATCCAACGTCGAGAGGTTAGCTTGAAAACCAGCTTGAAAACAACTTATCAAATTATTGAATTGCACCCAATTTGATAGCCTAAGGTATAGGATTTGAGTAAAGAGTTTTCTCAGCGAGCTTAACACCGAAATACCTCTATAACTCTCAGCTTCATTTGGGTTACCTTTCTTATAAATTGCAGTTATCTTCGCCAAGCGAAAACTGTTGGGAAAAGTCTCTTCACTAAACATTTTGTTTAAAAGATCTAGAATATAATCAAGAAGTTCAGGAGTTGAATTCTTATAAAATTCTATAGGAATTCCGTCCGACCCTGGAGCTTTATTGTTCTTCATTTTATGCAGACATATTAGTAACTCAGACATTGTAAAAATAGAATCTAGCTCTGGAACTAAAACGTTTGGGAGTGCAAAACTTATTGACTTTTGATTTGGGTCAGGAAGCAGAAGATTTTCAAAATATGATGCGAGCTGATCAACACTAATACTCAAAGACGTTGATTTACTACATCCTCCCAGTACCCGCACATTACACCAGAACGACTTAGAGTCTCTGCAATCAATGAGCTTTTTAGCCGCATTCCTAAGATACATTTCTTTTTTAAGACTACATAAATCCTTAAAAAATTTATTTTGCTGCAGATAAAGATTTTTAAAAGCATCATTATTTGACTCCCTAAAAAGTTTTAAAAATTTGAACGATTTGTTTCTACTTTTCCTGCATTCTTCGTCATACCATTTTGATTTTGACCACGGTAAGGTGAAACGGGAGCTACAAGCAGTTGCAGACTTTCGTATAAGCTCGAACGCAGCGTTCGTCGAATCTTCTACTGAGTCATATAACTGATAGTTGGTTGAAATCATGTTGAGCCTTAAATTTTGTCTATACAATGTTCCTTTACGATCAACCCACCTCAGTTTGTTATTAAGAGGAGTATTGTCTTCATTGTGGTTATGAATATTTTGTGACGAATACTCACAGGAAACTACAATAGGTAGATGAGATGAAAAGTTAGCAGGAAACACCTCAAAATTTTTAACAATATTCATCCAATCCCCTTTTACACAACAATAGTCAATTATAGAACATCCTTGGGATGATATAAAAGTGAAATTTCCCTTAGCGTCTCCAATTGAAACACCATTTAATACAAAGAAACCAAAATCCTCAACCATTTCTATTAATGACTTTCCTTTCGTGTTTAAGTGTTCATCCAGCGAGATTCTTTCGAATGAAAAGTATCCACTGTTCATGATCGGGGAATTCTGAAAGTTGCTAATACGTCCATTTAAATCACCGATTAGCATTATGTTTTCGTGATTATTATTCAAAAGAAAATTCTGCAGGTCCTCAAAATCTGATTCCCATACATTATAATTAAGATAAAGTGGCACAATTTGAAAATGTTTTGAATCACACAAGATATCTATTATAATTTTGTTTTCACTATTTTTTAAACTGATCTGAAAATTTTCTTTGCTTTTATAACCGATCAGCATCCCACCACTTGCTCTACCTATTCTATTATTTCTGATAGCAGGGATAAACAGTGTTCTAAAATTTTCTAAATATTTAAGATATTGCATTTCTTTCCCTTCTTCAACAAATGTTTCTAATAAAATAATAATATCATAATTTGAAATTAGTTTAAAAAAATCAGGCATTAATATTTTGTTTTTTAGACCAGTAAATTATAACAAAAAATATTTAATTGAGAAAAAAAACTTTGGCAGACGGCAACTCTATCCTACATTTTGTGATGACTTGAATTTGGACCATCCAAGTTATAGATGTTTTGTCTGATAGGTGGCGCTGCAGCTGTTTGGAAGTTTATGTTTCTGCTGTCAAAAAAGCACATTGCATTATCTCCAAACGTCGCTTTGACAAATCGAAGTTCCTCGTTTGTTTTTAATTGCAACCCGCGAAGTGACTCAAAGATGAAAATATATTTATCTATTTGTAATTTTCGTCCTTTAATAAAAATTTTTGTCGTCGGGTTAAGTGCTTGAAGTTTGGACTTAATCTCATTCAGTGTTCTCCTTTTTTTCCGGTATAGAAGTGACTGCTCTCTGTGCACAAGGATTCCAGTACCTTTTAACTTCGGTGCAGCTACAATAAGTTTGTTGGCGGTATCCTCGTCTTCCAAATTGAGTACCATTGTTGTTGTTTTATTGTGGCGGTTATTGAATTCTTGTGATTTACCCAGTGAAAATTCAGCATTTTCGTTTAGGTCAAGAAGGCCTAGACAGGTTTGTTTAGCAAATTCAAGCTTGTCTGTCTTGTTGTCTGAAGGAAAATGCATAACAACAGTTTTCCCATTAGATTTTTGCGAAAGAACTTCAAGTTGCCTTTCGAGTGTTTCACAATAGTTCTCCATAACGGCCAGGCGCTCCGAGAGTTGGATATTTTCAGACCGTAATAGCTGTATGTCTATCAATATGGCCGATACGTCATCTTTGGTGGCAATATTTTTTAAGTGCTCGCTTAAGCAATCATTAATTATTTTTTTACTTCGTTTGCTTGCAAAGAATTTGTTGCCATTTCCAATTTTTTATCAGAGACAGTTTTTTTGAAAATAGGTGAATTTATCGGAGATAGTTGAGATGCCTTCCTCTTTGATTGCATAGAGTTGTAACCGCTAATGCACTCTTCGTGGATTCAGATTTTAAAAACTTAAATTCTCCTACCTTCTTAAGTGATGTTCAATATTCTTCAATTGTTTAGTCTAACCACTGATGATTTAATCAATTTAAACTAAAAATTACTTTTTTTTTTTTCTTAGCTTTTAGCAGAAATATAAATACAAAATTTAAGCACTTTCACAATAACGACTGTCTTTGTTCACTCTCACTCTCTCTCCCCCAGTTGTTAATAAAAGAAATCAATGAGGGCTCCTTCATACCATAGCGAAACTTTCGGCCCAAACACAAGTTTGCCATGTAAGTATCGTGTTGTGCTTAGGTCAAGTAAAAAGGCAGAGAATAGATAAGAACAAAAAAAAACTTTAATGAATACACAACACTTTTTTATATGCATGAATTCAATGCAAGACCGGACGCGAAGATTTCCTCCATAAACAAGATTTTAGATCTGCTAAAAAAATAAATGATGCTAAAATGAAACCTATTTTTTGGGGTTTTCCCCTCGATCGGATCGCTACTGTTTTTTGTCTCATCTTTAAATTGCCTACAAAAAAATATTATAACCCTAGGCTTCAACTTGAAATAAATGGTTGCAAGAAATGTGCCATGTAGTCTATATTTCATGTGGAGGCCCGTTAAGTCTGAATTTTTTTAGACATGAGAATCCGTATTTATTTCTTGTCTTCTCAGAAGAAATAAAGGGAGAAATAAAATTTGACGTTTCGTGATATCCCCATTAATCGTGAAAAAATTTCTCACAAAACATTGAATATTGTTCATAGTTCGCTTATTCTCATGTTAAAATTTAAAGATTCATAAAAAAGAACAGATTATACCAATTCTAAAGCACATAAAGCACTTAGCGTTTCTTAGAGAAGAATGAAATTTCACGATTTATGTTTCCCCACATAGCAAAGAAATATAAATTTTTAGTAGTAGTGTCTGTAATAATGGCCGAATTAAATATTTCTAATGGAGCTGGGCCTAAAGAATACACTATCCTGTTTTTAATTGATTTTGTAGTTTTTTTGCAAACTTTTAAATTGCAAATTTATTCTGAATGTGTATTTTTGCGTCAGATGGCCCCGACGAAGATCAACAACTGTGTGGATGCAACAACCAACATGATGTTTTTTTTTTTTGTTATCTGTCAAACGAAGCGCGGAAACACGGAAAAAGGAAAACAATGTCTAGGGTCGCGACACGCGGCCGCGGCTCCATTGTATTCACTTAACCGAGTTTATATGTATTTTAACTTTGACAGAGCTGTTTTTGAAGTGAAAGGCAGTTACGGGGTGTTTGAATTGTACTGCACCGCGTAATAGTATCTTTCGAAAGGTGATGGCGGGGGTAAATAAAATTACTGAGTTATCGTTCTTTTTTCGTTGTGCTTTTTCTTACTGTTTGAGTAAAAAATAAGGAGTGCGGAGAGATTCTGTTTTACTTGAACAAAAGTAAGTTTTACTTTCCATTTCCATTGCTAAATATAGAATTTGATGGAAAGCGATTTATAATGACTTTGTTTTCGATATGTTATTGGACTGTATTCGTGTATATTAAACTACTAGTTGTCAAAGTAAATGAATTCAATTGTACTAGTGTAAGTAAAAAGAGAGGTTGATCCAGAAAAAAATACGGATCTGCAAAATTGATTCAGAATAAGAAACAAATTTTTGTTTGTCCTATGGAAGAATTTAATTTGGCAAAACTGATATCTTTTACCAATGGGAAACCACATAAAAATTGCACTAGTGAAGAAGCAGACTTAATAAATTATAAGTAGTTGTTTGGTTATTTGGCAACACAGTGACTGACAATTCAAAATTGAAGTACCAACTTGTACAAGTTAGAAGCTAACCCTGGTGGTGAGATATGTGATTAAATTCTAGGTCAGGAATATTGAACTGGATAAATATTAAGATCTTGTAGTGGTGTTGTAATGCGTGCAAAGTTCTGACCTATATGGGGCTTCGTGCATAATAAAACGCGGCTGTTGTTATTGTTTCTCGTTGAAAGGTTGTTTTTTGTCGTTTTCCATTTTCAAAGTAAAGCAGTATAGTTATCAAAATCTAATTAATCTTTCATGCTTTATTAGTTTGTCACTGTACAAAATTAATTAGAAAAACCAATATTAATTAAACCCTTTTTTGGTTTTCTCTTATGGGAAATACATTGAACGTGAAATCGAAAAAAAATCTTTCTCAAATTGAAAGTATACGCTCTGACTCCCAGGTGCCGTGACTCCATGCGTCAATAGGTTTCATATATTTACAAAGGGGGCGTTCGGTGTCGCACAGCTTTCTGATACATTGCTGAAAAATATATTGCGCGTTTGTGAACGTATAAGACCCAATAGCTAACCATTTCTATCAAAGGTCGAAACAGAAAAAAAACTAATTTGTCACGATTACGCTTCGGCTCAAAGTGAATTAAACATACATTTGCTGGATAAAATATAAATTTAAAATGAATCAGAAAGTAAGAACCACAAATGTTTCAACCGATTCAGAAGAAGAAGAATATGTATTAGGTACGTAATTAAATTTCACAAACAACAATTGAAAAGACAGCTGATTTCGTTGTCAGCTTTGCACTACGGTACCTAAGTATACCAGAAATTTAGCGCTAACTTCGCTTCGATTTAGAAATCATATGTTTTGTTCGTTTTTATGGTCGTCAGCTGTTAATTGACAGATATTTAACACGTATTACAACAACAACGAACATATTGCACAGCAAAATTGGTTGATACCTTTTTGTAATCTACTCTTGATACTCTCAAAATTAGCATCAATTGTTTTTAGGTAGAAGGCTTATTGCAAAAAATCACTCACTCTTGAAATACGCATATTTAGAATGATGTATGCGTATTCCTGGAGTTTTTTTAATACAACTTTGCAAAAATGTTGATGTTTCCTTTGAAAATATGAAGTGCTGATTCGAAAAAAATATCGCTCACCTGTATTGGACAACCAGGCGAGTGGTGGCCCTATGGGACACAGAGAACTTTCACGGGGCTTTTCGATTTTAGGGGCGTTTTTTTCAGGATAAAGTTGAAAGAAGCACTGCCTTTCCGAATACAGTAGGCTTTTACATAATATGGATTCCTATTAAGATATATGTGTAATTATGAAACTATATTTGTTAGTAAAATTAGTTTTTGAATTATATTTGGTATAATTGTTTTTAAAATGGATTTTTTATTTCAAAAAAAGGAGAAGGGGCGTTTTTATTTTAAATCCCGGAACCTTTTTGTAATCTACTCTTAACACTCTCAAAATCAGCATCAAAAGCATTTAGGTAGAAGGCTTATTGCAAAAAATCACTCTTGAAATACGCATATTTAGAATGATTTTTTTGTGCGTATTCCTGGAGTTAATTTTTTTTAATACAACTTCCTTGCAAAAAATGTTGATGCTTCCTTTGAAAGTATGAATTGCTGATTCTAAAAAGATATTGCTCGCTTTTATTGGACAACCCGTTCCAAAGATATAGTCCAAAAGTTATTCACTGTTCACCTTGGAATACATAATCTGAAAATTCTTTGGAGTGTATCTTTGGAACGGGTTATTCCAAAAACTTAGTTGACACTTTTTTTTAATCTTTGTAGTAGTAGTCATGTGTGATTTTATTAATTCTTTAAGCTTAAGTTATGTTACATTGTGCACAATATTAAGCATTGGCTTTTGCCGTCAGCCGAGAAAGAGAATGTTTTCCTCATAAAAAGTTTGGATAATCACTAATCACATTAAAATTAGAATATATATTTAATAGCATAATTATTTAAAAGGCTTCATTTAATATTTGTTGACGATAACTTAAGGCGGTTTTTATGTATGAGTATAGGCAGTTCCAGTTTTCTTCAGTATTCGTACCAATTCATCAACTGATAACCACCAGATTGATACTCGTATTGGTTTGAGAACAGGGCATACTCCGATAAAGTGCTGAGTGTCTTCGTTCATTCTTAGGTTCCACAAGGTGCATGCTGGGTTTATGTCAATCCTATGTGGCAAGCTGTTGAGGGGTAAAAGCTCACCTCTGGCTTTAAAGATGAGAGATATCATGTCAAGGCTGTAGTCGTCGTGGAAATAGTTTTCCAGCCCGAGATCATGTCTGAGTATTTTATAAATATTCCTTGTTTAGCTCATTTGACTTTGCATACGGAAGTTGTTTCGTGCCGAATCTTCAGCTTTCGCCAATATTTCCAAGTGTGTTCTTCTTACAGCTGTAACATTTTTATCTATTATTCTTACATTATGCTCCCTCCCTAGTCTTGACCATTCATTGAAGAGCTGCGTATTCCTGCTTTGAAGGTGTTTGGCGATTATGTATGTTAGACGATAAGTAGATTGCATCATGACTTTCCGGATGTATGAAAAGTGTAGTGCCATTGTATATATGTGTAACGGCGGCGGTAGACCAGTCTCAAGGTGCAGCATGTTATTTGGAGTGTTATATGCTAGTCTAAATATTCGTTTGATGAAGTATCTAAATAGCTTCTCCACTTCTTCAAATTGGTATAGACCCCAAACCTGTGCCACATAACACATAATTGATCTCATCACTGCTTCAAAGACCTTGAACTTAGCACTCGGATGAATACTGTTTTTGCTGAGTACTCCACTCCAGCCGCGTTTCGCTTCTTCCAATTTGTTTTGAAGGTGTTTCTTAAAAGAGAGCTGTGGCGTGATGAGTAAACCATGGTATTTATATTCTTTGACCTTCTCCAGTTCTTCGTTGAGCCAGGTCTATTTTTCGTTTCTCGCGTATCTTCCCGATTCATTTCAGTACTCTTCGCATTTTGGTTGACAGTCCTACATTGCTGAGTTTGTATACTAAAGCTTTCTTATTCACAGAGTCAAATGCAGCCTTGAAGTCCACAAAGAGTGCATACAGCTTTTTTCCATTGTCCAAGTATACTCGTGCTATGCTCGTGAGGGAGAAGATGTTATCAACCGTAGAATATTCTTTGCGGAACCCAGCTTGTTATTCGCTCATCAAATTGTTTTGCTGTACCCATTCAGTAAGCCTTTCCAACATCACACCCGTAAATATTTTTGTGATAGCGTTAAGAAAGGAGATTTCTCTATAATTACTTGGCTCCGTTGGGTCCCCTTTCTTCAGAATTGGAAATATGATATTTTTCTTAAAACTTGATTGTATTTCGGCAGTGTTGAAAATAAAATTAAAGGCTTTCGCGAGTTCGAGGATGAATTGGGTCGTCGCATGTTTGAAAAATGTATAAGAAATGCGATCTTCCCCTGGGGCTTTGTTTGAACTACAGCGTATGATACGTAATTGATCGATCAAGAGCTTCAACATTCAGTAAGGGCATTGCGAACTGTAAGTTTTTGGCTAGTGTCATATTCAGTAGCTTTCTAAAGTATTCAGCTAAAATGGGTGCTTCAACTTTGATGCCACACCCCATGGTCGGGGCATTCAGAGACTTTTAGCGATCTTCCAAAATGTGCTACTGTCCCTTGCTCTACTGGGCGTTAAAGCTAGTTCTTGCACATGAGCTTTCCTTTTATTCATGCATGTAAATTTGCATATTTTGTTCGTCTCTTGGTACATTTGTTTTGCATAGTTGGAGTCTTCTTTCCTTAGTATTCGCACGATTTTTTCCTGGCTACTTCACATTCCCAGTCACACCAAGGTTGAAGAGGTTTAGCAGCGTCATAAATACAGGTTGTTAGAATGTCCACACCTCTTTCTGTTTCGATGCTGCTGGGTTCAATCCGGTCGAGATGGAGATTAAGATTTGCTGAATACCTATCCAAGTACTCTTCTTTCCACTGCAGTTTTGGTAGCAAGTTACTTTTTGCCTCAGTAGAGGTTCCCATTTGTATGTCCAACTTTAACATTACTGATATTGGTAAGTGATCTGAGTGGATTAACTCCTTTACTTCAAAGTCTTGAACAAATTGGAGGCACATTCCTTTAGTGAGGAAATAATCAATCGTTGAGCATGACGTGCCCCTCATAAACGTCAGGAGTCCTCCTTCATCACTTTTAGACCGCCCGTTAAGCAGGACAAGTTCAAAGGTTTCCCACATTTCTAAGAGCTTTTTCCCGTTTCCATCAATTGTCTTGTCTGTGGCTACTCTAAATTCTGCTATTGACTCAGGTAAGATCTCTGGTTCCACGTTCAACGTGTAAGTGTCTCCAATTCTTCCGTTGAAATCTCCTAGAAGCATTACATTTTCTTTGTTTAACTCTATTAGGAAGTTATGTAGGTTCGTATATTCCTCCATCCATTTATTACAGTTGATGTACACTGGAACCACAAGCATTTCCCCTCTTTCAGTACTTATTTCAATAAGGTCTCGTTCGAAAGACTTTATAAAGCCACATCCTTTTTCCTTTATAATTTCCTTTTTTATCCCATACATGCATCCACCACTGGCCTTGCCTCGTCTAAAATTTCTTACTGCTGGTATCCAAACGAGTTCGTCATTTTTAAATAAATGTTTAAGCCGTTCCATATTTTTTTCTACAAATGTTTCGTACAACATAAATACATCATAATTATTTATAAATGTGAAGAAATCGTTAAACAATAATTTATTTGCTAGGCCTGCAACATTATATGACAAAATACTTATATTATAAATAAAAGGATTATATTTATTTTTTGTATTTACTTGGCTGACGGCATTGCAATTAAAACTGCTGAATACGTTCATTTGCTCTAGTTATATTGCAGCCACTGAACTCGCCTTCACTTGTGTTTCCACCACGTTTTGACATTTCGCAGTTGTCATTACTGTCATGACTCCATAAACTCCATTCCGCCGTCTTCTTTACATGCCAGTTTATTATTTTCATTTAAGAAGTAATTAAATTTATCATTTATTTTTAACTGTTCTCCTCTGAATTGAAGTTTTAATTTCGGGTTTTTTTAATTTTAAAATTTCATTTTTCATTTTAACTATCCGTCTTCTTCTCTCACGGGCTGCAAACGAATAATCTGTATGCATAGCAATACCCGTGGCTCGAAGATTGGTGGCAGATTGCAATATGCGGCCAACATACTCTATGTTTTGGAACTCCAAGATTGCGTTTCCTGCATTTGCTCTCGTGGGTTTTAGCTCCCTAGCTGAAGATATAATTGTGGGATTTTGGGACTGTAGTAAGTCTAAGCAGAGAGTTTTGACTTTATCGGAGGCAATTTAACCGTTTCTACCGGTAGGTACACAATTTAATTTTTTTCATTTGTCCTGCTAGATAACCACTCTACTTGCCTTTCAAGTGAGATGCAGCGGGATTCCATTGCTTGTAATTGGTTTTGTAAGGATACATTCTTTTGGTGCAGTGTGTGCAATTGTAATCCAATGTTCTCCAAGTCCGATTTAGTGGGCATATCCTTCAGTTTCTCGTCCAAAGCTGATGAAATAGAGTCCCGAATAAGGATTTTCATGTCATTAGCGGTCATATTGCCAACCGGCGTTCCTTCAGTAGTTCCTTTCTGGGGTGGGACATTGGGAGACGTTTCTGCAAATCCCCGTTTTACTAGAGTATTGGTGTTGTTACGGTATCCTGTACTATTGCTTGGGGGTGTGCGGTTCATTTTGATTTTATATTTTTCTGCTATACAAGTAAAATCTTTTTTGTGTAAGATTTGACTCACCCTTGATTAGAAATGATTTTGGCTTAAAATCGATGCACTTTTGGTAATTTATTTTTTGTTTTCTAATGAGAATTTCGATATAAATACGGAGCTCTTTACAAACTTGATCTTGACCTTATCACTCTCACTCTCTCTTCCTCTGTAATCTTTGTACATCATTCATATTTCAAGAGTGATTTTTTGCAATAAGCCTTCTACCTAAAAACTTTTGATCCTAATTTTGAGCAAGAGTAGATTACAATAAGTTATCAACCAACTTTTTAGGATAACCCGTTCCAAAGATACAGTCCAAAGTATTTTCAGATTATTTATTTCAAGGTAAACAGTGAATAGCTTTTGGACCATAAATTTGGAACGGGATGTCCAATAAAGCCTAGCGATATCTTCTTAGAATCAGCACTTCATACTTTCAAAGAAAGCATTAACAAAACCAAAAGTAGTTTTGTCACCAAATTACTTTTAGATGTAATATTTTTTTGTCACTAAATTACTTTTAGATGTAAGTTTTTTGAAATAATTCTTGGACTTGTAAATGGTATCCGAAATAAGTAAGAAACCATAAATTAGAACTCATAACCGTTTACACCATCCCAATGAAGCACGTAGTTTTCGAATTTTAGAGTGGTTTACCTACCAACTTCATTGATTTTCTTAAAATTGATAGAAATTTCATCAAATCGGCAGATAAACCAGTTTATAAATCCAAAAGTAATTGCTTAATTTGGATCATTTAATTGGTTCTGAGTTTTATTTTAAATCCTCAATGTGTAATAGGAACCATTTTAATATCCAAGAATTATTTCATAAGAATTATATCTAAAAGTAATTTAGTGACAAAAAAAATTCCACCTTAAAGTAATTTGGTGACAAAACTCCTTTTTTTTACAACTTGTCAACTGTTTTTGACAGCTTACAGAACTCTCCGCAAATATGTTTCCCCTGTGGTTTTCGTTAGCATTTCGCTCTCCTAGTGGAGACCACCGAAAATTTTCATTTCGCACCAACAGCGTAGTAGACTTAAATCAATATTTCCAACAAATCCAAACTTGTCAAATTGCTTTTTTGTAGATCTAAATAAGATGTTTTTTTCTCCAAATTTCTCCAAGTTCAAAACGAAATTTGGTTTTAGTCAGTAGTAAAAAAAAATAAATTCAACAGCGATTGATTATTTTTCCAAATGGAAATCGTAATTTGTAAAAATTCATAAAATGACGTTATGGGTATACAAAATTGCAGATATAAGTGGAATTTTAGACGTGCTCCAGAAAATAATTCAGCAAAGAATGTAAAAAACTTTTACTTACATTTTTTAATAGTAAAAGTGAGAAAATTTTCAGAAGAAAATAAAGTTATTTAAGATTTTGAAATAGAACAAAAAAGAATCAAAAAGATCGATTTGTGCTACGAATGGAAATTAATAATTATAACTACTTCATGAACACATCCATCGAGATTCAATCCAATTATCAATCGTACCAACAAAACTAACAAAATCAAATTCGAGACTAGAACAAAAGTCAACCAGCGATCCACCGTACCTTTAGCTTTTTATCGACCGTAGCCAATTGTATGTAAAATCCTACAACGTATTAATTTACGGTGGATACATTTTCCAATAAAACACGGCTAACATTTGTTTTGAAGGTTCTCCAATTCAATCAAATGTTGTGTGTTGTGTCAATAAAGTTTTTGTGGTTGTGGAAGTATACAGAAAAAATTAATTAATATTTAAAAAAAATTAAATTATTGTTAAAAATCTTCTTGGAACAAATATTAAAAAAAAGCAATTGAATTAAGGAATTCCCAGCTCTGCAATTAGAAAAAACGAAATAATAGGCGTGTTTTTTTCTAAGCCCAGGGGAAATTGGACGAAAAAAACGATGAGTGGGATTAACAATATGTATACTAAATCCAACAACAACTAATCCCCGGGGGTGCTTAGCTTAAAGCAAGATAATTCTCGGGGCTTAGCTTTTGGAGAGGACAAGAACTGCGCTACCAAATTATTTTTTATTAAGTTATCGATAAAATATATAGAAACTTCCAAACTTACATTTTGATATGTCAGGTAATTTATCAATTTTGTGAATTGCAAAATTCAAATGTAATTCTTCATAATAAATGACATATATTGCCAGAATCGATATAGACATTTTTCCCAAGCAGGAGGGATAAAAGCTCAAGCCAAAGCTATCGCCGTTGAAGTCCAGAATCTAAACAAAATGAAAACAGACTAAATGCAAGAGTATATTTCGAGAAAACTACAAAAGGTTGGAATTGCCAGCTCATTTCAAAAGGTTCAGTCACGCGAGAAAGACATTCTCAACAATACCAATTGGATAAAAGCTTCTTACAGAAATTAATGAAGCATTAACCACCAATTTAAAAATTTAACAGCATTCGCCTCATGTGCCGTGCTCATTTATCGATGGGGTTTAGTTTTGAAGAATTGGCGACTTTTATTCAAAATTACAGCAACTGTTTTGGCCATGTGTTCAACTACTTAGCTCGATCTGGTCTCTTGCTACCGCTCGAGGAAGATAAAGTTCTCGAAGTAATCTCAAACTTATTATATTGGGCAAATTCCATCACCCCGAATTCCAGGCAAATGTCAATCGCCTTAGGCTATCAGTGTCGACAGCTGGCGCGGACAACACCTATTCTCGAGAACACGAAGGCGGAAAAACTTGCCCGAGTTATGTCTTCAATGGACTTTATATTTCACTCATTGCTCAGTTGGCCCCGATTTTGGTTAACTCCACTGGAATCGATGATCTTGCACTGAAATTAGGAATGGTTGAGACAATGCAGCTTCATTTCGTATCCCTGTCTGGTTTAAGTAATATAAAACAAGTACAAGCAACAATTAGGAAAGGCGAGAGAAACAATATACTTCCGATGAAATCACGGACGGTTTTTGGTGTCGGTGGTGTAACCTAAGCAGAAATTGGTGCTTCCCTCAACAACAGTTGTTCCCTCAAACTATAACAACTAAGCAGTATGAAAACATTTATTATAATCCATTTATTTCTATACCTTATTATTCCTTTTTTACGAATGTTTGCTTACGTAACTGAATACTACATACAAAGTAGGCCCTCCTACATATACATATGTATGTGTCCTCACATGGTATATCTACCAACTTCCATCCTTCATTAACAGAAGTACATGTTTACATATATAGGTTCCATCTATGTATGTAGGTACATATTTCTTTCCTAACTTACATGATTAAAATCCAAAACCGTGATTTAAATATACATTTGTAGGTACCTATGTAGCTATTCCTTGAATCATCCATTCGCCAATTCGTTGTACTATTTCAATCAAGGTAATCTTACTTACATGGGCTTTAAACTGGCGTAGGATAACTGCGTCAATGTTTAGCTGCATTAAGGTTGTTAGCTACAAGAGCAAGTTCGTACGATCCAGTCGTACATTTTATTTTTGATATATTTATATTTGTCCAAGAATTCAAATGGCATCTTTTTTTCAGTCAAACTATAATTATTATTTTGGTATTGTCAATGAATACCTACATATATACTATGTAGCCGGTCATACATTTATATAATTCCTAAAAATCATACGGATCATATATATGTTGCACCCACCATATAAGTTTATATGCATATAGTTACCTACCCATCTATGTTTTTCACTTTCATTATATATGTACATATTTAGATACCTGAGCTCCAGGTATAGTAGCCTTCCTAATTTACATAATTAAAATCCATTTAAATATGCATTTGTAGGTACAGTTACCTATGTAACTATTCCTTGAATCATCGATTCATGATTCAACCATTCATTATACTAAGAATCGAGGCAATATTACCTACATCGCCTTTAAACCTGCATATGATAACTAGACTACCTACTAACAGCGTCAGTGGTTAGCTACATTAAAGTTGTTAGCTACAAGAACAAACTTCGTACGATCCAGTAGTGCATTTTATTTTAAAATCAAAATTGTAAAAATCGTTTTCGAGATAATTAAGATTTATCAATTTTGATGTTGGTAAAAACAATTGTATGGCAGGTAACGTCATTTGGGATTTAAAAAAGACACGAGCCAATCAACTAAAACTTTGAGTACTAACCTTGAAGAAAATAGATACAGCACTTTAGGCAGTACATCGACCTACAGACAGAGAGAAGACACTGGAAAGAAGATTAAATGTTTAGGTTATCATATAGGTTACAAATCAGAAATTCACAATTCCAAAATAAAAAGCCAATGAACCCATTTTATGTTATTTATTTTTAACTAAAAACAAAAGATAAATACATAGTATATATAAATACATATTGTTAAAAATTAATAACTTGAGAAAAACACTAATAAATTCAAATGATAGCAATTTATAAAAACATCTTATATGTGTATTATCCATTTATTTTCTTACTATGAATTTTTGCGTAAGTCACTGAATACTACCAACAATGTAGGCTCCCATACATTTGTATTTAAATATTCATCTTTAAAAATCACATGAATCTTGTGTATGAATATTGCGCCTAAACGATAAAGTTATATGCATGTACCTACACCAAACTACATCGTCATTTTCATTATCATAAGTAGGTATAAAACACCCTCTTCAGGAAATACAAAATAATCATAATAATTCAAGGAATAATTACATAGGTAACTACAAATGTATATTTAAATCTAGGTTATGGATTTTAATTATGTAAGTTAAGAGAGAAATATGTACCTACATACATAGATGTAATTAAGGTATGTAAATATGTAGGTAGGTAGTAGGTTCTTTGCAAAAGTTGATGACTCGATGCACATGTTTCATTGGAAGCTTTTCCTCTAACATCTTATAAAGTGCTAGGTCCAACTGTCTGACATGAACAATAAATAAATACTCTTCTTGTTGGCTTCGGAGTACGGTGAGAACTCATGGTGACCTTAAAAGAAGTCATGGCTTTTGTAAAATCTGGATTGACCAGCAATTCGATGCAATTGACCTTGACTACACCAGCGTAACCCGAATAGTCGATGTTTGAAGCGAACCATCCACCGTAGAGTAGTTCTTGCACATAGTTAGATGCTTCGTGGTTGCCACTAATGTAATGGTCAAAATTGGCGCATTTTTTCACCGCTGTAGTACCCTTGGAGACAAATGAAATTTTTCTTTTCAATTTCTATAAATAAAATTCGTTTTCTAGTAAACTTACTTGTAAGATGTACACAATGTCCATGTATATCTTGGGCACACCCACGGTCTAGAGATCTTCTGGGTTCCTGGTGGATTAGACGTCACCACAACACAACAACAAATCAATAATTTTAACATTTTCCGCCTTTTGTATTGCATCTATGGTGTCGTAGATTTTTTCCAGCTCGCCATGAGCACAACCTTCTGCAGCGATTTTCATTTTTGCGTTTATTTTTATTATACGTAGGTATATTAAAACTTGACTGTGAAATTATTATTTAAAAAAAAAAGCATTTGCTGAAGTTGTTATTCATTCAATAAACAAGAATTAAATGAACAACAAAACGAAGATTTCTCGGAGAAAATGGGTTTCGGCTGCGTTTTGTTGTACGGGAGCAACCCAATACAGATTCTCTGCTGTATCGTTGACATACTTTAATATGGGTTCACGAGGATCTTGATCGTAGTCCACTCTTGCTCAGACCTAAATTTCTCATGACAGGAACTGAGCGTCCCGCCCGAAGACCCAACTCGTCCACTAATATCATGTCACTAGGCACAAATAAGTGAGTATTGGAGAGCACGAATGGGGTAGGTTTCAAAAGGTTGAATAGTGCGAAAGCTTCTCATTGAGGAATCCACTGATTCGGAATTGTATGTATCACTGTATTTGTGAAAATTAAATTAAAAGAAAATTACATCGGCTGAAAACAATTTCCAAAATACTTGATTTTAATTTTCGAATTACTTGATTCATATTTTCTTAAAACTTGCTTCTAATTAACTTGCTTCCCTTTATGTCACTTTACCAGAAAAGTAGTTTAAATTCAATAAATACATCGAAATTACACAAAACAAATCAATCCGATAATTTTTAGATGGATGGATGAGGCTAACTGTGATGTTTATTTTTTTCTTGCATTGAAGCTGTGTTTCAAACGTCATCTTCCAAATTAACAGTGCTGCCAAGTGTTTCCACTAAGCGCCTTGGTCGTTTTTTTTCAACCAATTCACCCGGGGATTGCAGAAAAACGCACTTAATAGGTGATTTTTTTTGCAATCCCCGGGGGAATTGTTTGGAAAAAACGACCAAGGCGCTTAGTGAAAAACTTGGGAGCACTGTTAATTTGCTGGATGACATTTGTAAAACAGCTGGCAAGAAAAAACAAACATCACCGTTTGCCGTCATCCTTCTAAGTAAAACAGTAGGGAAAGCCAGAAATATTCTTGCTCTGAATTGTTTTTTATAAAAAAAATGTGCAATAGAAGTTATTTTTGTTTTGTAAATCTTAAATAAATCAAGACATTAATCGATATACAATGTAAATGCTGGAAGGGAATTCATATCAAACAGACGACAACATTGAAAGAGACCGATTCCAAAATTATACATTTTTTTATAAATACAAAAACTACCTTAATGCTTTTAAAGAAATTTCCCAAAGTGTTATCATCCCATTCAAAGGATGCCAAGAAGAAATTATTTCTATACTTATGAATAAAATGGACCCAATGATGCGTTACTTAGATGCAGACATTAGCAAGTTTCCATGTATCTTCTCCTCTGTTAACAGCTCTTAAAAAAGACCTACCAACGAGACGAATCAATTTCGCGAATTTTGCAGCACTGAAATAGATATAGAAACAATCGTTAAAGGCACAGGGAAGTTATACAAGGAAGAACTAATTCAATTTCCTGATCCAGGTCAAGAAAACTTGTATAAACTGTTATAAATTGGCATGTCTTGAGTCACTCCCTTCTAAATTTTTTACCAAGATGTGACAGTTCAATGGTTTATGAGAAGAACGTTTTTTTTTTGATCTTGCTAACAATTTATTGAAAAATTGTTTTTTTTTTCAGTACACTCCAATTATAGTTATCGCATGATATTTCGGGAGAACTATTAACAACACTTGCAGGAATGGTGCTACATGTATACCAAGTAACTAATCTGAAAATTTTTGTAGATGCAAATAAATTAAATTTCTGTAAACATAAGTGAGTTTTCAGAATTAACTTATACATTTTTAACAGCAATTATACATAAATTGTTAAATTAAAATATAATTTGTTAAACTAAAACACTTGTTGAATATTTAAATCTCGAGTATGGTACAGATCTATTAGTAAAGCTAAGGCATATGCGGCAGCTTTAAGGTGGTTATGAAACTTTTTTGACCAAGTATTGTTGGTCGCATTGGTTTCAAAGAAAGTACCTCAAAATTGGGAAATAGATTCTTCTGCGCTTACACATAATAAACCTGCTCTTGTAGTTAACAACTTTATTGTAGCTAAACATTGACGATGTTAGTGGTAAGGTAAGTTTAGTTATCCTATGCCCTATTTAAAGTGGATGTACATACGATTACCTTGATTCTTAGTATAATGAATTGACGACTGGATGATTCAAAGAATAGTTGCATAGGTACCTACTACATAGCTACAAACGAATTATGCTACATGGGCTGCAAAGTATGTATGTATATATTCAGTGACGTACGCAAAAATTATTAAAAATGAAATATAATAATGAAGAAATAAATGGATTATACACATAATAAAATCCTTTACTTAGTTGTTAAAGTTTGAGGAGAAAAAAACATGACATTTGAATCGTTGGACAAATAACATGTATATCCAAACAAATTTAATCGTTGGAGCGGTTTTTTTTTAAATAAATTTTTTATTTATAAAATTTTAAAGAAAAAAATAAACGGCATTTTAAAGTAATTATTAATATACATACATATCAAATTTGAATATCAAAAAAAATTATTTATGTTTAAAAAATCGAAAAACAATTTTTTTTGAAAATTTGAGTAGGTATGCAGTTTTATAATACTTTTAGGGAGCATTTGAATAAAAAATAAATTTATTCGGTTCAGCCAATAGTGAGAAAGTCAAAAATATGAAAAGTGGCTCTACGGGAAGTACCGTTAATACGTACGCAAACTAAAATATTTGTACTTAAAAATGGAATCCATTGATTCCATTGAATTCTTAAACACACACATATGTTATCAACACTCCTGGAGCCGTTTTTGAGAAATAACTTTTTTTATGGTTTTTTAACTTTTTGAATTGGAGGTATTGTTTTTTTTTTGTTTTTGAAAAACAGTTTCTTAACTATTCAAGATAATGTCAAAGAATTGCTAGATACAAACTTTCGAACAAACCTAGTGCGTCGCTTTCGAAATATTGAGTTTTCAAAAAGAAAGTTTTTTTTTAAATTTAGTTACATTACACTTTCTAGGAGCCTCTGTATAAAAAATTTCAAACAAATGAATTCAAATGAATCGTTTTCCAGAAAATCGAAAGCCAAAAAATGGATCTACTACAGGTATCTAAGATAACCCTTTTTCTCAAAAAAAAAAAACAAAAGCAAAATGTACCTTCCCTTTATTAATGAGCTGATATTTTTTTCAATAAAAACCGTTGTAGCCGTTCTTGAGAAAAATAAGAGTTTTCTTTTTGGCAAACAAAATGTATGGCACGTTCCGTTATTTTTTGTTTAAAAATTTTTTTTTAAAAATGTGGGCATATTAACGAAAACCAATATTAACCAAGATGCAAGCAAATCCGTTTTTTACGAATCTATAACTTGCCATATAGTATTTACTTATACATATATCGCACGTAAAAATAATGGAACACAAATTGACGTAGAACATTTTAATATTATAATATTAGGCGCGTTTTTTGTGAACTTTATGTTAGCTTATATATGTACGTATATATATTTTACATAAAATATATGAACACAAGGCACGGGTAGTGCCCAGCCAAGTTCTAGCACGACACAGTTTTACAGGATCAAACTCGGGCGATGTTCGTCTCCCTCTATCTTCAGTAACAATGAAGTCATAATAAATGAATAATATTGAAACAACTACATATTAAGAGATATATGACAACGCGCTTTAAAAAGTCGTAATTTTAATTGTAACTGATTTTTAGTCACACTTTAATTTATTAATTTTTTCGCGGTTGTCACGGTTAAATATATTATTTTGATAAGGTCAATGCATTACTAAGTAGAATAAGAAACACCTTATTGACCACAAACGATTAGAAAATTAAATAATAAAAACAAAACAAAATTTGTAGGTATTATATTTTAATTTTTTCTTGAAATTTGAATGCATTCCGAACCAACTGTGGTTCATCATCAACAATACACTAATTTGGGAAAAGAACGAACAAAGAAAGGAAAGTAACAATCAAAACATTACAAGGAAATACATTTTTGAAAACAATTAGAGTAAAAGAGAACATTAAACAAAGTGGAAATACGTCATCGAAGCTCTTTCTGGGTTGGTGTTTTCGTGAAGTTTTTTGTTTTGTCTGTAAAAAGTAGTTAATTCTGATTTTTTAAGTTTTTTGGTGTGTTTGTTTATGAGATGGTCTATTACAGATAGGTTGTATCCATTGGTGGCACCAATATCTTTTAGAAGGCTGTATTCCGCGGCATAGTTTGCGATTGAAAGTGGGACTTTACACAGGCGATGAACCATTGAATGAAATGCAGAGAGTTTTTGTTGAATTGGGCTGTAAGAGTCGTTTGTGATGTATCGGTTGGTTGTTGTTGGTTTTCTATATACAGCAAATTCAATTTTTCCGTTTTTTCTTGACAGGGTTAAGTCGAAGAAATTCAGCTTCTGATTTTCTTCTGGTTAATAAGTAAAGTTTATGGTGTCGAACTCGGAAATGAGTGTATTTAAAACTGAATCTACTTCTACACTTTTTATCACCGCAAACATACCATCTACATAACGAAACCAAATTCTCGGGAGTAATCCTCTTTCTTTTAAGTTTGCTTCGAAGGAAGACACGAAAACTTCCGCTATAAGTGGGGACAAAGGGTTTCCCATACTTGTTCCAGACTCAATTTTGTAGAAAACATTTCTGTATTGAAAAAAGTTTTGAGACATGCATACTTTAGCTGTTTTTAAATATGTAAGTTTCTGGTTTTCGTCGATCTCAAAATTTTCAATATGTTTTTGGAGAGTCATTATATTAGTAGCTTCAGGAATGGGAATACTCGGGAATAAAGCTTCGACATCGAATGAAATCATAATTTCGTCTTCTTTTATTAAGATGTTCTTAGTTTTATCCACGAAATCAAAGGTATTCTTGACTGAGCAGCTTTCTAATGAGTATTTTTTCCTCTCACTTACCAGCCATTTGGATATTCTAACCGAAGGTGAAGTTATATTTGAAATAATGTGTCGCATTTTGTTTCCCGGTTTGTGTACTTTTGGCAATGCATAGAGTTTCAGTACATCTGGGTTGGATATATTCAGTCGCCAATTGGGAATTTCAAAAACCGAATTTATTTGTTTTATTAATGATTTTGATTCGCGAATCATTCCGGGCAACGGTGTTTTGTTTAGAATTTTAAAATTACTGGATTTTATCGAATCATTCACTCTTTTATCATGATCATTTTTGTTTATTATTACTAGTTTGTTACCTTTATCTGCCTTCATAAAATAAACTTGTTTTTGTTTTAATTCTTGAATAATGGAATGTGTTTTTATTGATTCGAAATCACACTTAAGGTTTTTCTTTGCGTTTTTTAAAACAGGTTTTGTAAGGTTTCTAATTTTTTGCTTTATTTCTGCCTGTTTAAATTTTAAGCACGTCTCCAAATCAACAACGGACTTTTTGAAGGCTTCGGAGTGTAGCTTAAACCTTTATTCAAAACAGTGACTTGTTCTTCGGTAAAATTTTCATGCGATAAGTTAACAATTAGATCTTCAACGAGTTTAGGTTTAAGTGCTCTTAAGCCTGTTTGAGGTTTATAATTTTCTCTTTGTTCAGATTTAAGTTTTTGTATTTTAAGTATGAAATTAAATGTGGAGATTGTAACTCTGTTTACATCTGCCAGACAAAGCGGAGCATTGTCCGTTTCAATGAACACTCGAATCACATCAAGTTCAACAGACCCGAAAAATCCTCCGTCGCTGCACACGTCCTCACCAACAAGCATTTCAACGTAAGCCTGGAAAATGTAAAGCTCATTAAACACGTCATATACCACTGACGACTTGATACATATGAAAGCCTCTATATCCACAAAAACAACAACACCATGAATAGTGATAATGGCAATATTATGTCATCTTTGTTTAACTTTGTTTAGTGTTCTCTTTTACTCTAATTGTTTTCAAAAATGTAAAGCTTTCTTCTATTTCCTTGTAATGTTTTGATTGTTGCATTCCTTTCTTTCTTCGTTCTTTCCTCAAATTAGTGTATTGCTGATGATGAACCACAGTTGGTTCGAAATGCATTCAAATTTCAAAAAAAATTAAAGTGTAATACCCACAAATTTTGTTTTTTTTTTATTATTTAATTTTCTAATCGTTTGTGGTCAATAAGGTGTTTCTTATTCTACTTAGTAATTTAACGCAACTACAAAATAAAAGTTCAAGCCATTTTAAGATCCTTGTTTGGGGTTTTTCCTTTTAAATACAATTTTCTTAAATGCATTCATTTTCCGTTGGCCTTCGACTATTGTGAGGTTCCCATGGGAAAGTGATGTATTACTGATTTATGGATTGCGAAGCAACACAAATGTCCCGTCGTCCAGCTTGCACTTGTTTTTGTGTAACTCACGAAACATGCTACATTTATGTACTTCTGTCCTATTGAGCTGATAATTATATAACGACAAAAATCCTTGATAGGCCAAGTATTTATATTTTGCAGATGATATATTTTTTCAAATATGTAAGTATGTCTGTATGAATGTATAATAAAGTCTTCGTTGTGCTTAAAAATTCTACAATGCAAGAACATACTTTTGAGAAATAATACAACATAGAAGGTATATTGTTTGGAAAAGTGTGAAGCGGCATATATTTCTGTCTTATTCAAATGTAATATAACATAATTATCTTCTCATAATAGTTCTTAAACATTATCTGGAACATTAGAAATAATAGGTCTTGGACGGGACTTGAAAAGTATTTTTTTTGTAACAATTGCACGTAATTTATATTCGGTTCGTTGAGCTGATATATTTTCAAATGCTGTTGTTGAATCAAGAAGTGTTTGATCACCAGTTGTATTTATAGTGCTCTCATCTGCAGCATCAATTGTATCACTAAGGTTCACACCATTGTTGGATTTTGTCTTTTCCAATACAGCATATGGTTTCTCAATTTTTTGTTCTCTGCCCTGAATCAAATAATGGCCAATGATCATTATATAAGAACAAATATCTAATTTTATTAAAAAGTTATTTAAGTAAAGAATCATGCTTAGTGGTTGGCCAAAAACTTATTATAGTATAAATCTCCAATAAACGATTCTCAAAATCTTTGAAGCATTTGATTTTCCTTCAAAAAGAGAAGTTCTTTTTCATCTAGGAATGACTTCCCGAACTTGCCTAATATTCACCTCAAAATGATTTCGAACCATGCTGTGTTTGACATGACTATTTGAATGTTTAGATATAAGCTCATTTTGTCGTTGTAACAGAATTCTACCACATTTTCCATGTACACAGGAAGCTTCTCCGATATAGACTTTGTGATAAGTCACAGATATCCGAGGATATTTACAAACTGAGCTGATCTACGTCCATAAGCTCTGGTAGAAAATGTCATATTTCAAAACAAATTTATAAGTTTTTCCCTTTTGTTACTGTTCTCATAAACTGCATAAGAAAGTTAATGTGTTTGCTAGCGAATTGAAGTCCGTGGTCCTGTATGGAAATGATCGGGTACAAGAACAACTGGTGCACAAATGTACTACAATGTGTTGGATGGAATTTAGAGTCAGATATGTGATTTCATTCTCCTTGGATTTATCAGCATCTTGACACGTCTGGGACGAGGACACAGATTGTTTGTTAGAATCCTGTTTTGCTTGGTTGTTACTACACAAGGCAGCTTGCAATACTTTTTGAATTATTGGTGAGACGCCATCGTCTTGTTGGAAACAGGAACTTTTGCCAATTTACCAGTACGGCTTATTTCCTGACAAGTGGGAAGATGTTCTGTTAACTCCACAAGAGCATCATATGGCAGAATCGGTCGAATACCCTTCCAATATGATAAAAAAATTAAAATAAATTGCAATAGTCAACAGAATATTTCAAACCCACTTTGGAATTGCCCTTGAATTTTGCAATTCACAAAATATATAATTAACTGACATTTAAAAATGTCAGTTTTAAAGTTTCTTTACATTTTTATCGATAACTTAATGATATATAATTTAGTAGCACAGTTTTTATCCTCTCCAAAAGCTAAGCCCCGAGAATTCTCTGGGTTTAAGTTAAGTACTCCCGGGGAGTAGTTGTTGTTGGATTTAGCATGCAAATTGTTAATCCCAGTCATCGTTTTTTTCATCCACTTTCCCCGGGGCTTAGAAAAAAACACGCCTAATGGTGCATTAACGAATCGAAGACTTTTTTTTACAGCTGCCAAGCAATATAGTCACAAAGAGATTCGATCGGTATTCGTTCTCATTCGCTTGATTTAAAAAAGTACTTTAACCTAGGGTCGACCTAGGTTTTTTTTCAAAACCCTAAGAGTTTTCAAGACAAACTGGGTTTTTCGGTTCTCAAAAAAACACCCGGGGTCTTTGAATTTTGTGTTGCAGAAAAGCAAGTTATGTCATTTAATAATTAAAACTTGAAATAAGGTTTATTTAAGTTCTTAGAACATTTTTTTGGTCCTATGCGCAATTCACAACTTCAAAGGTTTTCATTTGGTATGTCTGTCTGAAAATTAATTTTAGTATTCTTTTATTTCCATTTTTAAAATAACAAATTGCATATAAAATGCTTCAGATTAGAGATGATCGATTTCTTCTACATGTTATTTCAACATCGATATTAAAATAAAAATCGATGATTCAATATGTTGAAGGAATTGAATTTTGAATTTTTATTCAGACTTTTTGTTTACAGTTGTTGTCTTCTTCTAATTACAATTCTTTTGTCTATTTTAACTTAAGTGAATTGGCGGCTATAATGTATTGCCTCCTTTTACTGTTGCTTTGTACATAAGATACAATATTTGCCTCATGGCCGTCAATATAGTGTTTTCCTGCTCTTGCTCATAACAGAGGGATACTATGTGCGGTTGCTCGTTGCGTATTGCCACTGTGTAAAACTTACCTAAAATAAAAATAGATATATACATATATACAAAAGACCTATAATAAAATGACATATATATATAAGTCACAATTTCTTTTTGATATGGAACGAAAGCTCAATAGTTTCTTTTTTTTTATACCATACATATACATATATATACGTTTTACATTTATTATGAGAACCGACATCTCAGAGATTTTCTTAAGACATGTATTTAATGCATATATTGGAACGTATATACATATGTACACACGTTACACATTTAAAATGGACGAGAGTAGAAATGCACTATATACTTTAAATAAGCCATGTGAATATGACTTATGAAAAACATTAAAGTTATGAAAATTATTGTTTGGTTTTTGTACACAAATAGAATATGAATACAAAAAATTCACTGTTTCTTTGGTGGCAATTTTTGCATTTTAAACGGTTCAATTTTGGTCCGTTCAGTATAGCGGGTTATGCCGGCTATCCTTTGCTGGTAAATTGCGGTTCCAGTACATAATTCCAATTTACAGGAACTGTAGGTTTTGGTCCTTTAATAAGCGGACTGTCCAGCATGGGGGTGGCCGTGGCGCGATAGTTGTGTGCTCGCCTGTCAACCTCGTGGTTGCAGGTTCGATTCCTGCCGTTGTCTATGTCTTCTTATATTCCATTAAAAACCAATTCTCAAAATTGTCATAAAATAAGTTGCTGCTTTGCTCATTACATGCTGTTTAGGCATAACACTAACAACATGTGATTGAGTAAACCAGCATACCCATAAAAGTTTGACAACGAAATAAATAAAATAATGCGAATTATAAGGGACATAAATAAATAAGACACGGTAATTCTCTCCGCATTAGTTCAGCCGTCATCCCTGGAGATAAATCTGAGAGAACAACCAGATCTAGTCTCAGAACATCGCGCCACACATCTATCCTATCCTTCTTTCTCTTCTTCACCAGATGCCCGCGCTGTGTTAAGAAAAACATATAAAGGGTATTCATAACCCCTTGAGCGCGTGCAAAGTTATAAAAAAAAAAAAAAAAAAAAAAAAAAAAAAAGCTTATATTCCTAACGGGCTGCTCTGCTGTTTGCTATCCTGAGGACGTTTCAGTTTTATTACAGCATCATCCATTGCAGGAGATGTGTGGATGTGGTAGGTGTACGAAGTTAAGAACTGGGGAAAGATGGAATTTGGTTGGCTCTTTTGTTTATTAGAGTGAACTTAGGTTTTTCAAAAAACGCTTTAGGGCGACCCTAGGGGGACTTCAGGGCTCAACGAGCAACCTAATCTTATTTTTTGAAACGAAATCGCCATAACATTTTTATATTTTAATAATACTTATTTATTTTTTCTGTACAGTGCCACAAAATAAAAAACTTCATGAAAACACGCTATTTGAGAAACTTCAAAACAAATATTGTAGTGTGTGAGAATCTTTGTACAAAACCCTTTTGGAATTCGTTTCGATAGAGACATTCAATACGGTTCTGTTTTTCCAGAAAAATATTGGTTTTAATTTGAAGCATATCTGATTTTCAGAAAAAAAAACAATCGACATTTATTTAATTTCAGAAGAATTATGTATGTTTTTTATGGCGATTTCGTTTCAAATAATAGGATTTGGATACGGATCGAATCTCTTTTTGTAATTGTGTGTGTTGCTTACAATGCTGCCCCATAGTAGACTCGTTTAAGAACAAGATAGTCGTGAAAAAATCATTTGATCTAAATCTAAACGTAAGTATACCTAGTTATATGCTTATTAAAGTTTTAGTTTCAAATACATATTTAAATTAGAGAAGATATCGTAAAACTTTAAATTGTGGGTGAAATCTGTAAAAAACCTACTGATAGGTTCACTGAATAACTTCACTGGTTTACTACTAGTCAAGTTTTAAAACCTTTTAAATTTGAGGAATTTAGTAATAAAATTAAAATAAGTAAAACGTTCAAATTTGGTTCAGTAACATAATCATAAACTGACAAATTTCTCACGAAATTTGTAGTTGTTTTTTATTGTTTGTCCAATTCAAATTCTTTTAGCAGAGTTATTGTTTTTACTCTGATAAAATGACTGAATGACATGATAGCTGTTCGTTTGGTAAATCAATCGGCAGTGAAGCAGGATTTCCCAAAAGAACGATCCGCAGCAGCCTGATTTTCTGTATCTTTAAGTCGTTATTACCGAACTTGTGTCTAATAACAAAATACAAAAAATTTACAATTGATTTGTTTTTATTTCTTCAGATTAAAGACATTTAAGGATATCAAAACTTGAATTATAAGATACAAATAAAATGGAGTAGATATAAAGCTGTAAGAAAAAACAAAAAGTTCAATTTTCTACACAGAGGTAGAAAATGTTACAAAATGTTCATTTTATAATTATTTTATGTGTTTGACGTTTCTTTTCAATAAATCAGATCTTGTGGCAATGAAAGGGTATGTTTGCGTTGTGTTTCCTTGCAAAAATGATCGCATTCATTATTTAACTATTAGGTATTTTTAAGCTTCGTTTACATGAAATATAGACAGAAATCCCTTCTTCATCAATCTCATAATTAGTGTAAATAGTCGTGTTTTGGTAAAAATTATTAACGTCGCAACAAATAAACACTGAAAATAAATAATTATGTCCACTATTTTATTCACTGGTTGGACAACGGTCAACTCGACTCTGAATTCAAAATGACGTAAGATCGTGAATTGTAGGGTGAAGTTATTTATCTACCAAATGCATTAACAAAATTTGATATTTTCTAACTAGACAATAAGCTATATTTTGAAATATTTAGAATGTATTTCTTGCCAAAAAGCTCAAAAGTATCACCCTTTTCCGCAGATGAAATTAAATCTGATAATTTCCAATTGTTGGTGTAACCAAATTGAGATTTTTTAGAAGACAATCTAAAAAATCTTCATAATCGAATTCGACAGTATATATTTCTTGCACATGTTATAAGTGCTCTATCGATAACATACACCTACGTGCTGCTAATGAGTGCTTATTGTTTACTAAACAAAAATATGCACTGACTTGCTCGTTAAATGCTTGTTGCTATTCCAATTTCGGAACTTTGGTAGGGGGCGCTGCTCAAGTTTTAGTTAGCTATTTATAAGGCAATTTCACAGCAGCTAACACAAAGCCGCTCAAACATCTTTTATTTAAGTATCTTTGATCTGACAGTTTCGCACGAATAAGCTGACTTCAACTTTTACTTAAATTAGAAGAAAGCCTCCTACTTATGCTTATTAACATGATTAATAAAGCAACAAAAATTAATAAAACGTATTTTTGGGACAGTTTGTTGCGTTAGACATTTTTTATTTCCTGTACGTTAATAGGTGTGAAACAATTTTTAAAAGAAAAGAACACATAATTAACCAAAAAATTATTGATTTTTGATTGCTTTTAGCTAAACTATTCGAATCGTTCAGAAATATATTCGAATAGTTTGGTTTCCGAGATAAATTACCTACTTCGGAACTACCAACTAAACAACAGAATAACAGCACTATGGACTTTAATGTGGTTTTCAATTGGTAAATGAAGAATTTGACACGGAATTTGATTTTATTTCGTGGCGAATGGAATGTTATTTGGATTTAGTTTTCTTTTGTTATTGTTAAGGTGTTGGCTTATTTTCACGTCAGTGAAACTGGATGCTGTCAAAATAAACGCTTCCAATCGCACTTGTGCTTAGTGGTGTTAGCAAAAGAGGGCTAGATTCGCCAAAAAATACGAATCTGCGTATTTGATTCAGAATAACAAAAATATTAATTTTTGTTGCCCGATGGAAGGATTTAATTGTCAAAATCCATGTTTTGATAGATTTGTATCAAAAACGAATTTGATTCTTGTACCAATGGAAAACCACATAAATATTAAATATCAAATTTTCAATATTTCGATTGCCTATGAAGGGAACACCTCTTAATTATAAAAATCATTATTCTATGTGAAAGTACTTTTAATAATTGGTACACAAGTCTGAGAATCGAAAATCTCCATTTTTCATTTTTCATCTTTATATTAAATATGAACTCAAATCATAGAACTTTACCAAATTTCATTTGTTTACAGCAATCCGAAGTGCTTCAAAATTGATATCGATTTTAGGAGAGTGGGTGGATACCACGCTCCAAGACGGAAGTCCTAAGCTTATCGATTTTTCTTTTGTAGGTGTATGCACTTCAGGTCAAGAAATACCGATCTACCGTATTTTATAAGCCTACAACAGTCTGAAGTGCTTTTTCTCATTGAAACAGTTGGAAGAAGGGAATAAGTCCCAAAGTTTCCAAAACTTAAATTTTGATCCAAATTCTATTTCTGTTACGTCGAAAAATGAAGGAAAAAACGCTTTTATAACAGAAATGGCGTTAGGATATTTTGCCGGATAGTGTATTCGTACAAAAAGTTTGACTCCTTTAGAAGATGTGTAATATTTGTAATGGTATAATCAGAGTATAACAGTATAACAATGTATGACACTTTAATTGACAAAGTGTAATTATTCAATATTTACAAGATGGTTGCTTATGCCTTTCGGCTTATGAAATTAATTAAATTTGAAATAGTTATTTTAATTAAAGAAGGGAACTTTCTTCAAAAAAATTACATAAAATGTACAAAACAATTACTAACGAGCAGAAAGGAACAAGCGGTAAGTTGAAAATTAAGTAAAGTAATGAAAAGATGTTGATTGTGATATTTGATTATGTATTTCCCGTAATTTCGGGTGAATAAAATGAAGGACGATGTACATTTAATTATCGCATGAACCCGATTTTAAAGAAAACGAGTTTTTCTACGATCGTATTAATGGCTGGGTATTCCATCATCGTTAGCATTTTAATTGAGTTTTTTCTTGCGACCTTTAGTCCAAATTAATATGCGTTTCGCCCAGGTACTAGAGATGGACTCATCAGTTAGATGCTCTAGTACCTTTCTGAGACGCAATATATTAGTCGATGGCTACCGACACAAATAAAATGTACAGCTTTAAAGCACTGTGAATTATATTCTTCTCGGGGAATTCGGTCGAATTCAGACACCTAGAAAACAATACCCGTGGTCTGGCTAGTTTTAATTTAAGAATAAATGCAAAAACAAAAACAATACAAACGCATTTACATACGTAGGTATTGTTTTTGTTCCTTATTTTGTGGACTGTAATAATGATTTTAATTGAGTTTTTTTTGCGACCTTTAGTCCAAATTAATATGCCTTTCGCCCAGGTACTATAGATGGACTGATCAGTTCGATGCTGTAGTACCTTTCTAAGACGCAATATATTAGTCGATGGCTACCGACACAAATAAAATTTACAGCTTTAAGGCACTGTAAATTATATTCTTCTGGGGGAATTAAGTCGAACTCAGACACCTAGAAAATAATACCCGTGGTCTGGCTGGTTTAAATTTAATAATAAATGCAAAAACAAAAACAATACAAACGCATTTACATACGTAGGTATTGCTTTTGTTCCTTATTTTGTGGACTGTAATTATGATTTTAATTGAGTTTTTTTTTGCGACCTTTAGTCCAAATTAATATGCGTTTCGCCCAGGTACTACAGATGGACTCATCAGTTAGATTCTGTAGTACCTTTCTAAGACGCAATATATTAGTCGATGGCTACCGACACAAATAAAATTTACAGCTCTAAAGCACTGTGAATTTTATTCTTCTAGAGGAATTCGGTCGAATTCAGACACCTAGAAAATAATACCCGTGGTCTGGCTTGTTTAAATTTAAGAATAAATGCAAAAACAAAAGCAATACAAACGCATTTACATACGTAGGTATTGTTTTTGTTCCTTATTTTGTGGACTGTAATTATGATTTTAATTGATTTTTTTTTGCGAACTTTAGTCCAAATTAATATGCGTTTCTCCCAGGTACTACAGATTGACTCATCAGTTAGATGCTGTAGTACCTTTCTAAGATGCAATATATTAGTCGATGGCTACCGACACAAATAAAATTTACAGCTTTAATGCACTGTGAATTATATTCTTCTAGGGCAATTCGGGCGAATTCAGACACCTAGAAAATAATACCCGGTCTGGCTTGTTTAAATTTAAGAATAAATGCAAAAACAAAAACAATACAAACGCATTTACATACATAGGTATTGTTTTTGTTCCTTATTCTGTGGACTGTAATTATGATTTTAATATATTGCGTCTTAGAAAGGTACTACGTCTTCTAACTGATGAGTCCAACTTTAGTACCTGGGCGAAACGCAAAATAATTTGGACTAAAGGTAGCAAAAAAACTCAATTAAAATCATAATTACAGTCCAGAAAATAAGGAACAAAAACAATACCTACGTATGTAAATGCGTTTGTATTGTTTTTGTTTTGGCATATATTCTTAAATTTAAACTAGCCAGACCACGGGTATTATTTTCTAGGTGTCTGAATTCGACCGAATTCCCCTAGAAGAATATAATCCACAGTGCTTTAAAGCTGTAAATTTTATTTGTGTCGGTAGCATTCGACTAATATATTGCGTCTTAGAAAGGTACTACAGCATCTAACTGATGAGTCCATCTGTAGTACCTGGGTGAAACGCATAATAATTTGGACTAAAGGTCGCAAAAAAAACTCAATTAAAATCATAATTACAGTCCACAAAATAAGGAACAAAAACAATACCTACGTATGTAAATGCGTTTGTATTGTTTTTTTGTTTGCATTAATTCTTAAATTTAAACCAGCCAGACCACGGGTATTATTTTCTAGGTGTCTGAATTTGACCGAATTCCCCTAGAAGAATATAATTCACAGTGCTTTAAAGCTGTAAATTTTATTTGTGTCGGTAGCATTCGACTAATATATTTCGTCTTAGAAAGGTACTACAGCATCTAACTGATGAGTCCATCTGTAGTACCTGGGTGAAACGCATAATAATTTGGACTAAAGGTCGCAAAAAAACTCAATTAAAATCATAATTACAGTCCACAAAATAAGGAGCAAGAACAATACCTACGTATGTAAATGCGTTTGTATTGTTTTTATTTTTGCATTTATTCTTAAATTTAAACTAGCCAGACCACGGGTATTATTTTCTAGGTGTCTGAATTCGACCGAATTCCCCTAGAGGAATATAATTCACAGTGCTTTAAAGCTGTAAATTTTATTTGTGTCGGTAGCCATCGACTAATATATTGCGTCTTAGAAAGGTACTACAGCATCTAACTGATGAGTCCATCTGTAGTACCTGGGTGAAACGCATAATAATTTGGACTAAACGTCGCAAAAAAACTCAATTAAAATCATAATTACAGTCCACAAAATAAGGAACAAAAACAATACCTACGTATGTAAATGCATTTGTATTGTTTTTGTTTTTGCATTAATTCTTAAATTTAAACCAGCCAGACCACGGGTATTATTTTCTAGGTGTCTGAATTCGCCCGAATTCCCCTAGAAGAATATAATTCACAGTGCTTTAAAGCTGTAAATTTTATTTGTGTCGGTAGCCATCGACTAATATATTGCGTCTTAGAAAGGTACTGCAGCATCTAACTGATGAGTCCATCTGTAGTACCTGGGTGAAACGCATAATTATTTGGACTAAAGGTCGCAAAAAAACACAATTAAAATCATAATTACAGCAACACTGCTGTGAAAGAAATTGGTTCAATTTTTTTATTGCTCTCATAACTTTTTTTAATCTTAATAGTAAATCACTTACAAAAACTGTTAAATCCTTAATCTGTGACTGTCTTTTTAATTGTGTTATTATAATAATTTGCTGATTAACCAGGTAACACTATTAAATAAGCATAACACCATAGTTCTTTGCTGTTGACGGTGTCACATGACCGACCACAAAGGAAAAGTTGACCAAACCTCTCCCGACGATATTTCTACCCCTATATCAAAAATTGCATTCAAATATGCCAATTTCCGAATCGGATCTTCAGAAAATTAAACAAATTATTGATACATCACTTCACAAAGAGCTCTCATTAGCGACCGCCAAACTAGCTACAAAAGATGACGTGCTAAAGTTAAATGATGAAATCAAAATTCTGCGCTTGCAAAATGAAGATCTGAGTAGGAAAGTGCAAATATTCGAAAAAAGATGTGGAATACTGGAGGATGAGCTTGAGATGCAAAGTCGCATTTTACGAGAAAAAAAACATCATTCTCACTATCCCGAACAGTAATGCCGACCCTCAATTGGAAGTACAAAACATCACAGTCAACTTTTGCTTGGTGACGCACATCAAATCACGGAGACAATAAAGCTAAGTGAAAATAGCTCTGTTGTTAAATTAAAAATAAACACCGGCTCTAGAGAAAATGCAACGAAAATGCTAAAGAACTCGTCAAAGCTTAAAGGTTCTGGTGCTTTCATTCAACGAGACATGACAAAGCAGATGCAGTACAAACGCCAAATTCTTCTTGCATATAGAAAAATAATCAAAACAAAAAAACCAAATGAAAAAGTACAAATAAAAAACAATTCTATGGTGGTTGCTGATAAAACATTTTATTTGAACAATTATAATTTTATTAAATACAAAAACGAGGATGGAGAACAACAACTTCGCGTAATGTTTGGTGAGATGGACTTCGAATCTGTCAAACTCCTGGCGCTGCCAAAAAGACGTCAAAATGAATAGTATAGGCCAGTCAACACAGATGAACCAGGGATACCACTTTATCAAAATAGTGCAAGTTGTAGTACGTTAGTACATAACTGAAATTGTGATGCCGTCAGCTCAATATATTTAAGTAATAGTAATATTTTGTCTTATAATGTGTCAGGCCTCAACAATAAATTATTATTTGTGGAATTTTTTAATTATGTAAAAAGTTTTGATTTGTTTTTTGTATATGAAACTCATGTAACTTTAGAAAATATTAATAAGTTTACTAAGTATTTTAATGGGTATAAGTTAAATTGGAAACCAGCAGTAAAAACACATAACAAAGGGCGTGCTAGTGGGGGAAGTCTTTATGGAATCAAAACATCATTGCCATACAAATATGATTTTCAGGAGCATGAAGGAGTCACAGTAGTAAAACTAGTTCATAAACCAAATTTGATAATTATTCCATTCTATATCAACTGCAACAAGTGGAGTGAGGATTTTGAACGCTTCAACAATATTATGATGTACCTGGCAAATAAAAGTGTCTTGATAATTGGAGATTTCAATACCAGAATAGCTAGTTTGCAAGTTTCAGTAGCCCTTATCACAAGTAACATTGCTTTAAACCCCAGTCAAAGAACATCATAGGATGAAATCTGCAACCAAAATGGTACCATTTTGTTAGAACTTCTTCAGATGTTTGGCTGTACAGTTCTTAACGGATGCACTAATGGGGACATTGAAGGTCACTTTACCTTTCTTGGAGGTCAAGGTAAATCGGTCATCGATTACTGTGCGATCAATAATGAATGGAATGGCTTAGTGAAGAAATTCGAAGTCCAGTGCAAAAACTTTTCCGATCATATGCCGATTATTGTAGACTGGTTCGATGATACATCGGCAAATCAAAGAAATCTCGAACTTTTACCACGGCTGATATGGAAGCAGGAAAGTGTAAATACTTATCAACTGAAATTAGATGAAAACCTATCGTCAGGGTCATTAAATGTACTAGCAGAGTCAGCTGAAGTAAGTGCAAATAAACTTGTCGCTTGCATAAGGAGTTCCACAAACAACGTCGTTGCAAAAAAAGTCACTAATTTCAAACAAAAATGGTTTGACAAGGAATTTTTGATAGCCCGAAAGAAATCTTTTGCTTTGTTTAATGCACTGACTCAAACTGCCAGAATCTTAAAAAATTGTATTGTGATTCGAATGCAGCATACAAAAAACTGTGCCTAAAAAAGAAAACCGACTTTAAAAATGATCAAGCTGGTAATCTTGGCCAAATAAAAAGGACAAAAGAATTCTGGTCGACTGTTAGGGAAATTAATGGTGTAAATTTTACAATTGGAATTGCAGTGGCTGCTGGAGATCTGTCTGTACACTTTAAAACCCTTTTATACGGCAATTCTGACCCAAAATTTTTGTATGCGGAGCCACGGATTTCTGATGAAATTTTAGACCCTGAAATCACTTCTGACCGGCTTTGAACTGCAATTTGTAAAGGAAAAAGTGGAAAGGCGCCTGGAGACTTGAACAGTGTTGAAAATTACCGAGGCATCTCCTTCATGAATATACTTGCAAAATTATTCTGCGGTATACTTGTAAACAGACTAGAGACATGGGTTGATGTAAACAGTATCCTTTCAGACTGTCAGGCTGGTTTCCGGAAAAGCTATTCTACAACAGACCAAATATTCACAATAACATCTATTGTTAAAGCGTTCCAAGCAAGAAACAAGAAAGTGTATGCCTTTTTTGTTGATTTTAAGGCTGCCTTCGACCTTATAAATCGAAATGCTCTGTTTTATAAGCTCTCGAAATTAGGACTGTCTACAAAATTCATACATATTATAAAAGAATTGTATTCAGAGACAAAAGCAGCAGTATGGGATGGTTCGACTTACTCAGATTGGTCTGAAACCGATAATGGAGTAAAACAAGGTTGTCTTCTGAGTGCACTCTTGTTTGCGCTTTTTATAAACGATGTGGTAGCCTACCTTCCCGGTGGAATTCGAGTAGCTGATTTAAATATCAATGTTCTTTTATATGCCGATGATCTTGTGTTACTATCTAAATCTCCAGAAAACCTCCAACTTTTAATCAATCGCCTGGCGAAATACTGTGATGAATGGGGCCTTGAAATAAACTCAAACAAATCAAAAGTGATGGTCTTCAGCAGATCAGCAAGAAGCCAAAATACATATAATTGGGTGTTCAATGGTACTAGTTTGGAGATTGTAGAAGAGTACAAGTATCTGGGTGTGAAACTGAACCGAACTCTTGATTTCAGCTTGAACCTTACAGAGAAATCAAATACTTCACAAAGTCTACTGAATGTGACATGGCGAAACATATTTTCAAATAATCGAATCAACCTTTTAGCGAAATATAAAATATTCGAAGCCGTGGTGAGATCGACATTTTGTTACGCTGGCCAAGTTTGGGGAAGTGATGAATACGAGTCCCTCGAAAAATTCCAAAGGAATTTCTTAAAAAAGCTTTTCAACTTGCCTTTGAAAACGCCAACTTACGCACTTCATCTTGAAACAGGACTTCCTAAATTGTATACATACACACTAAAGCTACAGGCCGATTACATCGTGAAAACGCTCTCTTATCAGGAAAACGATGTTCCCAAGAAAATGGTGTTATATGAATTGAGGAATGAGGATTGGTGGTTGTCCAATTGGAAACGTTTGGGAATCGCTTGTGATGTTAGTGTCTTGATTGATACAAGTAATCCAATTTTGGTAAAAGATCAACTATATCGTGTTATCCAGAAGCATGAAAATCTTGTTCGAGAGGAGTTTATAGTGAGAGCTCGGGAATCGGAGAGTAGAATTATTTACTCACAGCTTAATACCAACTTAATGGAGAAAAACTACTTTCATGACCAATATAGTTACAAAGAAATATCTCTTCTTTTTAACGCCAGATGCGAACTCCTTGGTCTAAGTGGAAGCCCATACAATGCAAGTTTCCACCAGTTTTGCTCCTTGTGTAACCTAAGGGCAAAAGAAGACTGCTTTCACTTTCTAAGTATATGCCCAATTTTCACTGCACAGCGCCTTTTATACATCGGAAAGAGATTTTTGTCGATGCAGGAAACGATTGCGATTTTGAACGATTTCAACTGGAAAGACCTTTACAACTACTTAAAAGAAATTTCAACACATAGAATGTTACTGATAACAGAATTCACATAGTGAATATAAATTTGTACTTACTATTTAATTGAAAAAAAAATGTATATAATAAATTTTGCTAACCGAGCTGACGGCAAAGCCATAGCTTTAAATTCGTTGTATTGTATCAAATGAAATAAGAAAATTTGAAATAAATGAATTCATTACTTACTTACTTACTTACTTACTCATAATTACAGTCCACAAAATAAGGAACAAACACAATGCCTACGTATGTAAATGCGTTTGTATTGTTTTTGTTTTTGCATTTATTCTTTAAACAAGCCAGAATACGGGTATTATTTTCTAGGTGTCTGAATTCGACCGAATTCCCCTAGACGAATATAATTCACAGTGCTTTAAAGCTGTAAATTTTATTTGTGTCGGTAGCCATCGACTAATATATTGCGTCTTAGAAAGGTACTACAGCATCTAGCTGATGAGTCCATCTGTAGTACCTGGGTGAAACGCATAATAATTTGGACTAAAGGTCGAAAAAAAAACTCAATTAAAATCATAATTACAGTCCACAAAATAAGGAACAAAAACAATACCTACATATGTAAATGCGTTTGTATTGTTTTTGTTTTTGCATTTATTCACATCATCGTTATCAACAACAAACAGTAAACAATAGTAATGAAAAAACCAATTTGAAAATGGCCCAGTGTATCCTCCAACATCGTACACAATGGCAGCACTAAGGGTGCGTCTCTAGCTCGCTTTAAACGTAAACAATCAATGTTCCTTTACCTTTTATTCTATTAGGTTACTCAACAATGCATAACACTTCCATGGGAAATACCGGCGTAGGAAACACAAGCAGCAATGCAATGCTGTGACATCAAGAGTTTCAGTGGACTCAGAAGCATTTCTGGTAATGAATACCACGAGTAACAGCAACAGCTTTGCATATCACATTTCACCAAATGGAATTGCGAATGTTACCCTTGTGTTAACAAACAACATCACTGGGCTCGCTCGGTTTACTGTCAACGAAACATATGAATGTCCATTAAATCACATCAACGTAAGGGATTAAATATTTCAGTGTTGGGTATGCAAAACAGCACCTACACTATGTCCACATTGAAAATAATGCCAAAGAAGCAATAAATCGATCTGGTTTTGAAACGAATATGCTGTCGCAAGGTCCAACACAAGGAAACAACAAGGATTACAGCAGCAACAACAGCAGAATCAACAACAACAACAACAGTCTTAGCATTTATCACCAGCTATCAACAGATACAACTACCAATAATAACACCAAGCACTGGTCTGATATCTGGCGGCATTTATTTTTGATATTTAAAGATCCAAAAAAGGGAAACAGTTCATTAGTTTTAATCCATTTTTATCTATGTACTCAGTGTGTCTTGTCTTTGTTTTTAGATTCCAACATGGAACATGTTCCTGCCCGACACAGACGTTTTTCCACAAATGATCATATCCGTATCCTCATACGGAAACCGTTCCGTTTAGAGGATATCGATTGCTGCCTTTCGTACAGCGAAGAGCTAAAGAATTTCGTAAGGATTTTTTTACAAATGAAAAATTAAAAAAACATTATTTTTATATTGAAATTGTTGTAAGTCTCTTCCTTATTGACCGCAAAAAGATTTGAAGAAAAATAAAATAAAAACAAAAAAACAAAGAAAATTTTTATATTAGTTGTACTTTATTTTTCTAAATACCGTATGCATTTCGGAAGGCATTGGCCTACCATCTTCAGCGTTATACGCGTGACAACTAAAAAAGGTTTAGAATTAAATGCAATTAATGCAAAAACAAAATTTGACAACAGAGAGTAACATTAATATTTTTTATATGTAACCATTCAACACATACAAATTATTTAGCAAGAGAGAGTAAATTAGATGATATTGGACTCTCATCTATGTTCATTAAATTTTCGTTGATGTTTATGTAAATGGATTCATATGCGTCTAGTTTCGATGGAAGAGGTACACTTTTTATTAGCTTGTAATTGTCGATGAGAGGTGTCATATTATGGGGTTCTGTGTTTGTTAAATCAAATGCGTGAGCTGCAACAGCTTTTTGAATATCTTTGTTGTTGATGTACCTCTGATGTTCAGCTATGCGACACTCAACAGCACGCTTAGTCTGGCCGATGTACTTGCTGCCACAGGTAGGACAAGTGATTTGGCAGATTCCGCTTTTCTTGTTCATGGGTTTGACATCTTTGGAAGAACCCAGAGAAGAGCTTAATTTGTTTTTGTTCGAGTTTATGATAGTCAAATTGGCTTTACTAAATGAGTGTTTAAGTTGATTACAGATTTTAGGCACAAATGAAAGTGCGACACGACGTTTATCGTTGTTGTGATGTGCATTTTGAGAGAAAAGAGTAGAACAATTCGTTTTCTTTATTCTTTGCGCGTGTTTCTTAATTAAGCGGTCGATGAGGGAATTTTTATAACCGTTGACTTGAGCTAAATGAAGAATTTGTTCATATTCTCTTTTGTAATCAGAAACGGAAAGAGGTAACCAACACATGCGATAAATCATCGAATTGAATGATGCTATTTTGTTTTGAAAAGAGCAATATGAATCGTGTGTTATGTATCTATCGGTGGTTGTTGATTTTCTGTACACATCAAATTGAATTTTCTGACCAAAGCGTTTTATTTTTAAGTCGAGAAATGATAATGTGTGATCAGATGCATCCTCCAATTCATAAGTAAAGTTGATACTGCTGTGACGACTATTGATGCGATGTAAGACACGGTCAACATCAGATCGTTTTACAACAGCAAAAGTGTCGTCAACATAACGCCACCAAATTCTTGGGAACATATCTTCGTCTTTCATTTCTCTCTCTAATTTGCACATAAACGCTTCAGCGATAAATGGTGAGAGACTATTGCCCATACTGCAGCCAAATTCATTGGAGTAATGCGTATCTCTAAATTGAAAACAATTGTATTTCATGCATGTTTCAATAGCAAAAATATATGCGTTGGTATGTTCTATTGAAACATTCGATTTTTGTAGGTGTTCTTTAATGGCATCTATAGCTATATTGACTGGAACGTTGGGAAAGAGTGCAGTTACATCGAAGGAAATCATGATTTCATCCTCTGCCAATTCGATGTCGTTTACTCTCTCAATAAATTCAAAGGAATTTTCGACTGAGAAACCTTCAAACCTACCAAACTTTTTCATTTCAGACATAAGCCATTTTGCCGGTTTATCGAAAGGTGAATTAACACATGAAACAATTTTTCTCATCTTATCGCCACTCTTATGAATTTTCGGCAAACCATACATAAGGGGTACTTGGGGGTTCGATTCTCTCAAACGATATTTGTTTACGTTGAAAACTTTATGTAGAACGTCGATGATAGATTTCGAGTCTTTAACCATTTTATTAAGCGGATAACGGTAAACCTTAAAATTATCTTCATTGATAGACTGGATCATCCTTTCATTGTAATCGTCTTTATTGATTACAACTACTTTATTGCCTTTGTCAGATTTCATGTAAAATACGTTCCGGTTTTTCAAAGATTTGAGTGCACGATTCCATTAATTGGTGTCGGAGTCTGGTTTATTCCTCATAACAAAACTTTTTGTTTCAATGATAACTTCCGAAGCTTTTTCTCTTATTTGTTTTTTGACATCAAATGGTTTGTATTGTATTGCTGTATCAACTTTATTTATGAATTGGAGGATGCATCTGATCACACATTATCATTTCTCGACTTAAAAATAAAACGCTTTGGTCAGAAAATTCAATTTGATGTGTACAGAAAATCAACAACCACCGATAGATACATAACACACGATTCATATTGCTCTTTTCAAAACAAAATAGCATCATTCAATTCGATGATTTATCGCATGTGTCGGTTACCTCTTTCCGTTTCTGATTACAAAAGAGAATATGAACAAATTCTTCATTTAGCTCAAGTCAACGGTTATAAAAATTCCCTCATCGACCGCTTAATTAAGAAACACACGCAAAGAATAAAGAAAACGAATTGTTCTACTCTTTTCTCTCAAAATGCACATCACAACAACGATGAACGTCGTGTCGCACTTTCATTTGTGCCTAAAATCTGTAATCAACTTAAACACTCATTTAGTAAAGCCAATTTGACTATCATAAACTCGAACAAAAACAAATTAAGCTCTTCTCTTTGTTCTTCCAAAGATGTCAAACCCATGAACAAGAAAAGCGGAATCTACCAAATCACTTGTCCTACCTGTGGCAGCAAGTACATCGGCCAGACTAAGCGTGCTGTTGAGTGTCGCATAGCTGAACATCAGAGGTACATCAACAACAAAGATATTCAAAAAGCTGTTGCAGCTCACGCATTTGATTTAACAAACACAGAACCCCATAATATGACACCTCTCATCGACAATTACAAGCTAATAAAAAGTGCACCTCTTCCATCGAAACTAGACGCATATGAATCCATTTACATAAACATCAACGAAAATTTAATGAACATAGATGAGAGTCCAATATCATTTAATTTACTCTCTCTTGCTAAATAATTTGTATGTGTTGAATGGTTACATATACAAAATATTAATGTTACTCTCTGTTGTCAAATTTTGTTTTTGCATTAATTGCATTTAATTCTAAACGTTTTCAGTTGTCACGCGTATTACGCTGAAGATGGTAGGCCAATGCCTTCCGAAATGCATACGGTATTTAGAAAAATAAAGTACAACTAATATAAAAATTTTCTTTGTTTTTATTTTATTTTTCTTCAAATCTTTTTGCGGTCAATAAGGAAGAGACTTACAACAATTTCAATATAATCCAGACCACAAATTTGTTCATTTAACAGATTAACTTGTTAAAAAAGTGTTTTTATACATTATTTTTATTTTACCTAGGAGTACAATGTTGAGTTCACGGAGGTGTCTATTGTATTCAGGTCGAGGAACTCACCTACAATCACCAATTCAACCGCAAAATGAGATAAAGAGGTGTGTCATTGTGATGACGACTAAAAGATTTATTGCCTTAAAACCAACGCATGATCTACATTATGCTTATACATTTTGGTATAGAAGACCAATAATATAAAAATCAAAATAAAGCAATACCAAATAAAATGCACCATTCTAACAATATTCAATTTTCCGAATCATCCTTTCTTGATAAAAAAAAACAACGACCAAGCCTGATTCTTTGCAGGCAAGCAATTATGGCTATGCAATCTGCCCGACGAACCCGGTTTTTTAACGATTTCATATGTAAGCGGCCATATCACAGAATCCATCGTAAATCGAAAATCTGCTACGAATCCTGAAAAATCTATCTAAAAATTTCGAAATTCGTAGAACTCAAATTCGTAGAATCAAAAAGAAAATATTTTGTAATTAATTTGTTGTGAACTTATGAACTAGTGCCAATCCGTGCTAAAAAATAAAGAAATAATGGACGAAAGTTAATAATTTATATTTTATAAATTCAGTGGAGTTTTTGATTGTCATCTGACGATGAAGATATGTTTTTTTTTCAGGAATATGTGTGTTAGTTATTAACCAATACTGCATTTAAATCTGGAAATAAGGATTCATTGAAAAGATCAATCTTGATTTTGAGTGGATATCTTTAAAATTTAAATGGAACTCGCTATTAGTAAAAATGTAAGTATTTTTAATGAATTTTTATTTAAATTAAAGTCTTCTCTCCAGTGCATAGAGCACTTTTCTTTAAGTTAAAAAACATATAAAGGGTAACATCATAATCCCTTGAGCGCGTGTAAATTATAAAAAAAAAACGAAAAAAAAATGAAAGAAAATGTAGACTGCGCATTTCAACTTCGGAATAATTACCAGCGCCAAGGTAGCTACATTCTCATAAAAATCTCAGCGCAGCAGCGAGCCGACAAACAAAGTTTATTGATGAGGAAAATCTAGCATCTTGAAACTCCTGTTGGAGCTCCTCTAAAACGTAGGTACGTACACACTTGTTATTCACTCGGAAATTTCTTATAAAACTGAAAAAGTATCGATTTAATTATTTTTAAAGTAGGTACAAGTTTTCGTCCATACCACATGGATTGCATTCGCCTCTCAGTTATCTTGTTTGGATTTTAAGATTTTGCCTTCGCCTTACAGCCCCATTATTTGCAGCAATAATTATTGCAATCGCAATGGAATCCGTTTTATGTTTCGAATATCTCATTCGCAATATTTTTTACCAGCCGACCCGTACTCGCGTTGATTCGCAAGCTTTTAATATATTTTTTAATATGAATAAAGCATATCTACTACTCAATGAGACTGACCGCTTTTTCTTCTGTATTATTACCCAAAAACAAAATTTATATACATACTTACACAAATGTTAATTTTAATTATTTTTTATTTAAAAGCTTCTGGGTATACAATATAAGAACTTAATTTTTGTCAGGAAGATGAAAAACGGATCATTTTTTGAGGCCACTTTTGAAAGGAGTGCAGCAAAATTCCTAGATTGTGGATGATCTCCATTGGCCATACTTTTTTAAGATTCCGGGCCCTTATTAAGTATTACGATTATCGTTCAAAATCCGTCGTTATCGGTAATTTGCGATTACGGTTTAAGATAGTCGTTTTTTTACACCGATATTCGTTTTCTCTTACGACTGCCCAATACTTTATGTATAAATGGCAAATATTTACTATCGTAAATTATAATCGGTCCATGTCATGACTATCGTTTTCTTGGGTATCGTTTTTTTTGCCTTTCGTTTCTTAATACGTAATAAGAGTACAGGTGGCTCGGCAATAGAAGGAATGCTTACTTTATCATTAGTAGAACACATGCTACTAAATTCTGGATTGGCTTTGGAAAAATTGCAAATTTTATCCATTTTTCCTATATCTGTGAAAAATTTTTCTTTTTAAAAAAGATAGCGCTCGCCTTTATTGGACAACCCGTTCCAAAGATATACTCAAAAATATTTTCAGATTATATATTTCAAAGTGAACAGTGAATAGCTTTTGGAGCATATCTTTGGAACGGGTTGTCCAATAAAGGCGAGTGATATCTTTTTAGAATCAGCACTTCATACTCTCAAAGAGAGGATCAATATTTTTTGCAAAGAAGTTGTGTTAAAAAAATAACTCCAGGAATATTTATACATCATTCTAAATATGCGTATTTCAAGAGTGATTTTTGTAATAAGCCTTCTTCCTAAAAACGTTTGATGCTGATTTTGAGAGTATCAAGAGTAGATTACAAAAAGGTATCAACAAAGATTTAAGATAAACCGTTCCAAAGATACACTCCAAAGTATTTTTTAAAGTGAACAGTGAATAGCTTTTGGAGTATATCTTTGGAACGTGTTGTCCAACAAAGGCGAGCGCGATATCTTTTTAGAATCAGCACTTTATACTCTCCAAGTAAGGATCAATATTTTTTGCAAAGAAGTTGTGTTAAAAAAAATAACTCCAGGAATATGTCAACATCATTCTAAATATGCGTATTTCAAGAGTGATTTTTTGCAATAAGCCTTCCACCTAAAAATGTTGATGCTAATTTTTAGAGCATCAAGAGTAGATTACAAGAAGGTATTAACCAAGTTTTTAGGATAACCGTCCAAATATACAGTCCAAAGTGTTTTCAGATTTTATATTTCAAAGTTAACAGTGAATAGCTTTTGGAGTAAATCTTTGGAACGGGTTGTCCAATAAAGGCGAGCGCGATATCTTTTTAGAATCAGCACTTCATACTCTCAAAGGAAGGATCAATATTTTTTGCAAAGAAGTTGTGTTAAGAAAAATAACTCCTGGAATATGCATACATCATTCTAAATATGCATATTTCAAGAGTCATTTTTTTGCAATAAGCCTTCTTCCTAAAAACTTTTGATGCTGATTTTGAGACTATCAAGAGTAGATTAATAAAAGGTATCAACCAAGTTTTTAAGATAACCCGTTGCAAAGATACACTCCAAAGTATTTTCAGATTATATATTTCAAAGTGAACAGTAAATAGATTTTAGAGTATATCTTTCGAACGGGTTTTCCAATAAAGGCAAGCGATATCTTTTTAGAATCAGCACTTCATACTCTCAAAGGAAGTATAAACACTTTTTGAATTCCCCTAGAGCAATATAATTCACAGTGCTTTAAAGCTGTAAATTTTATTTGTGTCGGTAGCCATCGACTAATATATTGCGTCTTAGAAAGGTACTACAGCATCTAACTGATGAGTCCATCTGTAGTACCTGGGTGAAACGCATAATAATTTGGACTAAAGGTCGCAAAAAAAACTCAATTAAAATCATAATTACAGTCCACAAAATAAGGAACAAAAACAATACCTACGTATGTAAATGCGTTTGTATTGTTTTTGTTTTTGCATTAATTCTTAAATTTAAACCAGCCAGACCACGGGTATTATTTTCTAGGTGTCTGAATTCGATCGAATTCCCCTAGAAGAATATAATTCACAGTGCTTTAAAGCTGTAAATTTTATTTGTGTCGGTAGCCATCGACTAATATATTGCGTCGTAGAAAGGTACTGCAGCATCTAACTGATGAGTCCATCTGTAGTACCTGGGTGAAACGCATAATTATTTGGACTAAAGGTGGCAAAAAAAACTCAATTAAAATCATAATTACAGCAACACTGCTGTGAAAGAGATTGGTTCAATTTTTTTATTGCTCTCATAACTTTTTTTAATTTTAATAGTAAATCACTTACAAAAACTGTTAAATCCTTAATCTGTGACTGTCTTTTTAATTGTGTTATTATAATAATTTGCTGATTAACCAGGTAACACTATTAAATAAGCATAACACCATAGTTCTTTGCTGTTGACGGTGTCACATGACCGACCACAAAGGAAAAGTTGACCAAACCTCTCCCGACGATATTTCTACCCCTATATCAAAAATTGCTAAAAAGGCAACAAAGCAAACATTTTCCATTCAAATATGCCAATTTCCGAAACGGATCTTCAGAAAATTAAACAAATTATTGATACATCACTTCACAAAGAGCTCTCATTAGCGACCGCCAAACTAGCTACAAAAGATGACGTGCTAAAGTTAAATGATGAAATCAAAATTCTGCGCTTGCAAAATGAAGATCTGAGTAGGAAAGTGCAAATATTCGAAAAAAGATGTGGAATACTGGAGGATGAGCTTGAGATGCAAAGTCGCATTTTACGAGAAAAAAACATCATTCTCACTATCCCGAACAGTAATGCCGACCCTCAATTGGAAGTACAAAACATCACAGTCAACTTTTGCTTGGTGACGCACATCAAATCACGGAGACAATAAAGCTAAGTGAAAATAGCTCTGTTGTTAAATTAAAAATAAACACCGGCTCTAGAGAAAATGCAACGAAAATGCTAAAGAACTCGTCAAAGCTTAAAGGTTCTGGTGCTTTCATTCAACGAGACATGACAAAGCAGATGCAGTACAAACGCCAAATTCTTCTTGCATATAGAAAAATAATCAAAACAAAAAAACCAAATGAAAAAGTACAAATAAAAAACAATTCTATGGTGGTTGCTGATAAAACATTTTATTTGAACAATTATAATTTTATTAAATACAAAAACGAGGATGGAGAACAACAACTTCGCGTAATGTTTGGTGAGATGGACTTCGAATCTGTCAAACTCCTGGAGCTGCCAAAAAGACGTCAAAATGAATAGTATAGGCCAGTCAACACAGATGAACCAGGGATACCACTTTATCAAAATAGTGCAAGTTGTAGTACGTTAGTACATAACTGAAATTGTGATGCCGTCAGCTCAATATATTTAAGTAATAGTAATATTTTGTCTTATAATGTGTCAGGCCTCAATAATAAATTATTATTTGTGGAATTTTTTAATTATGTAAAAAGTTTTGATTTGTTTTTTGTATATGAAACTCATGTAACTTTAGAAAATATTAATAAGTTTACTAAGTATTTTAATGGGTATAAGTTAAATTGGAAACCAGCAGTAAAAACACATAACAAAGGGCGTGCTAGTGGGGGAAGTCTTTATGGAATCAAAACATCATTGCCATACAAATATGATTTTCAGGAGCATGAAGCAGTCACAGTAGTAAAACTAGTTCATAAACCAAATTTGAAAATTATTCCATTCTATATCAACTGCAACAAGTGGAGTGAGGATTTTGAACGCTTCAACAATATTATGATGTACCTGGCAAATAAAAGTGTCTTGATAATTGGAGATTTCAATACCAGAATAGCTAGTTTGCAAGTTTCAGTAGCTCTTATCACAAGTAACATTGCTTTAAACCCCAGTCAAAGAACATCAAAGGATGAAATCTGCAACCAAAATGGTACCATTTTATTAGAACTTCTTCAGATGTTTGGCTGTACAGTTCTTAACGGATGCACTAATGGGGACATTGAAGGTCACTTTACCTTTCTTGGAGGTCAAGGTAAATCGGTAATCGATTACTGTTCGATCAATAATGAATGGAATGGCTTAGTGAAGAAATTCGAAGTCCAGTGCAAAAACTTTTCCGATCATATGCCGATTATTGTAGACTGGTTCGATGATACATCGGCAAATCAAAGAAATCTCGAACTTTTACCACGGCTGATATGGAAGCAGGAAAGTGTAAATACTTATCAACTGAAATTAGATGAAAACCTATCGTCAGGGTCATTAAATGTACTAGCAGAGTCAGCTGAAGTAAGTGCAAATAAACTTGTCGCTTGCATAAGGAGTTCCACAAACAACGTCGTTGCAAAAAAAGTCACTAATTTCAAACAAAAATGGTTTGACAAGGAATTTTTGATAGCCCGAAAAAAATCTTTTGCTTTGTTTAATGCACTGACTCAAACTGCCAGAATCTTAAAAAATTGTATTGTGATTCGAATGCAGCATACAAAAAACTGTGCCTAAAAAAGAAAACCTACTTTAAAAATGATCAAGCTGGTAATCTTGGCCAAATAAAAAGTACAAAGGAATTCTGGTCGACTGTTAGGGAAATTAATGGTGTAAATTTTACAATTGGAATTGCAGTGGCTGCTGGAGATCTGTCTGTACACTTTAAAACCCTTTTATACGGCAATTCTGACCCAAAATTTTTGTATGCGGAGCCACGGATTTCTGATGAAATTTTAGACCCTGAAATCACTTCTGACGGGCTTTGAACTGCAATTTGTAAAGGAAAAAGTGGAAAGGCGCCTGGAGACTTGAACAGTGTTGAAAATTACCGAGGCATCTCCTTCATGAATGTACTTGCAAAATTATTCTGCGGTATACTTGTAAACAGACTAGAGACATGGGTTGATGTAAACAGTATCCTTTCAGACTGTCAGGCTGGTTTCCGGAAAAGCTATTCTACAACAGACCAAATATTCACAATAACATCTATTGTTAAAGCGTTCCAAGCAAGAAACAAGAAAGTGTATGCCTTTTTTGTTGATTTTAAGGCTGCCTTCGACCTTATAAGTCGAAATGCTCTGTTTTATAAGCTCTCGAAATTAGGACTGTCTACAAAATTCATACATATTATAAAAGAATTGTATTCAGAGACAAAAGCAGCAGTATGGGATGGTTCGACTTACTCAGATTGGTCTGAAACCGATAATGGAGTAAAACAAGGTTGTCTTCTGAGTGCACTCTTGTTTGCGCTTTTTATAAACGATGTGGTAGCCTACCTTCCCGGTGGAATTCGAGTAGCTGATTTAAATATCAATGTTCTTTTGTATGCCGATGATCTTGTGTTACTATCTAAATCTCCAGAAAACCTCCAACTTTTAATCAATCGCCTGGCGAAATACTGTGATGAATGGGGCCTTGAAATAAACTCAAACAAATCAAAAGTGATGGTCTTCAGTAGATCAGCAAGAAGCCAAAATACATATAACTGGGTGTTCAATGGTACTAGTTTGGAGATTGTAGAAGAGTACAAGTATCTGGGTGTGAAACTGAACCGAACTCTTGATTTCAGCTTGCACCTTACAGAGAAATCAAATACTTCACAAAGTCTACTGAATGTGACATGGCGAAACATATTTTCAAATAATCGAATCAACCTTTTAGCGAAATATAAAATATTCGAAGCCGTGGTGGGATGGACATTTTGTTACGCTGGCCAAGTTTGGGGAAGTGATGAATACGAGTCCCTCGAAAAATTCCAAAGGAATTTCTTAAAAAAGCTTTTCAACTTGCCTTTGAAAACGCCAACTTACGCACTTCATCTTGAAACAGGACTTCCTAAATTGTATACATACACACTAAAGCTACAGGCCGATTACATCGTGAAAACGCTCTCTTATCAGGAAAACGATGTTCCCAAGAAAATGGTGTTATATGAATTGAGGAATGAGGATTGGTGGTTGTCCAATTGGAAACGTTTGGGAATCGCTTGTGATGTTAGTGTCTTGATTGATACAAGTAATCCAATTTTGGTAAAAGATCAACTATATCGTGTTATCCAGAAGCATGAAAATCTTGTTCGAGAGGAGTTTTTAGTGAGAGCTCGGGAATCGGAGAGTAGAATTATTTACTCACAGCTTAATACCAACTTAATGGAGAAAAACTACTTTCATGACCAATATAGTTACAAAGAAATATCTCTTCTTTTTAACGCCAGATGCGAACTCCTTGGTCTAAGTGGAAGCCCATACAATGCAAGTTTCCACCAGTTTTGCTCCTTGTGTAACCTAAGGGCAAAAGAAGACTGCTTTCACTTTCTAAGTATATGCCCAATTTTCACTGCACAGCGCCTTTTATACATCGGAAAGAGATTTTTGTCGATGCAGGAAACGATTGCGATTTTGAACGATTTCAACTGGAAAGACCTTTACAACTACTTAAAAGAAATTTCAACACATAGAATGTTACTGATAACAGAATTCACATAGTGAATATAAATTTGTACTTACTATTTAATTGAAAAAAAAAATGTATATAATAAATTTTGCTAACCGAGCTGACGGCAAAGCCATAGCTTTAAATTCGTTGTATTGTATCAAATGAAATAAGAAAATTTTAAATAAATGAATTCATTACTTACTTACTTACTTACTTACTCATAATTACAGTCCACAAAATAAGGAACAAACACAATGCCTACGTATGTAAATGCGTTTGTATTGTTTTTGTTTTTGCATTTATTCGGGTATTATTTTCTAGGTGTCTGAATTCGACCGAATTCCCCTAGACGAATATAATTCACAGTGCTTTAAAGCTGTAAATTTTATTTGTGTCGGTAGCCATCGACTAATATATTGCGTCTTAGAAAGGTACTACAGCATCTAGCTGATGAGTCCATCTGTAGTACCTGGGTGAAACGCATAATAATTTGGACTAAAAGTCGCAAAAAAAAACTCAATTAAAATCATAATTACAGTCCACAAAATAAGGAACAAAAACAATACCTACGTATATAAATGCGTTTGTATTGTTTTCGTTTCTGCATTTATTCTTAAATTTAAACAAGCCAGACCACGGGTATTATTTTCTAGGTGTCTGAATTCGACCGAATTCCATTAGAAGAATATAATTCGCAGTGCTTTAAAGCTGTAAATTTTATTTGTGTCGGTAGCCATCGACTAATATATTGCGTCTTAGAAACGTACTACAGCATCTATCTGATGAGTCCATCTGTAGTACCTGGGCTAAACGCATATTAATTTGGACTAAAGGTCGAAAAAAAAACTCAATTAAAATCATAATTACAGTCCACAAAATAAGGAACAAAAACAATACCTACATATGTAAATGCGTTTGTATTGTTTTTGTTTTTGCATTTATTCACATCATCGTTATCAACAACAAACAGTAAACAATAGTAATGAAAAAACCAATTTGAAAATGGCCCAGTGTATCCTCCAACATCGTACACAATGGCAGCACTAAGGGTGCGTCTCTAGCTCGCTTTAAACGTAAACAATCAATGTTCCTTTACCTTTTATTCTATTAGGTTACTCAACAATGCATAACACTTCCATGGGAAATACCGGCGTAGGAAACACAAGCAGCAATGCAATGCTGTGACATCAAGAGTTTCAGTGGACTCAGAAGCATTTCTGGTAATGAATACCACGAGTAACAGCAACAGCTTTGCATATCACATTTCACCAAATGGAATTGCGAATGTTACCCTTGTGTTAACAAACAACATCACTGGGCTCGCTCGGTTTACTGTCAACGAAACATATGAATGTCCATTAAATCACATCAACGTAAGGGATTAAATATTTCAGTGTTGGGTATGCAAAACAGCACCTACACTATGTCCACATTGAAAATAATGCCAAAGAAGCAATAAATCGATCTGGTTTTGAAACGAATATGCTGTCGCAAGGTCCAACACAAGGAAACAACAAGGATTACAGCAGCAACAACAGCAGAATCAACAACAACAACAACAGTCTTAGCATTTATCACCAGCTATCAACAGATACAACTACCAATAATAACACCAAGCACTGGTCTGATATCTGGCGGCATTTATTTTTGATATTTAAAGATCCAAAAAAGGGAAACAGTTCATTAGTTTTAATCCATTTTTATCTATGTACTCAGTGTGTCTTGTCTTTGTTTTTAGATTCCAACATGGAACATGTTCCTGCCCGACACAGACGTTTTTCCACAAATGATCATATCCGTATCCTCATACGGAAACCGTTCCGTTTAGAGGATATCGATTGCTGCCTTTCGTACAGCGAAGAGCTAAAGAATTTCGTAAGGATTTTTTTACAAATGAAAAATTAAAAAAACATTATTTTTATATTGAAATTGTTGTAAGTCTCTTCCTTATTGACCGCAAAAAGATTTGAAGAAAAATAAAATAAAAACAAAAAAACAAAGAAAATTTTTATATTAGTTGTACTTTATTTTTCTAAATACCGTATGCATTTCGGAAGGCATTGGCCTACCATCTTCAGCGTTATACGCGTGACAACTAAAAAAGGTTTAGAATTAAATGCAATTAATGCAAAAACAAAATTTGACAACAGAGAGTAACATTAATATTTTTTATATGTAACCATTCAACACATACAAATTATTTAGCAAGAGAGAGTAAATTAGATGATATTGGACTCTCATCTATGTTCATTAAATTTTCGTTGATGTTTATGTAAATGGATTCATATGCGTCTAGTTTCGATGGAAGAGGTACACTTTTTATTAGCTTGTAATTGTCGATGAGAGGTGTCATATTATGGGGTTCTGTGTTTGTTAAATCAAATGCGTGAGCTGCAACAGCTTTTTGAATATCTTTGTTGTTGATGTACCTCTGATGTTCAGCTATGCGACACTCAACAGCACGCTTAGTCTGGCCGATGTACTTGCTGCCACAGGTAGGACAAGTGATTTGGTAGATTCCGCTTTTCTTGTTCATGGGTTTGACATCTTTGGAAGAACCCAGAGAAGAGCTTAATTTGTTTTTGTTCGAGTTTATGATAGTCAAATTGGCTTTACTAAATGAGTGTTTAAGTTGATTACAGATTTTAGGCACAAATGAAAGTGCGACACGACGTTTATCGTTGTTGTGATGTGCATTTTGAGAGAAAAGAGTAGAACAATTCGTTTTCTTTATTCTTTGCGCGTGTTTCTTAATTAAGCGGTCGATGAGGGAATTTTTATAACCGTTGACTTGAGCTAAATGAAGAATTTGTTCATATTCTCTTTTGTAATCAGAAACGGAAAGAGGTAACCAACACATGCGATAAATCATCGAATTGAATGATGCTATTTTGTTTTGAAAAGAGCAATATGAATCGTGTGTTATGTATCTATCGGTGGTTGTTGATTTTCTGTACACATCAAATTGAATTTTCTGACCAAAGCGTTTTATTTTTAAGTCGAGAAATGATAATGTGTGATCAGATGCATCCTCCAATTCATAAGTAAAGTTGATACTGCTGTGACGACTATTGATGAGATGTAAGACACGGTCAACATCAGATCGTTTTACAACAGCAAAAGTGTCGTCAACATAACGCCACCAAATTCTTGGGAACATATCTTCGTCTTTCATTTCTCTCTCTAATTTGCACATAAACGCTTCAGCGATAAATGGTGAGAGACTATTGCCCATACTGCAGCTAAATTGATTGGAGTAATGCGTATCTCTAAATTGAAAACAATTGTATTTCATGCATGTTTCTATTGCAAAAATATATGCGTTGGTATGTTCTATTGAAACATTCGATTTTTGTAGGTGTTCTTTAATGGCATATATAGCTATATTGACTGGAACGTTGGGAAAGAGTGCAGTTACATCGAAGGTAATCATGATTTCATCCTCTGCCAATTCGATGTCTTTTACTCTCTCAATAAATTCAAAGGAATTTTCGACTGAGAAACCTTCAAACCTACCAAACTTTTTCATTTCAGACATAAGCCATTTTGCCGGTTTATCTAAAGGTAAATTAACACATGAAACAATTTTTCTCATCTTATCGCCACTCTTATGAATTTTCGGCAAACCATACATAAGGGGTACTTGGGGGTTCGACTCTCTCAAACGATATTTGTTTACGTTGAAAACTTTATGTAGAACGTCGATGATAGATTTCGAGTCTTTAACCATTTTATTAAGCGGATAACGGCAAACCTTAAAATTATCTTCATTGATAGACTGGATCATCCTTTCATTGTAATCGTCTTTATTGATTACAACTACTTTATTGCCTTTGTCAGATTTCAAGTAAAATACGTTCCGGTTTTTCAAAGATTTGAGTGCACGATTCCATTTAATGGTGTGGGAGTCTGGTTTATTCCTCATAACAAAACTTTTTGTTTCAATGATAACTTCCGAAGCTTTTTCTCTTATTTGTTTTTTGACATCAAATGGCTTGTATTGTATTGCTGTATCAACTTTACTTATGAATTGGAGGATGCATCTGATCACACATTATCATTTCTCGACTTAAAAATAAAACGCTTTGGTCAGAAAATTCAATTTGATGTGTACAGAAAATCAACAACCACCGATAGATACATAACACACGATTCATATTGCTCTTTTCAAAACAAAATAGCATCATTCAATTCGATGATTTATCGCATGTGTCGGTTACCTCTTTCAGTTTCTGATTACAAAAGAGAATATGAACAAATTCTTCATTTAGCTCAAGTCAACGGTTATAAAAATTCCCTCATCGACCGCTTAATTAAGAAACACACGCAAAGAATAAAGAAAACGAATTGTTCTACTCTTTTCTCTCAAAATGCACATCACAACAACGATGAACGTCGTGTCGCACTTTCATTTGTGCCTAAAATCTGTAATCAACTTAAACACTCATTTAGTAAAGCCAATTTGACTATCATAAACTCGAACAAAAACAAATTAAGCTCTTCTCTTGGTTCTTCCAAAGATGTCAAACCCATGAACAAGAAAAGCGGAATCTACCAAATCACTTGTCCTACCTGTGGCAGCAAGTACATCGGCCAGACTAAGCGTGCTCTTGAGTGTCGCATAGCTGAACATCAGAGGTACATCAACAACAAAGATATTCAAAAAGCTGTTGCAGCTCACGCATTTGATTTAACAAACACAGAACCCCATAATATGACACCTCTCATCGACAATTACAAGCTAATAAAAAGTGTACCTCTTCCATCGAAACTAGACGCATATGAATCCATTTACATAAACATCAACGAAAATTTAATGAACATAGATGAGAGTCCAATATCATCTAATTTACTTTCTCTTGCTAAATAATTTGTATGTGTTGAATGGTTACATATAAAAAATATTAATGTTACTCTCTGTTGTCAAATTTTGTTTTTGCATTAATTGCATTTAATTCTAAACGTTTTCAGTTGTCACGCGTATTACGCTGAAGATGGTAGGCCAATGCCTTCCGAAATGCATACGGTATTTAGAAAAATAAAGTACAACTAATATAAAAATTTTCTTTGTTTTTATTTTATTTTTCTTCAAATCTTTTTGCGGTCAATGAGGAAGAGACTTACAACAATTTCAATATAATCCAGACCACAAATTTGTTCATTTAACAGATTAACTTGTGAAAAAAGTGTTTTATACATTATTTTTATTTTACCTCGGAGTACATTGTTGAGTTCACGGAGGTGTCTATTGTATTCAGGTCGAGGAACTCACCTACAATCACCAATTCAACCGCAAAATGAGATAAAGAGGTGTGTCATTGTGATGACGACTAAAAGATTTATTGCCTTAAAACCAACGCATGATCTACATTATGCTTATACATTTTGGTATACCATTCTAACAATATTCAATTTTCCGAATCATCCTTTCTTGATAAAAAAACAACGACCAAGCCTGATTCTTTGCAGGCAAGCAATTATGGCTATGCAATCTGCCCGACGAACCCGGTTTTTTAAGGATTTTATATGTAAGCGGCCATATCACAGAATCCATCGTAAATCGAAAATCTGCTACGAATCCTGAAAAATCTATCTAAAAATTTCGAAATTCGTAGAATTCAAATTCGTAGAATCAAAAAGAAAATATTTTGTAATTAATTTGTTGTGAACTTATGAACTAGTGCCAATCCGTGCTAAAAAATAAAGAAATAATGGACGAAAGTTAATAATTTATATTTTATAAATTCAGTGGAGTTTTTGATTGTCATCTGACGATGAAGATATGTTTTTTTTCAGGAATATGTGTGTTAGTTATTAACCAATACTGCATTTAAATATGGAAATAAGGATTCATTGAAAAGATCAATCTTGATTTTGAGTAGATATCTTTAAAATTTAAATGGAACTCGCTATTAGTAAAAATGTAAGTATTTTTAATGAATTTTTATTTAAATTAAAGTCTTCTCTCTAGTGCATAGAGCACTTTTCTTTAAGTTAAAAAACATATAAAGGGTAACATCATAATCCCTTGAGCGCGTGTAAATTATAAAAAAAAAACGAAAAAAAAAATGAAAGAAAATGTAGACTGCGCATTTCAACTTCGGAATAATTACCAGCGCCAAGGTAGCTACATTCTCATAAAAATCTCAGCGCAGCAGCGAGCCGACAAACCAAGTTTATTGATGAGGAAAATCTAGCATCTTGAAACTCCTGTTGGAGCTCCTCTAAAACGTAGGTACGTACACACTTGTTATTCACTCGGAAATTTCTTATAAAACTGAAAAAGTTTCGATTTAATTATTTTTAAAGTAGGTACAAGTTTTCGTCCATACCACATGGATTGCATGCGTCTCTCAGTTATCTTGTTTGGATTTTAAGATTTTGCCTTCGCCTTACAGCCCCATTAGATTAGATTTTAGATTAGATAGATTTTTTTTATTAGACTATTATAAATACATTTTTAAATCATGGTTTTACATATATATGTAATACATAATACAAAAAATCATTATGACATGGCATTTGCCGTCTGCCAGATTGACAATAAACATAAATTATACAAGTATTGTAATAAGCTTTTATAATTATTGGATATGGATTTAAAAAAGAAGTTATTTTCACAATTTTTAAGTTTGAATTCATTTAAGTAGAATATTTTGTAATAAATCAGAAATCTTCGTTCATAATTCTGGATCTATATTTTAGCGCAATTTTGCAAAATTTGTACAAATTGCCGACATTCATCTCATTTAGAATGTCAACAACTTGCTCATCCGATAAGAAGTCACTTCCGAAAAAGCTCCTTCTTGTTTCCCTAAGAGTAGGGCATTTTCCAACGAAATGAAGAACGTCCTCTCTTTCTCTAAGATTGCACATACTGCACTCCAATGGTAGTTCGGGTCTGTGCGGTATGAAATTCAGGCTTATAAGTTCGCTTCGGAGTCTAACCATTGTTGAAATCTCGTTCACACTATTTGCATCACTGAAGTAATTTCTTTCTGCAAGATTGTGGTTCAGCCTTCTATAAACTGTTCTGAATAAGGACTCTGAAGCTTCAGATATATAATCTTCTCTACATTTATCATCTACTTTCGCAATCACGTCATATAATATATCCTTACAACTTGATATGTTTCCAACGTTTAAATTGAACACCACGTTACATCCTTCCGCTAGGCAATTCCACTGCCTGTACCAGCTATTTTGATTTTGTACTGCCTTAAGAGCTACTTTCTTGACCAGTCGAGATTCATTCATCTTAAAGACTTTCAGTAGATAGTCTGCTTGCAATTTAAGGGTTTTGACGAATAGTGGTGAAAGTCCTGTCTCTAGCATAATGACGTAGTTTGGTGTGTTACTTGGCAGACGAAATACTCTTTTCACGTAGTGAGTTAGTAGTTTCTCCACTGTGAGATACTTTTTACATCCCCAAACTTGGGCACCATATAATAGGATACTCTCCGCTGCAGCTTCAAACACTTTAAATTTGCTGCTATGTGCTATGTTGAAGTTCATAAAAACTCTTTTCCAAGCTATATTTATGGCTGTTTTTGCTTTTTGTAGTTTTTCTACTAGATGCTTTTCCATGCTTAAGTTGCTGGAAAAGATGACTCCTAGGTATTTGTACTCGTTGACACATTCGATGACTTCTCCGTTAAACACCCACTTTTCGTTCGATGCATTTCGTCCACCTTTTCTTTTAAAAATCATCACCTTAGATTTTTGAATGTTAACAACTAAATTCCATAAACGACAGTTATTGTAAATCCTGTTAATCATAAGTTGAAGTGTTTCTGGGGAGTATGCAAACAAGACTATATCATCTGCGAACATCAATGCTTTAATACGCTCTCCGGCAAAGTCAACTCCTCCAGGAAGGAAATCAATTAAATCATTTATGAAGAGCGAGAAGAGGGTAGGACTCAGTGTACAGCCTTGCCTCACTCCTGATGAAGTTGCAAACCAATCCGAAAGATTCGCTCCGTTCCAAACTGCAGCTCGTGTTCCTCTGTACAACTCTTATTGCCCCATTATTTGCAGCAATAATTATTGCAATCGCAATGGAATACGTTTTATGTTTCGAATATCTCATTCGAAATATTTTTTACCAGCCGACCCGTACTCGCGTTGATTCGCAAGCTTTTAATATATTTTTTAATATGAATAAAGCATATCTACTACTCAATGAGACTGACCGCTTTTTCTTCTGTATTATTACCCAAAAACAAAATTTATATACATACTTACACAAATGTTAATTTTAATTATTTTTTATTTAAAAGCTTCTGGGTATACAATATAAGAACTTAATTTTTGTCCGGAAGATGAAAAACGGATCATTTTTTGAGGCCACTTTTGAAATGAGTGCAGCAAAATTCCTAGATTGTGGATGATCTCCATTGGCCATACTTTTTTAAGATTCCGGGCCCTTATTAAGTATTACGATTATCGTTCAAAATCCCTCGTTATCGGTAATTTGCGATTACGGCTTAAGATAGTCGTTTTTTTACACCGATATTCGTTTTCTCTTACGACTGTCCAATACTTTATGTATAAATGGCAAATATTTATTATCGTAAATTATAATCGGTCCATGTCATGACTATCGTTTTCTTGGGTATCGTTTTTTTTGCCTTTCGTTTCTTAATACGTAATAAGAGTCCAGGTTGCTCGGCAATAGAAGGAATGCTTACTTTATCATTAGTAGAACACATGCTACTAAATTCTGGATTGGCTTTGGAAAAATTGCAAATTTTATCCATTTTTCCTATATCTGTGAAAAATTTTTCTTTTTAAAAAAGATAACGCTCGCCTTTATTGGACAACCCGTTCCAAAGATATACTCAAAAATATTTTCAGATTATATATTTCAAAGTGAACAGTGAATAGCTTTTGGAGCATATCTTTGGAACGGGTTGTCCAATAAAGGCGAGTGATATCTTTTTAGAATCAGCACTTCATACTCTCAAAGGAAGGATCAATATTTTTTGCAAAGAAGTTGTGTTAAAAAAATAACTCCAGGAATATTTATACATCATTCTAAATATGCGTATTTCAAGAGTGATTTTTGTAATAAGCCTTCTTCCTAAAAACGTTTGATGCTGATTTTGAGAGTATCAAGAGTAGATTACAAAAAGGTATCAACAAAGATTTAAGATAAACCGTTCCAAAGATACACTCCAAAGTATTTTTTAAAGTGAACAGTGAATAGCTTTTGGAGTATATCTTTGGAACGTGTTGTCCAACAAAGGCGAGCGCGATATCTTTTTAGAATCAGCACTTCATACTCTCAAAGGAAGTATAAACACTTTTTGCAAAGAAGTTGTGTTAAAAAATAACCACGAATTTGCATACATCATTCTAAATATGAGTATTTCAATAGTGAATAAGTCTTCTACTTAAAAAATTTGATGCTGATGTTGAGAGTATCTAGAGTAGATTAAAAAAAGGTATCAACCAAGTTTTTAGTATAACCTGTTCCAAAGATACACTCCAAAGTATTTTCAGATTACATATTTCAAAGTAAATAGTGAATAGCTTTTGGAGTATACATTTGGAACGCGTTGCCCAATAAAGACAAGCGATATCTTTTCAGAATCAGCACTTCATACTCTCAAAGAAAGTGTCAACATTTTTTGGAAAGAAGTTGTGTTAAAAAATTAATAACAATAACAAAAAAAGCATAAACATTTTTTGCAAAGAAGTTGTGTTAAAAAAATAATCATGAATTTGCATACACCATTCTAAATATGCGTATTTCAAGAATGATTTTTTGCAATAAGCCTTCTACTTAAAAAAGTTTGATGCTGATTTTGATAGTATCCAGAGTACATTACAAAAGGGTATTAACCAAGTTTCTAGGATAACCGTCCAAAGATACACTCCAAAGTATTTTCAGATTTTATATTCCAAAGTGAACAGTGAATAGCTTTTGGAGTATATCTTTGGAACAGGTTGTCCAATAAAGGCGAGCGCAATATAGTTTTAGAATCAGCACTTCATACTCTCAAAGAAAGCATCAACATTTTTTGCAATTAAGTTGTGTTAAAAAAAACAATAACTCCAGGAATCCGCATACATCATTCTGAATATGCGTATTTCAAGAGTGATTTTTTGCAATTAGCCTTCTACCTTAAAACTTTGAATGCTGATTTTTAGAATATCAAGAGTAGATTACAAAAAGTATCAACCAGGTTTTTAGGATAACCCGTTCTAAAGATAAAAACTAAGCTATCTAAAGAGATTGTATTATGTGTAGGTGCCATTAATTTATTTCTACATAATTATATTTCATTTTATGCATTTTTTCTTGAAAATATTGAAAAACACAAAAGAATCTCTCTTTTCTTTTCTTTATAAAAAACGAAATAGGCAATTGCATTGGTTCTGCTGTCAAATTCAACTGGAGTCAACAAAACAGTTATACTTTGTAAGGAAAACACTATCCTGTGTTTTATAGAGATCTATAATTTTGCCCAAATCGATTTGGAAATATCACTAAAAAACAAAGTTTGATGAAATTGTTGCTGTATTTGTTTCTCCTTTTGGGATTTATTATTCTATTTTTTAAGAAAAGAACGACTAAAATTCAAATGAAAAGAACACTTAAATTGGAGATATCGGCCAAATAAGGGAATAACCTCCAAATACTAAATCTTGCCAATAGTTGTACTCCTTTTTAAATCAAATTGCGCAATTTTTGGAATGATGTTATTTGTGAGATTAAGAGAAAGTTATTGTTTACAATGTCGATCATATATTTCAAAGTGAACAGTGAATAGCTTTTGGAGTATATCTTTGGAACGGGTTGTCCAATAAAGGCGAGCGCGATATCTTTTTAGAATCAGCACTTCATACTCTCAAAGGAAGGATCAATATTTTTTGCAAAGAAGTTGTGTTAAAGAAAATAACTCCAGGAATATGTATACATCATTCTAAATATGCGTATTTCAAGAGTGATTTTTTGCAATAAGCCTTCCACCTAAAAATTTTGATGCTGATTTTTAGAGTATCAAGAGTAGATTACAAAAAGGTATTAACCAAGTTTTTAGGATAACCGTCCAAAGATACACTCCAAATTTTCAGATTTTATTTTTCAAAGTGAACAGTGAATATCTTTTGGAGTTTATCTTTGGAACGGGTTGTCCAATAAAGGCGAGCGCGATATCTTTTTAGAATCAGCACTTCATAAAGGAAAGATCAATATTTTTTGCAAAGAAGTTGTGTTAAGAAAAATAACTACAGCAATATGCATACATAATTCTAAATATGCATATTTCAAGAGTGATTTTTTGCAATAAGCCATCTTCCTAAAAACTTTTGATGCTAATTTTGAGAGTGTAAGAAGGATTGACTATAAATGCGCATTGCACTCTACTACTTCTTATATTAGCCGTGTTTTATTGGGAAATTTATCCGCCGTAAGTTTATCCGTCGTAGCATTTTTTATACAATTCGCTACGGTCGATAAAAAGCTAAAGTAGAAGCTATGGTGGATGGCTGGTTGACGTTCAGTCGAGTCTCGATTCTGATTTTGTTAGTTTTGTTGGTACGATTGATAATTGAATTGAATCTCGATGGATGTGTTCATGGAGTGTTACAATTATTAATTTCATTCGTTAGACAAATCAATCTTTTTGAATCTTTTTTTTAATAGTTGACCAGTTTATATTTCTCAAATCTTAGATAACTCCATTTTTTAATAAATTATAAGCTGTTCTTCTGAAGTTTCTGACTTTTGCTATTAAAAACTGTATTCTATGCCCAATTATTTTCTGAAGTACGTCTAAAATTGCACGTATATCTGCAATTTTGCATACCCCTAATGTCAATTAATCAATTTTAACAAATTTTGATATCCATTTTGAAAAAGAAACCAATATTTACCGAATGAATTCCGTTTTACTTTTATTTTTGACTAACTAAGCCCAATTTTCGTTTTGTGTTCAATTTTTATTGATAGTTGTAAATAAACGGAGTTTGGTGAAAAAAAATCATCTTTTTATTTAGATCTACAAAAAGAACAATTTGAGAAGACAAACTGCATTGGGTGGAACTGCACTATAGAGGAATTGCTTGACACTGCGCCGCAAAATATTTATTCGTATAAAATCCTATGAGCTATAAGGCCAGAGGCTCGCACATATGCAACTTTGAGTTTTGCAACAGTTTGGTTGCTAAAGTGAATACCCTGGACTTATATGAGAGTGCGCACACATGCAAAAATTATTCACTCCGCGATTCGAGCAACTTAAGAGTTTGTTTTTTGGATCTTCAGTTTGTATCACATCGAACTATAATGTAACTGCGCGCACATTAAATCAATATGATGTTTGTGTGTTCGTTTATCTCGTTGACTAATTTTTAAGTTGCTTATGTACGCGATCATCGTTCAACTAGTGATTAAACTATTTCGTTTCGGCAAAATTGCATGTGCGCGCCTAGCCTAAACGCACTAAGCGGAAACTGAACTCACAAAGTGTGCTTTTTCTTCACTGTTTAATGGACGTTGGCCATTCCATTCACTACATGCACATGGACTGGGCATACATTTTTGTGATCCAAGATGGTGAAATGGCAAACCAAATGTTAACTTTTTGTTACTTACTCCGCGCACGTTAAGTGCAGTCTGATGAGCAAACATTGAATTCAAAGCAAAACAAACTCAGAAAATAAATTTGTAAATTGACTTGAAAAATAAAACTCTAGCTTTCGTTAAGGTCAGAAAATAAATAGAGGCATGAAATATAAGGGGAGTGAACAATTCAAGCTAGTTTGTAGTGTGCGTTCCAAACCAAGAAACATTAAAAGGAAACAAGTAAATCACCGGCACTTTTGTTTCCTCGTGTGAAATGGAAAGACCATTTTTAAAGCAACACAAAAATTGGACTGTGTAGAAGGGGACTTGACCATAGTCTATGAACAAAGCCATTCACTTATCATTTCCATTCTATTGGTGCAAAATGAATGTTCGAATTTAAAACTTCAATTACAGAAAAAATGAAAACAAGAAATAGGTTTGTAACATAAATTGGTACGTTTTTCTACTTTCTATTTTATATGAATAAAAGCTAATTATTGTTCATAACTTTAATATTTTCTTAATTTTACTTTGCAGAAGACTATTTCATTACTTGTGACTATTGTGAGGGGTACCAATTTTACAAAAATAAAATAGTTACGGTCCATGCTACTGTCGATGCGTTTGTTTGGGAATTACTTACGGTACAATGGATAGATTCCCAATAAAACACACCTATTATTGAACAGTACTAACTGCATCTCCCTTCTATTATCTTATTAGTTTTTTCGTAGCATAAGCAGAGTTTAGTCATTAAATAAAGATATCTCAAAGGAAGCACCTCGTACACTCTTAGTTATACTACATGGCGCTGCGGACAAAGACAATAAAAAAAATATTGATTTGGATTTCATAAAACGTATTTGGTTTTGTTTCCATTTGTATAGTAAGACTTAATTAGAACTAAGAGAAAAGTAAACTAAAACGTAAAATTAAATTTTACTTGCACTATATACCTATATAAAAAAAAACAAGAAAAAAAACTGTACAAAAAGTAATGTGAAAGGCACCAACTAAGCCCAAAGACGAAAGTGACATTGACGAGTATGATGCCTAGCTAATAACTGGAAGAAATTTAAACAAAATCAGGAATGAGAAAAGCGTGGTACGGTAAAATAAAAATTGCGGGACAAGACATAAAATTTAAAATTGACACAGGTGCGGATGAAAATATTCTCCCAATCAGTATAGTAAGTGAAGTTAATATGCTGCCGAAAATTAAGAAAACTAATATAAGGCTAAAAGCTTTTGGTGGTTCGGAAATTCAAGTAGCAGGAACTATTAAATTACTGTGTCAGGCTAATAATATTAAAAAAATTTATAAGTTCGTAGTTGTGAAAGGGGGAGAGGGTATAATCCCACTATTAGGAAGAGAAGCTTGTGAAGAGCTTAATTTCTTGAGACGAATAGGACAAATACAAAATGTGAAATTAAGGGAAGAAAAAAACAAAGTTAAAATTTTGGAAAAATATAACTGTGTGTTCAATGGTGTAGGGAAATTTTCGGACAAATATTCTCCTAAAATAAAAGAAGGGCTTGATCCCATTGCAAAACCAGCTCGTAGAGTGGCACAAAATTGAATTTTTCAACCTTTCTTTGAAAAAAGAGTTGGATCGTCTCAAGGGAATGGGTGTAATTAAAAAAGTTGAAGAACCAGTGGAATCGACATCCATTCGCATATGCCTTTACCCCAAGGAATTAAATAGAGCTCTTGTTGTGGAACAATTTCCCATTCCGACATTTGAAGAATTGAGAGGTTTGTTAACTGACATGGTTGTTTTTACAGTTCTAGATTTAAAGGACGGGTTCTTCCACATAGAACTGGATTTAAAATCAAGTTATATATGTACTTTTAGTACAATACATGGCTTGTGGCGTTATTTAAGGCTAACTTTTGGCTTGAAGCCATCACCAATGGTTTTTCAGCGATATACGACAAAAAAGTTTTTGATAGAATAAAAGGTGTTTTTATATATTTCCATGATTTAATCAGCTTTGCAAAGTCATATGAGGAGCATGACAATATTTCAAGTGAAGTCTTTGAAACTGCTATTGCAAATAACGTTAAGTTCAATAAGGAGAAGTTTCAATACAGATTGAACGAAGTTAAATACATGGGGCTTATTTTGTCCAAAAGTGGTTTGTCTATTGAAGAATCTACGGTCGAATCTATAATTCAACTTAAAAATCCGGATACAAAAGTAGGACTTCAAAAAATCCTAGGGATGATAAACTAGCTCAGAGATTTTCTTCCCCATTTGGCAAAAGAGACAGAACCGCTAAGAGAACTTTTGCGTAAGAATGTTTTATTTACTTGGCTGGATAAGCATTCAGCCTGCATGAACAAAATTAAAAATCTTTTAGCTAATGCTACATCTTTACAATGTTCTGATCCTTGTAAAGATATCATTAATCAAACGGATGCTAGTTCTTATGGTCTTGGTGCATGTCTCTTACAGAACAAGAAACCGGTTGCATGGGCGTCTCGAGGTCTAAGTGATACGGAGAAAAATTATGGACAGATAGAGAAAGAGCTTCTAGCTATCTTATATGCATGCAAAAAGTTCCACTTTTACATTTATGGACGACAAATATTGATTGAGACAGATCATAAGCCCCTTGTGCCCCTTTTTGAGAAAAAATATAAGTAAAATTCCTTCAATGAGGCTTCAACGAATGCGTCTCAAGCTAGAAATTTATAATCTAAAACTTATTTACATACCAGGAAAATACCTCCATTTGGCTGATGTTATGTCCCGATATGGCGATGATAAAGATTGCAAAGATGATGGTATACATTTAGATGGATGCGTTCATGAAATTAATATGTCGGATGAAAAACGAAGTAGCTTTCAAAAAGCTACAATGCAGGATAGTGATTTAAAACTAATTTTTTAATTTTATCGAGAAGGTTGGCCAAAGGTAAAGAGTAATTTCTCATCATGTATTAAGTATCTCAGTAAACTGAAAAATTACATAATTTGCGAGGACAATTTAGTTTTGTTAAGGGATAGAATCATAGACCCGAAAGTGCTACAAAACGAAGTACTACAGTGGTTACTTGTGTCTCATTCTGGCAGTGAACAAATGAAGAATAGAGCTCGAATGCTATTTTACTGGGTTTGTATCAACAAGGATATAGACAACTTTGTCTCGAGTTGTAAAATATGTCAAAAATATGCAAACGTAGCTCAAAAAGAGCCTCCACTTCATCATAAAAAACCGAATTATCCATTTGAGAAAGTATTTTGTGATATAGCCACTTACTGAGGGAGAGACTATTTAGTTTTTGTAGATTCGTATTCAAAGTGGATTGAGGTACTAAGATTCATCTGCTTCAGATGTCATATCCATGCTGCAACCAATTTTCGCTTCGTATGGCATCCCTAAAGATTTTGTACCTGACAATGTGCCCTTTAATAGTTTTGAGTTTAGGAAGTTTAGCAGCGAGTATGAGTTCAGGTTAACATTTTGTTCTCAAAACTATTCTCAATCCAGAGCTTTTGCAGAGAAAGGTGTACAGATTACAAAAAATTTCCTTAAAAAGTGTTCTGAGAGCAACACTGATATATACTTAGCTCTATTAGAATATAGGAACACTCCTGTTATAGGTATGGATGCATCGCTATCTCAGTTATTGTTTTCTAGGGTCACACGGGTACCAATGCCAGTCTCTGAAAACAAAACTTGAGAAACAAGGTATATTACGACAAACATGCGAAGCCAAAACAAATGTTTAAAGAGGGGGAGAAAATTCTAGTAAGGCAAAAGGCTCATTGGGTCGGGGGTAGAATTCTTGAAAAGTTGGAAGCTCCTAGATCGCTTATGGTAAAGTTATGTACAGGAGATATACTTCCAAGAACAACAAACCACCTCAAGTCTTGTGCAAATGCTTATGACACCTTACCTGTTTTGCCTAGCGATTCTGAGTACATAAGAAAAGAGTCGAACATAAAAACAAGGTCACCTCATCTTTTGAGGTCTAGGTCACGCCTTCAGTCTTCCACCGATAAGCAGTAAACTGAAATATTAACTTAGAAAAAGTAATAGTAAAAAAAAAATCATCTGTAATGAAGTAATGTATATTTCTATGTAATTTATATTTCGCAATTTTCACTATTGGTTCTGCTGTCAAATTCAATTTGAGTCAACAAAACAGTTATACTTTGTAGGGAATACACTATCCTGTTTTTTATAGAGATCAATAATTTTGCCCAAATCGATTTGGAAATATCACTAAAAAAGAAAGTTTGATCAAATTGTTGTTGTATTTTTTTCTCTTTTTGGGCTTTATTTCTCATCCTTCTTTATTTTTTAAGAAAAGAACGTATAAAATTCAAATGAAAAGAACACCTAAAATTGGAAATATCGGCCAAATAAGGGAATAACCTGCAAATACTAAATCTTGTCAATAGTTGTACTCCTTTTGAAATCAAATTGCGCAATTTTTGGAATGATGTTATTTGTGAGATTAAGATGTGAAAGTTATTGTTTACATTGTCGACATATTGTCTACATTTTCGACATTGTCGTCCGATTGTCTACGTTGAAATGTAGACAATTAAAGTCGCCACGTGTTGCTTGGCAGCCTTAAAAAAAATCTTCAATTCATTAATGCACCATTATTTCATTTTTTTTTCTGATTCCGCAGCCGGGAATTCGGTAGTGTTGTTCCTCTACGTGTCGACCTTAATTGTCTGCATGTCAGCGTAGACAATCGGACGACAATGGAGACAATATGTCTACAATGTAGACAATATATTGACAACAAAGTAGGCAATATGTAAACAATAACTTTGACATCTTAAATAGTACAAATAAAATCATTCCGAAAAGTTTTTGCTTCAATGATAGACGGGGTCGTTTTAATACTTTCCATAAAATTAAAGTTTTAAGGAATAATTTATATATATAAAAGTTTAACGCGCGTGGGTGCTATTAAGATGTTTGGCCGACCTAAAAAAACAAAGCCTTTGAAGATGAAGATCTAGCCTATCTCTTGGTGAATAATAAATAAATAAATAATAAATATTCTGCTCACTTAAGTGTGCAACAAAGCTCATAATACTGCTGAAACCGTCTTCACAGGAACAGGTAATGGATAATGTTATTATTATCTAAATATTTAATCAAAACTATAGCAATTGTTTACATTTTGCAAAACTGAATCGATGCATACCTCAAACAAGGACATCCTGATCGGATGATAAGCATGTTTTTTTCTAAGCCCCGGGAAAATTGGACGAAAAAAACGATGAGTAGGATTACCAATTTGCATGTTAAATCCAATAACAACTAATCCCCGGGGGTACTTACCTTAAACTCAGAGAATTCACGGGGCTTAGATATTGGAGAGGATAAAAACTGTGCTACCAAAAACTTTTTCACTAAGTTATCGATAAGATGTATAAAAACTTCAAAACTGACATTTTGACATGTCAGATAATTATCAATTTTGTTTGGTTTGGTTGAGCATTTGGTCTAATTGTCTCAGTTATTTTCCTGACGACCATGTCAACCTAATTAATATAATAATTAATATACATTCCGCAACACAACAAATCAATTTAAACATTTTCCGCTTTTGTATTGCCTCTATGGTGTCACAGATTTTTTCCAGTTCACCATGAGCAAAACCTTCTACAGCGATTTTCAATTTTGCGTTTCTTTTTATTATAATTATGTAATAAATGTAAATGTAAATAATTATATTATTGTAAATAATTATGTATATTAAAACTTGACTGTGAAATTATTATCAAATAAAAAACATTTCCTGAAGTTGTTATTCGTTCAATTAACAAGAATTGAATGAACAACAAAACAAAGGTTTCTCTGAGAAAATTGTTTTGGGCTGCGTTTTGTTGTACACGGGAGCAACTTAATACAGATTCTCTGCTACATCCTTGGCATACTTCAATCTTCTTGATCGTCGTCCGCTCTTGCTCAGACCTATACTCCTGATGACATAGAGACTGAGCGTCCCGTCCGAATATGCAACTCGCATCCACTAATATCATGTCACCATCAGTGACCGAGGAATGGAGATCACGAATGGGGTAGTTTTCAAGATGTTGAATTTTATGTACCACTGTATTTGTGAAAATTAAATTAAAAGAAAATCACATCGGCTAAAAACAATTTCCAAAATACTTGATTTCAATTTTCAAATTACTTGATTCACATTTTCTTGTATAAATAATAATTAACTTGGTTCTTTTTATGTTATTTTAAATTCAATAAATACACCGATGAGGATGAGGAAAACAGTGATGTTTGTTTTTTTCTTGCATTACAGTTGTTCTTCAAATGTCATCTTGCAAATTAATAGTGCTGCCAAGTTTTTCACTAAGCGCCTTGGTCGTTTTTTTCAACCAATTCCCCCGGGGATTGCAAAAAAAAACGCACCTGATGTCTCAATGGTATTCATTTGATATTTAATATTTAAAGGCCATCTCATTCAACCATTTTGTCAGAGTAAAATCAATAGGGAATAATTTGAGGCATTTAAACATTATTCTAAATTAGTTTTAAAATGGGGGTCGACTATAAAAATTATTTTTGAAATAAGGGTCCACTATTTGATAATTTTAATGACAAAAAGTATACCTTAACGTTAAATAGGTCATCTAACCTTAATTGAAATTTGAAAAACCTTACCTAAGGTTTTCCAAATGTATAAATATATTTTGTGTTGTCTTGTGTTTATGTTTAATTTTCATTCTGCTCCATTACTCTATCTGTCAAAATAGGGAGTGTTCAACATAAGTTTGATTAACGTAACCTAAAGATCTGGCTACTTTGACAGAATAAATAAATAAAAGTTTTTCGATATCTCTGATATAAATATTTGAAACTAGAACTTTTAGAAACATGGATTTAGATATATATTTAGATTTAGATCAAATGATTTTATCACTATAATCTTGTACTAACACACATGTTTTTGTATTATAGAAAAACATTCTTCTATATTTTTAAATTTGTGTTTTGTGGTTTAATAAATTTCAATAGGAAATATTATGATTTATGATGGTTTTACGAATTGTGTACAAGGTCTACATTGTCGACACATTTATTTCGATAATTGTGAATTGTATAGCTGTAGACAATCATGTAGTCTTAATTTGTAGTCTACATAATACAACACTGAGAATTCCTACATCCGATTATACTCTTTTAATATTTGTTTCCAAGAAGTTTTTGACAATATTTTTATTTTTTAATATTATTAATTTATTTCTTCTCTACACTGCCATAAAATACAAACTTCATTGGCAACACAACATTTGAGAACCTTCAACACAAATATGGGGATGTGTTTAAGAATATGTGTAAAAATCCATTTCCAACCCATCTCGAGAAAGAGATCCTATACGGATCTTTTTTTCCAGAAAAAAACTGGTTTTAATTTGAAACAAATATAATTTTCAGAATTATGCGGATCGCCTGCTTATCGATGTTTTTATTGAAACGAAATTAGCATTAAACACTTCTCAAACACGACAGTATTTGTTTTATTTCATTCAAATGATGTGGATGCCATTTTCAATGTTTGGTCTTTTGTCGAAGAGAATTTTTTTTAGTAAAATCAGCATACCACCGCGCCTTTTTTTATCATCTATTCGTTTTTCTGAAACGAATCTAAAGATTTGGATGAAAATTTCAGTTTGCTTTTAAGTACATACTGTGCACATGAGACCGACCAACGAATTTACGAATATTCGTCCATTCTTGCAGTTCGTTCACATATCTTTTCTTATTCGTACCGAATGTAAGTTGATAACCTGATTTTGAGGTTAGTCGCGCGCGAACAAATTATTCGTTGGATGTGAATAGTATGTGGAACGCGAATAGGTATGCCTGTTCGTAACAATCAACTGCAATTGGCGATGACAAATATTATTTTCTCGAATTCATCTTGTTTTGTCAAATTAAAAAGTGAATTTTTGTTTCTGAAAATGAATAAGTATAAATTATATTTCCACAATTTTGTTTAGAATTTTTGTAGAATTTGAGTGGGTAAATTGTTCTAAGTCGAATTTTTTCGTTTATTCGTTGATCGTTGTTCGCTCCGATATGAATGGTCCTTTAGGAGCAAGAAAAAAAATCGAAAAATATTTTAAGTGAGTTCCGCTTACTGCGACGCTCAGTTTTCTTATTGTTTAGTTGAAGAGTTGAACGCCTATATTTGCTCAAATATTGGCAAAACTTGGTAGCAAAGTCTTCCAAAAGATTCAACGTAATACCCGAGACCAAAAGTAACATATTTGATTTTAAAACAAGCCTATATCTATTTTTCAAAACAACAATCAATATTTACACTCCAAACAATGTACACGCGCAGTTTTCCCCTAAACCCAAAAAAGTACGAAGATGTCATTTTATTGGCCAAGAAATATGTTCCTCCTCCTAATATACATTTTTATGATAGTTTGGAGGCAGATAAACATCCTGTTGGTGAAATATGAATGAAAGATGAGAATATAAAGCTTCTTATTGAATTTTAACAAATACGGTGCAAGAAACGGACATCCCCAAATTTAGTTTTTTTCTACGAAATATTGTTTTGTTTTTTGGTTCTTATCTTCGTATGAAATTTGTTTAAGGTCCCTTTTGTGAAAATAAAAAATATTTGTGGAAATTGTTTTTTTTTAATTTTTAAAACAGTTTTTTTTTTATTTTTTAACAAATGTTAAAAAATGGAGTTAACCGGTTCTTGATCTGGATGCTTCAATTATAAATGAAGGTGCAAGTTAAAAAAATAAAGAAACTAAAACCGCCCTTTATTTATGATATTCATTGAATTTTATTGTTATTATACTTATTAAACGTATTATTCAAAAAAATGTTTTCAATATTTAAAAGACAATGTTCACATTACGATTACATTATTATGTAGATATAATGGGTTATCTATTTTGCGGTTTCAAAAGTAAACGTAAATAAAACACATATAAAATTTCGTTTTTCATGATATTTCTTTTTAGTTATAAAGCTTGAACGTTGACATTATGTATGAAACACTACATCATTTAAATGACCACCACACGAATTGTTGCAAGCATCGATTCTTTTGAGGTAATTTTCGATCACTTTTTGACACATATTGGGCAGTATCTCAGCCATAACTTGACGAATGTTGGTTTTCAAGTGCTCAAGAGTTAAAGGTTTATCTGCATAAACTCGCTCTTTCGCGTAGCCCCTCCAAAAAAAACTCCAGCGGTGTCAAATCGCCTGATCTTGGTGGCCAGTTGATATCGCCACGACGAGAAATTATTCGGCCAGAAAATGCCTCTTGCAATAAAGCCATATTCGCTCGAGTTGTGTGGCATGTGGTACCATCTTGTTGAAACCACATATTCTGCAAGTCGTATTCTTCAATAGCAGCCAAAAAAAGTCGGTTATCGTATGACAATAACGCTCCGAATTGACGGTTGTCAGTCGCTCCATCGCCGTTTTCGAAGAAGTAAGATCCAATCACACCTCCGGACCAAAGAACGCCCCAAACAGTGACTTTTTGTGGGTGTAATGGCCTCTCTTCATTTACTTGAGGATTCTCAGAACCCCAAGTACGCCAATTTTGTTTATTAACATACCCACCGAGTAAGAAATGTGCTTCGCCGCTGAAGAAAATTTTGTTCGAAGAACCGCCGTCCACCGCCTGTTCAAGCACCCATTCGACGAATCTACGACTTTGTGAATGGTCAGCTGGCTTCAGTTGTTGTGTGAGCTTGAGCTTATATGGATGTAGGTGTAGGTCCAAATGCAAAATATGCCATAATGTGCCGTAAGACAGTCCTAATTCCTGAGAACGACGAGGAATCGACAACTTCGGGTCTATGGCAACACTTTCACTTACAGCAGCGATATTTTCAGTGGTACGAGCGAAATCATGATGCACAGGCCTTACAATATCTGTAATCAATCCAGTCTCTTCAAATTTCTTCACAATTTTGCGCATTGCTTGCGTAGTTGGACGATTATGTAAACCATAATATCCTCTTAAAGAGCGATATGTGGCTGTGGCAGAATTACCATTATTGTAGTAGGTTATAACAATTTTTATGCGCTGTGCGATAGCTAAGCGATCCATTTTCGTAAAAGTCAGACTTTTAACTGAAAATAGAATTGGTTTAACAAATAAGTTCGACAGATGTCGAATTCCAGCCCTATACTTTTGAAACCGCAAAATGGATAACCATTTAAATATTTATTGGGTATATTTGCTTACGAAAATTCTGCACTCGGGCGAACGATGATATTTGCACATCATAACCGTGAGCCCCGGCACTCACACCATTTATGTGCCTTTATTCTTTTTTAACTTTCTATATGCATTTTGAAAGTTCTCCTTAAATGGCTCTATACACTGACGTACTAGATATAGACTGCTAGGAGCCAACTTTACCATAGTTCCTTTTGAAAAAAGCATCACCAGCGACCATTTCAGTCCTTGCGTTAGTTAAGAATATTATCAAGTCAACCCAGTGCTTGGGGGATTTTTTTTCAAGGAAATCCCTACACGAATTCAAAAATTTCTTTTTCTCTATTTTCTACAGAAAACAATAAACAACTATATTATTGTTCTTTGCGGATGAACGAAATACGATTTAAGCTAGATCAAGTATCAATTTAGTTTTTTTACTTTTCGACTAAACGAATAAAATTTAACCCACACTGCGTAATATAAGTTGATATTACATTTCATTTTTTGTTTCAACTTTTCGACGAAATAATAAGATAGATAGATAATTTGATTTATTCTCTTTTTTTAAATCATACTTTTACAATTAATCATATATAACTATGAATTTAAAAGCCGTCTGCCAGAGTTTGGTTATTTTTTGGACAATATGAAAAAAAAATATGATAAAAACAAAACGAATACATTTTATAGAATTTAACACAAATACTGCGTAACATAAGTTTAAATTAAAAAAAAAATTGCATTCAAATATTTGTCACGTGACCAACAACAACGTATTTTGCAGCGATAAAATTAATTCCATTTATTTCGAATGTAGCTATAAAAGCAATCTTTTAGATATAAGCTAAAAGAAAAAGGATTTTTTCTGACTGACCAGCAGTCTTGGTAAGTCCTCTATAGTTTACTTAGCTAGTTATTAGTTCGTGCTCGCAGTTTAGTAGTCGGGAGTGCTCGGTAGAGTAGGGCAATAGGAAGTGCTTCTCTCAGAGAGAAAGTGTAGATTAGTGCAGTGTAGTGTGTACTTTTATAAGACACAAGTGTAGTGATTTAGGAGAGCGAGGGAGCTCAGTGTATAGTTATATAGGAGAGCGAGAGAGCTCAGTGTGTACTTTTTAGAAGACACAGTATAGTGTTATAGTGTAATTGGGAGAGGTACAGGGATTATCATTATCTTAAGTATTGTAGTTCTTATAGTAGTTTAGCATGGAAGGGGATAGCACCCCGCGCAGTGTGTTAGGTGAGAGGGCCCCTGTTTTGCGACTGACCAATATCAGTGGAGGTAATATAGGGAGCTCGATCGTACAAGTAGGTTCAGTAGGAACTGAAGTAGGTGCAGTGTCAGGGGCCGAAGGGGAGACAGCTCCCACAGAAGCATATGGAGGAAGCATCACTTCTGACTTCGATTCTGAAGTGAAAGCTGTGGACAAGGGGTTGCCTAAGGCGAGGACAAGCTATCTCAAAAGGGATAGCCCTAAGAAGATCATGCAGCCGCCTAACCCAAAGAAGAAGCCAGGCAGGAAGGGCAAGAGGAAATCTCTACGCTCTTCTGGTTCGTCCGCCGTTGAGGCGGAGGACGTAGTCGAGGCAGTGAAGGCCAGGAAGAGGGGAATAGAGAGCGAGGGTCTCTCTAGCCTTGAAGCCGTGTACCGCAACGTTGTCATCGGGGAAGTGGTGAATCAGGTTGCCCAGATGGAAGAAGTGCAGGAGTCAGCGGACGGTCTAGTCGGACAGGCAATACAGGAGATTTTTGTGCCTATTGAGGTTGAGGCTAGTTGTGCAGTTGTGCCAGTGTCTGACGAGGTAGCAAGTGCAGGAGTAGGAAGTATAGGAGTAGATAAGGACGAACTGATGGAGGTTGTCCCTTCCGAGGCTTTACCTGTTACGGTGGCGGTTGGTGGAGAGAAGGCATCGCAAATGAGACCTCCGGATGCGTTGGCCCCCCTCCTTCCTATGTCCCTCAAAAGACTGCGGCGGAGGTGCTGTCGGCGCACACGAAGAAACTCATGGAGACGCCTGTTCTTGCTGCTGTTTCTGTGGGGGTTCAGAATAAGAATGAGCAGACGAAGGCAGTTTCCTCAAAAGGAGGACTAAGGCAGGGGAAAGTCGGGTTGCCGCCTGTCGCTGATGACAACTGGGGTGAAAGCCTCAGTCTGGTTAGTGTCATGGCAAAGACGACGCAGATTAAGCAGGAGCTTGTGAAACTTATAGGTGACTGCCCCCAGTTTGGTGGGCGTATTGCTGGGTTAGCTGCCAAATATGAGGAGTTAGTCCTTGGCTTATCCAGGGTTAAGGAGAGGTTGAGGGGTAGGTTAGATGGGGGAGCTGCTTCCACCAAAGCATCGCAGCGGCAGGTTGTTGAGGCTCCTTTAGCCGTGAAGTCCAAGGGTGTGCCGGTAGGTGTCAGCGTGGCTGAGCGCCCGTCGTTTGCGCAAATTGCAAGTGCAGCCAGTGTTTCTGCCAGTTTGGTGGTCAAGCCGCGTGCGCCTGCTGCTGTGGCTACCAAGCCGGCTGAGACGTGGTCGGTTGTAGTAAGAGGAAAATCTAATGAGCCTGCAGGAGAGGTGAAGAAGAGGGTGGTGGAGCAGCTGGTGCCTGCCTTAGGTGTTAGGGTGCACACTGTGCTACCTGGCAAAGGGGGCAGCGTGCTTGTTCGTACGCCATTCATTGTAGATAGAGACGCCCTCCTGGGGCAAAAGAAGCTAGATGAGGTGGGTCTATCGGCGGATACTAATAAGCTAAGGAGACTGTTAGTGCAGAGGGTGGAGAGAAGGATCTCTCCTGAGGATTTCCTCGGTGAGTTGCATAAGCTAAACTTACGCGACCTCACCAAAGAGGAATTCCAAAGGGAGGTCTTCCTTGGAAGCTCCTGGACGGTCGGAGATGGGAAAACACGTGTTTCCCTGAATTGTAGCCCAAGGGTTACCGGTCTGCTTCTCACGGAGGGGTGGTGCTATATAAAGCACTTCTCCTTTGTGGTTAAAGAGAAGTCCATAGTCCAGTGGTGTGATCGGTGTCTTAGCCTGGATCATTTCGCCTACAGGTTTAGACAGAGGGTCATTGTTTGTATGAGATGTGGTCAGTCGGGTCACTCGCAGCGAGGTTGCGATAACGCAATCCATTGCCGTGACTGTGATTTTAGAGGTGACACGGCTGGGCACTTCATGTTAAGTGCAGACTATCCAGTCTACAACGCTGCGGTTGCCAGGGCGTATGCTCGACATTAAGATGGTGGTTAAGATAATCCAATTTAACTGCCAGGGTGCTCGAGTGGCCATGTACGAGTTGGGGCAGATCATGTGCAGCACACAGTGTAGCTTTGCGCTATTACAGGACCCTTACACTGTCGAAGGACAGGTGAGGGGACTGCCGGCGCATATGTGATCGTTCGCTGACAGTGGAGGCAACGCCGCTGTTGTAGTGAACGATGTAAATACTGTGTGTTCGCTTCTAGATTCTAATGAAAGGGGTGTGTGTGTGAATGTTGAGGGTGGTTTTGGTAAACTGATTTTATGCAGTCTTTACTTTAAGCCGTCCCTTGACGTAAATCCATACCTCGTATACTTGGATGTGTTGCTTGGTCTGGTTGGGAACCAGCCTGCGATTTTTGGCCTGGACGCTAAGGCAGTTTCACCTGTTTGGTATAGTAAGATGTCTGGACGCACGTCCGAGTCTCACAATGCCGGCAGGGGTATACTGCTCAGCGAATGGATAGCCGTAAATCGCATGGGTGCTCTCAACCAGCCCAGTGACCTATACCCCTTTGATGGCCCGAATGGACAGAGTGATATTGACGTGACCCTGGCGAATATGCTGGCGCTTCGTAGATTTAGTTTTAACTGGTCAATTCGGCGTGCTGAAGGGGTGAGTGATCACAGCCTGATTCAGGTTGTGATGGCTCGCTCTGATGGTGCTCCGGATGCCAGTGTGGACGGGAATGAGAAGCGTTGGCGTCTCTATGATGTGGACTGGTCACAGTCCCAAGAGAAATTGCAACAAAGGTTAGGTCAACATCACTTGGTGCATTTGAGAATTTGGAGGTTGACTCCAAAGTTGCGTTGTTGGAAGAATGCATGTGGAATGTCAACGACCACCTCTTTCCGAGGAGCCGATTGGTGAATCGGAAAAGGGTAAAATGGTGGACACCTGAACTGAATGTGAAGCGTGGGCAGGTAAGGAGGCTGCGTAAGCACTTCCAAACCTGTCGACGTCGTGGGTTGGCTGACTTGGATCAGTCAAGGCTTGCCTACCGGCATGGCTTGGCTGAATACAAGAGGATGCTTGCCCGAAGTAAGGATGAGGAATGGAGATCCTTCGCCGAGGAACATCGGAATGACCCCTGGGGTCAGTTATACCGGGTTTGTCGGGGGAGGAAGACTCAAGAGTTAGGGGCCATCCATGATAAGTGTCGCGTACTCTCATCGTGGAGGGATTGTATGACTGTTCTGATGAGTTCGTTCTTCCCCAGGGGTGTGCGTTCGGCGGATCCACTTCCGGAATTGCCCAACGCACCACTACTGGTGAATGAGGAAGAGGTTGGCTATGCCATTGCTAGGCTTAAATCGAGGAAGTCACCGGGATTCGATGGATTGACCGGCTGCATGGTGAAAGCCATGTGGGTGGCTGTCCCCGAATACCTGATGGCTCTTTACTCGAGCTGCTTCAGGGAGAATTATTTTCCCCTGAAATGGAAGTGTGTGACAGTAATTGTTCTTCTGAAGTCAAATGATAGGATTAGGACTTGTCCTAGATCCTATCGCGGCATAAGTCTCCTCCCAGTACTTGGAAAGGTACTGGAAATGGTCTTGGTTGACAGACTGATGGAGTGCTTACCCGTGCCGTCTCCATTTCAGTTTGGCTTTAAACAAGGTTGCAGTGTCGAAGATGCGTGGCTGCTGCACGTAAGAGACTCCTTCGATGGATCGGTCAACAAGTATATCTTAGGAATATTTGTTGACTTTAAAGGCGCTTTTGATTATCTGGACTGGGGTAGTGTCGAGCGTAGGTTGGTGGAATTAGGCTGTAGGGAGGCTGCTATCTGGAGGAGTTATTTATCAGGAAGAGTCGACCGGGTTGTCAGCCAATTTGATTCGGTGGCACAAGGCGTTGAAAGAGTATGTCCACAGGGCTCCATTGGTGGTCCATATATATGGAACCTCATGATGGATCCCCTGCTGCAGCGCCTCTCATCCTGGCAGCCGTACTGCAGGTGTGCTGCTTATGCTGCTGACCTCCTTGTCCTTGTTGAAGGCCAGTCTCGAGCTGAGCTAGAAAGCCGGGGCACGGAGGCCATGGGCATGATTGATGCCTGGGGTGCTGCTGTTGGGGTTGATGTTGCTGTAGAGAAAACATCAATAATGTTTTTGAAAGGTAAACTTTCCGTAAGTCGTCCTCCATGTATTAGAGCTAGTGGAGTGGGTATAAGGTATGCGACGCAGCTCAAATACCTTGGTATTACCATTGGGGAGAGAATGAGCTTCCTTCCTCATCTAAATCAGGTGAGATTGAAGCTCACCTCTTTAGTTCCAGCAGTTGGCAGAGTGATGAAGTGTGATTGGGGCCTGTCTAGACGGGCTGTTCGTGTCATATATGGCGGTATATTTTTTTTTTTTTTTTTATAACTTTGCACGCGCTCAAGGGATTATGAATACCCTTTATATGTTTTTCTTAACACAGCGTGGGCATCCGGTGGAAGAAGAGAAAGAAGGATAGGAAAGATATGTGGCGCGATGTTCTGAGACTAGAGCTTGTTGTTGTCTCAGATTTATCTCCAGGGATGGCGGCTGAACTACTTCGGAGAGAATTACCGTATCTTATTTATTTATGTCCCTTATAATTCGCATTATTTTATTTATTTCGTTGTCATATTTTATGGTTTTAGTTTACTCAATCATATTTGTTGCCTGTGCAGCATTCTGTTCGTCTGTATGGTACGATACAGTCAAAACGGTGACAGGAAGAAGTAAAATTCTCTCTTGTCAGAGGGTTATGCTCCTTGGGTCACTTCGTGTTTGCAGAACTGTTTCTACAGAGGCTCTACAGATACTGGCGGGCGTGCCTCTTTTTGATTTAGAAGTGATACGGCAAGGTATTGCTGGAAAAGTCAGGAGGCAACGACAACTTTCTGCGTCCGACTGGAGCGAGTGCCTTGTGCATTCAGGAACGTAAAGCTCTAATGAGAGAGTGTGTGTTCTCCAGATGGCAGTCTAGGTGCGAATGTAGTGAAAAGGGGAGAGCTACTTATGAGTTCCTCCCCCGTGTTGCTTCTGCATGTGAGCGGGAATGCCTCGACCTCTCACTCTATGCAGGCTTTCTGGTGACCGGCCATGGTTCCTTGAATGCATTTTTGCACAAAAGGGCCTTGGCTGATTCTCCGGAATGCCTGTGTGGAGCTCCGAGTGAGGATTGGAGGCATGTGTTGGTTGAGTGTGCGCGATATGCTCACTTCAGGGATCTCTCTGCGGTGGGTGTGGCTCAAGAGTGTAACGCTTGGGACTGCAGCCGGATCCTTCATTCGAGGGTGACGGCTGATAATCTTGCCATCTTTGCTGACCGTGTCTTCCGGACCCGGCGGCAATAATGGCACTCTGTCAGTCCTTGTTGTAGACATCGTTGTGTCGCCAGGGGTTCACCCATTGGACTGGTACATAGCTGGACTCGACTCCTTGTTCACAGGGGGTCTTGGTTGATGGCTCAGTATTGGTGTGGATCCAGGATCAGCTGCGGGTTATGTTCTTTCCAGGGCACCCAGCTCTCTGCCAGGTTTGGATCTCTATGATCCAACTCCCTGAACATCTGGCTGATTACTGTTTGGGCGGGAGGGTGACTTAAATGTCGCATCCTGACCCACTCACTATCAGCGGGTTGTTCTCTCTACGTTCTAGTGCTCATCAATGGTGAAGGTGCCTCTTGTCGTGGGGTTTTTATCCCAGTGGCATTTGGACTGAATCCATGCTGAGACTTCTTATGTGGGGCGTGGGGTGCCTGAGTATGTTTGCTGGGACAGCTCGATCATGCACCAATAGGTGCATCGATCAGGGGGGGCATAGCGTCTGCAGTGACTCGCGAACTGACCAGTGGCCGAGTGATAATAGCTCTGTGTGTCCTTGTTGTAGTGTTTGGCCATTTTGTTGTTGTTTTCGGTGGGCGCACGGCAGGGATGAGTGCATGTGTTATGTGCTCGTGCTCTCCTTTTGGTGAGTGACTCCTTGTGGTGGGTTTTGAACGGCTTAGGCAGTTTATGCCTGGGTCCGAGTTCGCGAGAGGTTCAGGTAGTCTCTTTCGTTGAGCATGTGAGAGAATAGGCAGGTAGGCATGTGTGCGTGGCCATTGTCCACTGCCTCGGTAGATGGTCTGGGTGTGCATACCAGAGGTTGTCGGGCCTCGCGTTTTAAGGGACTCATCCGAAAGTGACCTTTACGGTTACGAAGCTCCACCGGAAGCTATATTCTGGTACCACGGGAGACAGGAGCCCCCGGGTCATGTTCGCCTCTTCTGGTGCTAGTAGGCACCAGACGCCTTGATGCCGGCCTGTCTGAGAGGTAGGCCCCCTAGTGGGAGTATCGTGGTGGCTGTGGTTGCCCCCAACATGCGGGAACGTTAAAAATTCCAAGGACTCTGTTTATCATCTATGAGCCTTGGATGGTAGAGGTGTTAGATAGGCCTCGCCCTTAGCAAGGGGAGATGGATAGGCCTTAACCTTCCATCGAAGTTGAACCGGGGCACAATCTTTTTGGCCCTGGGGCGCTGGTCAACGCTTTTATTGACCCCGACTGTGTGGGTAGGCCCACCGTGGGATTTAAGCGTTAATTCGTAGGCGCTCACGTAAAGCCTTTTATTCATTCTGTCCCCCAGCATTCATTCAGTTTGTGACCGCCGTGGTGTTCAGACGTGTTTAGGTAAGTTCTCCAGTAGTATTTAGTTTAGCTTGCTTATTAGTTTCGATTCGTAGTGCAGTAGTCGGGAGTGGTCGGTATTGTAGGGAATTAGGAAGTGTTCTCTCAGAGAAAAAGTGTAGTGCAGTGTAGTTGTGTACTTTTAGAAGACACAGGAGTGTAGTGTGTTAGGAGAGCGAAAGAGCTCTGTTGGATGCTGCCGCCTACAATTGGCACCGAACGTGACCAGGCGTCTTCGTTAAATATTTGATGGATCATAATTATAGAAATGTATTGGAAAATTTATATAATATGAAGGTTAGATGGAGGGCATCGAGAAAAAATAAAGAAAAAAGTACTTACTTGTAATTCAACCATCTAAGCTTGTGTTTTATTTAAAAGTTTCATTTTCCTTCTTTTTAAAATAAAGTAGTAAATTCACTCAACACAAAACATTTATGGTCCTTCGAGCTTTTATCCGGACCACCCAATTTGTCATTGAATAATATCAATTGGAAAAAAAAACAGATTGTGACGACATTTTGTCGTTTTCTTATGGTTTTATTTTACAAATAATAATTATCAAAGTTGAATTTAAATCGAAATAAAAATAAAAATAAATTGTTTCCAATAATCATCGCCATCATCATTACCATCATCATCGTCATCACCATCAACAACACCATCATCAACTTCATCGCCAGCCGCATCGCATCAAGAAGATCCTCATCTATCACCAATTGTTCGGAATCCATAGTCAATCTTTCAAGCTTCTTTGTCAAAAATCCAGTTAAGCTGAAATTTAATACAAGTGAGTACATTTTTTGCTCTCTTTATATTACATTTATAATATATACACATATATATATATAATTTTGAACAAAATTAAATTTAATATAAATTCAAAATGAGTGCTGCTGCTAAAATTGTAAAAATTATTTCCACTCAAATCGCAAAAGATTTTGACAATTTTAAAAAGACAGTTTCTCCAAGTCGTAGAACAAAGAACTACGTTAATACACGTCTCGAAACTCTCGAGAACAATTGGAAAAAACTGGAAGAACTATACTATGAAGCTGTAAGCGATGACGGCATAAAGCAGGAAGCCCTCAAAGTGACCGAAGACTGCTACAGTGAAGCAAAAGAAAACTTCACGATTTATCGATCGATATTGCTAGACGAAATTGACAAATTTAAAGCAGATTCTGAAAAAGAAAAAATGGCAACCAATTCAAGCAATGATAACTGCAATCAAAAGAAGCATGACGTTCGTCTGCCAAAAATTCATCCACCAACGTTCACTGGCGAATATCAAAATTGGAGATCGTTCCATGATCAATTTGTTTCTCTGGTGCATAATAATGCAACATTGACTAAAATTGAAAAACTACACTACTTGAAAACGAGCTGCAAGGAAGGTGCTGGCGTCTTGCTTGAACACATAAGTGTAGAGGATGCAAGCTACGACCAAGCCTGGGAACTATTAAAGTCTCGCTACGATTTTAAAAGAATCCTAGTCAATAACGAATTAAAGTTATTTTACGAATTGCCGGTCGTTCGAGAAGAAACTGCGAAAGGAATTCGTGAATTGTTAGATAATGCTACAAAAATCTTGCACGCGCTAAAGAACCTCGAGATACCTGTACAACACTGGGACGCCATAGTAATTTTTTTGCTTTTAAAAAAGCTTCCAGCTTCCCTGCAATCTAAGTGGGAAACATTGCTTGGAACCAAAAAAGAAATCCCTTCATACAAGGAATTTTCTGATTTTTTGGAAACAAAGTTTCGGTCACTAGAAATGGTGGATCAACAACTTGATAAGCAATCCTCATCGAATAGAAAACAAAAGAATGTATTGTTTGTAAACTCTGATGCAAGAGATGAATTTTCGTGCAAGGTTTGCCACAAAGGTACGCATTCGTTAAGAACTTGCTCTAAATTTTTGAAGATGGATGCTAGCACACGACAACGAATTGTCAAACAACAGGGCAATTGCTACAACTGTTTGGCCTACAGCCATCAAACAAATACATGCCCGAGGAGCAAAAGATGTCATTTTTGCCAACAAAAACACAATTCACTTCTGCATATTGGAAACACCAATAATTTAAATCGCCAAGCTTCACAATATAACACATCCCAACAAAATTCATTCAATCAAACATTCGCTTATAACAATAAAATGCCACACAACACAAACAATAATAATTCATATAACCCAAACCATTTCGATCGCACTCAAACACATTCAAACGCACTCATTCCAACTCAACAAAATAGTTCACTCATTCAATCAAATTCAACTAACCAAAATCGTAATCAATCCCATCACGTTTCTACAGAAATTAACCCAAACGCTCCAGCTTTTCAACCATGTGAGATTCTACCATCAACTTCGTCGAATTGCTGTAATATAAATGAAATAAAGAAAACACAAATTTTACTCGCAACAGCAATTGTCAAAGTGAAATCCGCGTATGGAACCTTTTTCAAATTAAGGGCATTAATTGATCCTGGATCACAGGCATCATTTATAACAGAATCAGCTGTTCAACTTTTGGGCTTGAAAAAGCACCCAACTTCCCTTGATATTTCTGTCTTGGGACAAAAAAAGACACGTTCGTGTCAAAACTATATCGAATTGAGCCTGCATTCGAATAACTCTGATTTTGTCACAGTAACAAAAGGCTTTATTTTCAAAACCCTAACTGGTCTTCTGCCAAACCAAGAAATGGTACCAAACAAACTGAAGCACATTCAAGGTTTAAGACTTGCCGATCCCACATTTTATGTACCAGCCCAAATTGACCTTTTATTAGGCAGCGATGTGTATTGCGAAGTGGTCTTACCCGAAGTCATCAGATCTGATGAACTCATTGGTCCAATAGCACAAAATACGGAATTTGGCTGGATTATATTAGGCAAAACTCACATCGGAAGAACATATTCAATACAAGTGTTCACTCAGTTGACATCCAATGATATTGACACAGAAATGAGGAAGTTCTGGAAAATAGAAGAATCCCCGTACGTTAAAGCCGAAGTAGAAGAAGATGTAGCGTGTGAAAATCATTCCTTACACAACATCAAAAGGTTGCCGGGAGGGCGTTTTGAAGTAAGTCTGCCCTTCAAAAGAAATCATCGACCCAAACTAAAATCAACACAGCATAACGCACTCAATATGTTTTTGAAACAAGAACAAAGGTTACTCAAGGATCCTGCTTTGCATAAAGAATACAACAAATGTATAGCAGAATACCTTGAACTAGGACAAATGGAAGAAGTAGATTTTCATCACGACACAAAAATAGTGTCACCTTATCACTATGTTCTTCTTCGAAACTTCGAGTCGTTTTTGACGCCGCGTTTAAAACTTCGGACGGAAGTTCACTCAACGACCACCTGATGACTGGCCCTAAAACGCAAGCTGACATCTTATCGATTGTCTTAAAGTGGAGAACTTACAAAATTACATTTACATCAGACATAGAAAAGATGTATAGGCAAATTGAAATCAACCCAGAAGATGCCTACTACCAACTTATTTATTGGCGTGAGGATCCGTCCACACCTGTTAAATTATATAAAATTAAAGTCTTAATGTTTGGTACTGCCCCAGCACCATATTTAGCTAATCGAACACTGAAGAAACTGGCATCCGATGAAGAATCCACATATCCACTGGCCTCAAAAATGATTTGTGAAGAGATGTACGTCGACGATTTGGTGTCAGGTGCAGATACAATGGAAGAGGCCAAAGAAAAGTATAGACAGATATCAAAATTATTATCATCTGCTGGTTTTCAACTTCGGAAATGGATGAGCAACGAAGTAAAATTTCTCAAGTCCATTCCACAAGAAGATCAGGAAACCAAATTATCACTCGCTATAGGAAATCTCGATCACACGAAGACCCTAGGGATAAATTGGTATCCTACTACCGATTACTTTTCGTTTCAGAGCATAATCGATGAAGATTCAGTCACAAAACGCACAATACTCTCAACTATCGCACGCATTTTTGATCCACTCGAATGGATTTCGCCCTGTGTTATCAAGGCGAAGATCATCATGCAGCAATTATGGTTGAGTGGACTTTCATGGGATGAAACCATTCCAGCCGAACTTCATCAAGAATGGTGTTCTTTTAGAAACGAATTGACGAATCTCGAATCCTTCCGTATTTCGCGATGGATAAACACTCGAAAGGATGTCAAACATGCGGAATTACATGGTTTCAGTGACGCATCAACCAAGGCGTATGGAGCCACGGTTTACCTTCGAGTATTGGACAGTAAAAACTGCATTCAAACTCATTTGCTTATTTCTAAGACAAAGGTTGCACCAGTTAACACTGTTTCGTTGCCAAGACTCGAACTGTGCGGAGCTGTCATATTAGCAAAGCTTCTCGATTATACCCGTTCAGTTCTTCCATTCAAGACCGTCAAAATATTTGCATGGACTGACTCTACAATCACTTTGAGTTGGATATCTGGATTGCCAGCGAAATGGAAGACATTCATCGCTAACCGAGTCACCGAAATTCAGCGGTTGACCAATGTTAGTAATTGGCGACACATTCCCACAAAACTAAACCCAGCGGATCTAGCATCGCGTGGTGTCTTGCCATCAAAATTAAAAACCAACACCCTATGGTGGGATGGACCATACTTTCTCCAAGAAAAATGGGACTTCTCAATGCCAACCCAACCCATTCAATTAGAAACGGAAGAAGAAACGAGAGAAATCAAAATTCATGTCACCATTGAAATTGAAAATGGCATCCTCGATGTAGTTTGTAAACAATCCAAACTTATTAAGATCATGCGAATTATAGCATTTGTAAACAGATTTATCTATAACGTTAGAAAGGATGAAGTTCTCATAATGAAATCAGTTTTGTCACCCATAGAACTTGACATGGCCTTACGTATAGCCATAAGAAGTGTTCAACAATTCATGTTTCCCGATGTCATAAAAGAACTCGAGTTTACTAAAAGAACAAAGCTCAACAAATCCTTAAACATGTTCATCGATAAATCCGGTATAGTAAGAATTGGTGGACGATTACAAAATGCCACCCTTACCTATGATCAAAAACATCCTATTGTATTGAAACCCGATCACAACATCTCGAGACTCATAATTGAAGATGCTCATGAGAGAACCTTGCATGGTGGAATTCAACAAACAATTGCCTACGTTCGAAACCAATTTTGGATTTTCAATATGAAAAGAACAGTAAGGAAATGGTTGAGAAAATGCGTTATATGTTTTACTTATCAACCCAAATCAATGCAACAATTAATGGGAAGCCTTCCTGCACCTAGAGTAAATGTGTCTCGACCTTTTACTCATACTGGTGTGGATTATGCCGGACCTTTGGAAGTAAGAGCTTGGAAAGGAAGAAATTCCAAGAAATTTAAAGGATATTTCGCCATTTTCATATGCTTATCAACAAAAGCGATTCATCTAGAAGCCGTAACAGACCTCACAACTCAAGCATTTGTCGCCGCTTTCCGAAGATTTACATCTCGCAGAGGAATATGTTCAACCATTTATAGCGATTGCGGTACTAATTTCAAGGGTGCTAGCACTGAACTTCAAAAAATGTTAAATGACGCCAAACACGACTATATGGAAATAGCTGACTCACTGAGTAAATTGGGTACCAAGTGGAACTTTATTCCTCCCGCTTCTCCTCACTTTGGTGGTTTATGGGAAGCAGGGGTGAAATCCGTCAAATACCACTTAAAACGTGTTGCCCGAAACCAAGCTCTGACCTTCGAAGAGCTCAGTACGCTTCTAACACAAATAGAAGCTTGTCTTAACTCGAGACCCCTTTGTTCGGTTACAGATAGCTTGGATGATTTTAACGCCCTAACACCAGCACACTTTTTGATCGGCACATCGATGCATATAGTTCCTGAAGCAGACATAGCGATTGAAAAAATCGGATATTTAGACAGATGGAAGCGAAGTCAAGCTTTACTTCTGACATTCTGGAAAGAATGGAGTGGAGAATACTTAACAAGGCTACAAAATCGACCAAAATGGATGAAAATCGAAAATCAACCTAAAGTCGGATATTTGGTTCTATTAAAGGATGAAAGACTTCCACCGTCAAAATGGTCCATGGCAAGGATTACTGAAACCTATCCAGGACAAGATAAACTAATACGCGTAGTAAAAGTAAAAACTCAGAACAATGAATTTAAAAGACCTATCACCAAAATTTGCCCACTCCCATCGAACAACACGGATACCGAGAACACAATAACCTAAGAAGTTGAAATAAACATCAACTAACAAAATAATAAAACATAACAAACTCACTCAAATTGAAAATATTCAACCGAAACCGAACTAAAAACTCAAAGCTAAAAAAGTTGAAAGCAACAAAATGAACTCAACACTAATTTCAAAACATGAAACCCAACTCATGGATTACAATGCAATACACAAACATACAGTCCACTTAAAATAAAATAAAATGAAATGAAAACTAATCATTTCCACAACACATAAGAAAATACAATGAATTACACTCAAACAACACTCATTCATACGAACCTAAAATAAAATTATAGTTACACATTTGAAATTTAAAATATTACATAAAACCAAAACCTAAAAATTATAATCATAAAATATGGTTCTATAGTAAATATTTGAAATCATACACACATAATCATACAAACTGAAATGAAACATTCATCACACTCAGAAAAAGAAATCAAAACGAAACCCTAAAATTCAAAATCATACAATAATTAAAAATCGTACCGAATAAATAAATAAAAAAAAACGAAGTTAAAAAAAAAGGCATACCAGATTTTAAACAAAAGTCGTCCAAATCGCAGGAGATTGTACACCGCTCCAAAATACGAAGATATCTAACCTGAAAGAAAAACAAAGGTTCATAAAATACACGACACAAATATTATACCAAAAAAAAAAATATATATATAATCACCGAAACCAATAAAGGAACTTAAGAAATCCCACCAACTACAATAAACACAATGATTCCTGAAAAGAGAAATAGTTAATACACAAACCATTATACAAAATAAAGCTACTTACCAAACAAATCACAGATGGCCGCCATGGTTGTGTGTACAATCTGCAAATCCATAGTGAAGTCAGCTACTGCAGAAGAAACCCATTGAAAATTAATTGAAATTGCAAATTAGCAGGTTTCAAATGTAAAGGAAATACACACATATAATACAATTTACAATACTCACGTTTTGGAATAGCTCCATATATATGGGCGAAATAAGTACTTAACGCCATTGCCCGTTTGAAATTTAGTTCAAAAAAATAATAATAAAACAAATAAATATCGAAAAAAAGGGAAACGCACATGAACGACAAATATTATAATTGAATGAAATGTGTCATTGGAAGACAGTGACGTACGAAGGACTTCGAGTATCGATGATTGGAACGTAATAGATTGATCATAGACCACAACCTAACCCTATGTTACACTTTTTACTTTTTACAATTAGTTTAAATTATTTTGCAATCGATATTAATAAAATTTATATTTTTTCATGTAAATCAATGCCTAGAAGCTGATTTCGTTTACTTTGTGCACTGCGGGGGGAGAATGTTGGATGCTGCCGCCTACAATTGGCACCGAACGTGACCAGGCGTCTTCGTTAAATATTTGATGGATCATAATTATAGAAATGTATTGGAAAATTTATATAATATGAAGGTTAGATGGAGGGCATCGAGAAAAAATAAAGAAAAAAGTACTTACTTGTAATTCAACCATCTAAGCTTGTGTTTTATTTAAAAGTTTCATTTTCCTTCTTTTTAAAATAAAGTAGTAAATTCACTCAACACAAAACAAGCTCAGAGTGTACTTCCGAGACACAGTTTAGTGTAGTTGTGGGATAGGCACAGAGTAAGTACACTCTGTCGAGGTAAGTTTGGTTATATTACTAGTTATATTATTTTTATATTTAGGTATATTATTAGTATTGTAGGTACATTAGTATAATAGTTAGGAGAGTAGGCTAATATTATTATACCGGGTATATTAGGAGTGTTGTTAGGAATATAGCATTTTTAGGTATATTAGGGCTTATTTTTATATTAAGTATAGAAGTTAAGTAGTTCGATATGGAAGGGGATGGTACCCCGCGTAGTGTGTCAGGCGAGAGGGTCCCTGTGATTCGACTCACTAATATTAGTGGAGGTAATATAGGGAGCTCGATTGTGAAAGCTGGTACAGTAGGGATTGAAGTCTTATCGTCAGGGTATGGAGGGAAGACAGCTCTCGAAGGTGTACATGGAGGTAGCATTAATTCAGATCTTGACTTTGAAGTAGAAGCGGTGGACAAGTGGTTACCGAAGGCGCGGACTAGCTATCTGAAGAGGGATAAACCTAAGAAGGTAATGCAGCCGCCTAACCCGAAGAAGAAACCTGGTAGGAAAAGTAAGAGGAAGTCTTTACGTTCTTTTGGCTCGTCCGCCATTGAGACAGAAGACGTAGCTTAGGCGGTAAAGGCCAGGAAGGGGGTATAGAGAGTGAAGGCCTGTCAAGCCCTGAAGCCGTGTGCCGTAAGGTAATCATTGGTGAGGTGGTGGATCAGGCTGCTCAGATTGAGGAGGTTCAGGTTGAATAGGTAGCTCAGGTGTCAACGGACGGTCAAGTCGGACGGGCAATACAGGAGATGTTTGTTAATGCAGCTAGTGAGGAACTGATGGAGGTGGTCTCTTCCGAGGCTGTGCCTGTTGCAGCAGTGGTTGGTGAAGAGAAGGTGTTGCAAATGGGTCCTCCGGATGCGTTGCCCCCCCCCTCCTTCCAATGTCCCTAAAAAGACTGCGGTGGAGGTGTTGTCTACGCTTACGAAGAAGCGCACGAAGACACCTTCCTCTGCTGTTGCTTCTGTGGAGGTCCGGAAGAAGAAGGACCCTTCCAAGCCAGTTTCCTCGAAAGGAGGACATAGGCAGGGTACCGCATTGTTGTCGTTTGCCGCTGGCGACAAATGGGACTCTAATCTCAGTCTGGCCAGCGTCATGGCAAAAATGGCGGATATAAAAAAAGAAGTGGTAAGACTCATAGCTGACTGCCCCCAATTTGGTGGACGAATAGCTGGAGTTGCAGCCAGATATGACCATTTGGTGATTTGATGTAGGAGGATCCTCTACCAAAGCTTCGCAGTCTTCGACTGCTGTGGCTCCTGAGGCTATGAAGTTAAAGAGTGTCCCAGTAGGAGTTAGTGTCACTGAACGTCCTTCGTTCGCAGATATAGCGAGCGCAGCGTCGGTCCCCGCTGGTTTGATGGGTAGGACGCTAGTGCGTGCACCTGTAGTTGAGCCTGTCAAACCGATGGAGACTTGGTCTGTTGTTGTTAGGGGGAAGTCGAATGAGTCCGCTGGGGTCATTAAAAAGAGGGTGGTGGAAGAGCGGGTGCCTGCGGTAGGTGTTAGGGTGCACAGTGTGCTCCCTGGCAAACAGGGTAGTGTTCTGGTTCGTAAACCGTCTATTGCGGAAAGGGATGCGTTCCTCGGACATAAGAAGCTTGAGGAGGTAGGTTTGTCAGCAGATACCACGATGGGCATGCCAGTAATCTTGTCAAGGGTGGAGAAGAGGATCTCTCCGGAAGTCTTCCTTGAGGATCTATTCAAGTTTAACTAGAGTGATCTTCCAAGGGAGGAAGTCCAAAAGGAGGTCTTCCTTCGAAGCTATTGTGCGGTTGGCGACGGGTTGACGCAAGTCGTTCTCGACTGCGGCCAGAGGGTAGCCAGTATACTACTAAAAGGGGGTGGAGAAACCGACGGTGTCTTAGCCTGGACCATTACAGTAGCAGGTGCAGACCCAAAGGACAGGTGTGTCTTGGGTGTGAACTGTCGGGTCACTCGCAACGAGATTGCAATAATGCAATTCATTGCCGTGATTGCGATTTTAGAGGGAGCCCGGCTGGACAATTCATGCTAAGCGCAGACTGTCCAGTCTATAATGCAGCGGTTGCCAAGGCGTGTGCTCGACACTAAAAAAAAATGGTTAAGTTAATTCAATTTAAATGATAGGGTTCCAGAGCAGCCATGTATGAGTTGGGGCAGATATTTTGCAGCACATAGTGTAGCTTTGCCCTATTTCAGGAACCTTATACTGTCGAAGGGCAGGTGAGGGGGCTGCCAGCGTATATGCGATCGTTCACTGACAGAGGGGGTAACTCCGCTGTCGTAGTGAACGATGTAAACACACAGTGTGTGTGAATGTTGAATGTTGAGGGAGGTTTTGGTAGCCTAATTTTATGCAGTCTTTACTTTAAGCCTTCCCTTGACATAAATCCATACCTTGCGTACTTGGATGTGTTGCTGGTTTGATTGGGAATCAGCCTGTGATTTTCGGCCTGGACGCTAATGCAATTTCCCCTGTTTGGTATAGTAAGATGTCTCGACGCACGTCCGAGTCTCACAATGCCGCAGGGGTGTAGTGCTCAGCGAATGGATGGCTGTAAATCACGTGGGTGCTCTCAACCAGCATAGTGATCTATATACCTTCAATGGACCGAATGGGCAGAGTGATATTGATGCGACACTGGCAAATATTCCGGCGCTTCGTAGATTCAGCTTTAGCTGGTCTATTCGTCGTGCTGAAGGGGTGAGTGACCACATCCTGATGCAGGTTTTGATTACACGCTCTGATGGCGCTCCGGATGCCAGTGTAGGCTGTATTGAGAAACGTTGGCGTGGTTTTGGTACCTTTCGGGTAGGGGAACAAAAAGAACATACCCGAGGTAAGGGTTGCCTGTCGTAAGAGGCGACTAAAATCCAACGTAGGTATACTGAGAGTGAACGTATAAATAAATATGCAATGAGTAAAACAAATAAATACATTACCCCAGGTGGCAATCCAGGTGCACTGGAAAATCCGCCCTTTTCGGAGGTCGGCTCCACGGATTCTGGGGAGAGCCAATTATTGCATTTCATAAATCCCTCCTTAAAAAAAGCAAGGGTTGCTCGATCACCTCCATCCCAATCGAGTGACAACGGTAAGAAGAGTTCGCCCATAACGCCAGATGCTCCAGAAAAAAGGACTCAATGAAAACAGAAATTCTTGAGAAAGATAATAATGAACTTCGTCAAAAACTTAATGAAGTAGAAAAACTTTATCAGGAGTTAGAGGAAGAAGTTTATCTTCTTCGTAAGGAAAATGAGGTGCTGAAGAATAAGGTTAGCTCATCGCAAGCCAAAAAATTAATTTATGAGACTGATGAAGACGATATAACTCGCGAAACAGATACGTCCTCAAATAAAAGGTCGAGTAAAAATGCAAGGTTGGATCCTCACCTGATGGCGCCTGTTTTCCTGAAAAAATTGCATCACCAAAAGATGCCAATATTAAAGAAAAACCTATTGAAATTAGGCCTCCGCCACCAATTAATGTTGTCGGTATTGCGGAGGATAACCGGCTGCAAACTATCTTAAAAACGTTAACACCATCAGACTTTAAAGTTATTTCACTTAATAACAACAAATGGAAAGTTTGCATCAAAGATCCTGAAAGTTATCGTCTCCTGTCGCGAAAACTAAGCGCAGAAAATGTGGAATGGTACACTTATGAGAATAATTCGAAAAGACCTTTACGTGTTGTAGCGAGAGGTTTGCACCCATCATGTCCAAAAGACGATATTATTAACGATCTAAAGAGGAACTATAAGATCTTAGATGCTGTGAACATCGTCAAAAGAGAAACACAAAGAAAGATTGCGAAAAAAATGTGGTACAGTGTGGTCTTCCACTATTTATTTTTACTTTTGATAAGGCAGAGAAAATAGACGATATTAACAAAATTAAAATAATCCTCAATATTGTTGCTAAGATCGAATCTTTAAGAAAGAGTTCAAGTCTGATTCCGCAGTGTAAACGCTGTCAAGAATTCAAGCACATGCAAACCTATTACAAGAAAGAACCTAGGTGTGTAAAGTGCGCCGGAAATCATCTTACTAAAGACTGCAACTCAGATAGCAAAAGTACAGCAACGTGCATAAATTGTAATAAAAGTCATCCGGCCAACTATAGAGGCTGCGAAGTAGCAAAAGAATTACAAAAACGGCGATCAAAATTTACGCAGTCACAAAGAAAACCACCAAGCCAAGTAGAAAAGCAAGTTCTTAAGACCCCTAAGATATTAAATGCCCAAATACCCAAAGGAAAAGATCAATCAACACAACCAGAGCAAACACCAAAGAAAGGTAGTGTAAACACATATGCCCAAATAACGGCTAAGAACATACCTTTACAAAAAGATACTGATGGTTATCCACTCAAGAACGTCTTAAACATAATCCTTTCGAACATTGAGGAGCAATGTGGTACAAATAAACTTATATTTGATAGGCTAACTAAACTCGAAAACAGTTTTCGGCCAAAACGCCCTACAAAAAGAAAAACATGATGGAAAAGCTCAAAATAATTACTTGGAATGCCAACGGATTATGGCAAAAACTTGGAGAACTAGAAATGTTTATGCATGAGAAAGATATTAATATTTGTTTGATATCGGAAACGCATGTCAAGAAACAATCAAATAGTAAGATCAATGGATATTTAGAATGTTTTTAGTGCAGTAAGAATCTCACACTCCTATGAGCACGCGTTTTTCGGTCCTCATAGAGGTTGACTATAAGGTTGCGTGGTTGGAAGAATGCATGTGGGGTGTCAACGACCAACTCTTTCAAAGGGTGAAGTGGTGGGCACCTGAGCTGAGTGAGAAGCGTCGACAGGTGAGGAGGCACCATAAGCATTTCCAAACCTGTCGGCGTCGTGGGTTGTCTGACATGGATCGGTCAAGACTTGCCTAACGGCATGGCTTGGCTGAATACAAGATGATGCTTGCCCGCAAGAAGGATGAGGAATGGAGATCATTCACCGAGGAACACCGGAATGACCCTTGGGGTCAGTTATACCGGGTTTGTCGGGGGAGGAGGGTCGTGTGCTCTCATCATGGAGGGATTGTATGACTGCTCTGATGAGTTCTTTCTTCCCCAGACGAGGAACTGGTTGGCTATGCCATTGCTAGTCTTAAATCGAGGAAGTCACCTGGATTCGATAGATTGACCGGCTGCATGGTGAAAGCCATGTGGGCGGCTGTCCCAGAATACCTGATGGCTCTTTACTTGATTTGCTTCAGGGAAAATTATTTTACCCTGAAATGGAAGTGTGCAAAGGTAATTGTTCTGCTGAAATCGAATGATGGGACTAGGACTTGTCCTAGATCCTATCGTGGCATAAGTCTCCTTCGAGTACTTGGTAAGGTGCTGGAAAGGGTCTTAGTCGATAGACTAATGGAGTGCTTGCCAAGGCAGTCTCCATTTCAGTTTAGTTTCAAACAAGGTTGCAGTGTGGAAGATGCGTGGCTGCACGTAAGAGACTCCATCGACCGATCGGTCAACAAGTATGTCTTAGGCATATTTGTTGACTTAAAAGGAGCCTTTGATTGTCTTTATTGGGGTAGTGTCGAGCGTAGATTGGGGAAGTAGGTTGTAGGGAGGCTGCTATCAGTAGGAGTTATTTCTCAGAAAGGGTCACCCAGGTTGTCAGCCAATTTGATTTGGTGGCATTGGACGTTCAGAGGTTGCCCACAGGCGTCCATCGGTGGTCCATATATATGGAACCATATGATGGATCGCCTGCTGCAGCGACTTTCGTGCTGACAGCCGTATTGCAGGTGTGCTGCGTTTGCTGATGACCTTCTTCTTCTTATTGAAGGCCAGTCTCGTGCTGAGCTGGAAAGCCGGGGCACCGAGGTCATGGGCATGGTGGATGCCTGGAGTGCTGGTGTAGGGGTGCAGGTCGCTGTGGAAAAGACTTCCATAATGTTGTTGGAGGGTAAGCTTTCACTAAGTCGCCCTCCATGTATAAGAGCTAGTGGAGTGGGTGTAAGGTATGCGACGCAGGTCAAGTACCTTGGTATTACCATCAGTGAGGGAAGGAGCTTTTTTCCTCAACTAGATCAGGTGAGATTGAAGCTTACCTCTCTAGTTCCAGCAGTAAGCAGTGATGAAGTGTGACTGGGGCCTATCAAAAAGGGCGGCTCGTGTTATATATGGCGGGCTTTTTGTTGCCTTTGCAGCATTTAGCTTGGCTGTATAGTACGACACTGTCAAAATGGTGACAGGAAGAAGCAAAATCCTCTCTTGCCAGAGAATTATGGTCCTTGGTTCGCTTCGTGTGTGCAGAACTGTCGCCACAATAGCGCTACAGGTACTGGCGGGCGTGCCTCCCCTTGACCTAGAGGTAATAGGGCAAGGTATTGCTGGAAAGATTAAGAAGCAACGGCAGCTTTCTTCGTCCGACTAGAGCGAGTGCCTGAGTGCTCATACCTTGAGTATTGAGGAACGAAAAGCTCTAATGAGGGAATGTGTGTTCTCCAGATGGCGGACTAGGTGAGAAAATAGCGAGAAGGGGAGGGCTACCTTTGAGTTCACATGCAGTCTTGGGTGATGGCTTAGCATTGTTGTGGGTCTCAGGACAGCTGCGGGTTATGTTCTTTCCAGGGCACCCGGCTCTCTGCCCGGTTTGGATCTCTTTGATCCAACTCCTTGAACATCTGGCTGGTTACTGTTTGGGCGGGAGGGTGACTTAAATGTCACATCCTGACCCACTCACTATCAGCGGGTTGTTCACTCTACGTCTAGTACCCATCAATGGTGAAGGTGCCTGTTTAATCTTACAATAAATGTATAGAATAATAACATATCAGCGGGAGAGCCTTGGGCTTTCTGCAAAACAAACAAGTACGTACAATTAAATAATATAAAAATAATTAATAAATTCATGTTAACAATAGATTCTTATATTATAATGTGGTAAAAGATACTAGGTAAAACGGAACTTGTTATACATGTGAATATAGGTATGAATATGGGGTTACATATGGTGGTGGGGGTGATCGGTGATGCACAGAAACCAGGAGTTTAACTTTTCTCTATGCATCACCCAGAACCCCCTCTAATGTTAAATGTTGTTGTCTAGTTTAAATATTTCCAATATTTTGTAAACGTTTTTTATATTTGGTTTAGAAGGAACCTGGAGTAATTGTGATAGCTTATTATTAAATAATGATAAAGAAATATTGTTAATTATGTTGCAACCTGATGTTTGCCAAAGATGACATATGGGAGGTGATTCCTTACTCAGAAAATGACAGTGTGTTAGCTTTGTGTTCATCTTAGTGCTAGTAGTAGAAGGATACACAGTTTTGGTACTTTCTGGATTAGTTGATCCGTAGTGGTGGTTGTATTCATTCCATGTTTCTGCTTTTCTGTTTAACCAGTGAGTTTGTATGTCCTTTTTTAGATCGGTTTTTGAAGGCGGATATTGTTTGATCTCTGCATTAGCGTTGCTAGTAATTGCTTTTGCTTCGATGTCTGCTGCTTCGTTTCCATTTATTCCAATATGGGAAGAAATCCAGGCTAGCTTTATTTTGTCCTTAAAACGGATTATGTTATCTCGGATGTTATTAATAACAGGGTACGGTGTTTGATGTTCGCTATAGCCTTCAGCGATGAGAGGCTCTCAGTGCATATTAAGGTTTTTTTTATTAGACTTAACCGGTTTTTAATTGGTGTAGTTATAAAAGCTCTTAAAGATGATCTAACAGCTGTATTGTATGAAGGTTGGAGGAGTTTTAAGTTGGATTTTGCACACTTTCAATATATAGCCAAACCGTACTCAATTTTCGATAATAATATTGACGTAGTAATATGAAAAAGGGTATTAGTGTGAACATAGCTATATTGAGATGACAAATATCTTATAATACGAGTATTAAGTCTAGATACAAGATTGTTTTTAAGTTCTAGGCAATGATTCTTAAGAGTATATTTACTATCAAATAATACTCATAGGATATTTACATTTGTGATATTTTGTATATTGATGTTATTGAAATTAATGCTGAAACTAGAACAGTATATTTTTCTGCAAATATGCAGATGTTTGCTTTGCCAAGAGATAATAATGGACCCGAATGCATACACCAGTTATATATGTCATTTAGTACTAAGTTAAATTGAATTTGGGTTCGGTTTAGGTCGTTGCATTTAGAAAATAAATATAAGTCATCCGCGTATATAGAGTGATCAATATTTTTGAATCTTAAATCGTTATAAGCAATAATAAAGAGAATTACCAAAAGTGGTGATCCTTGTGGTATTCCGTTATTTAAATTATGGATTTTTGAAAATGAATTATTTACTTTGGATCTAAATTTGCGGTTGGTAATATATATCTTTGGCCCGACGATCCATTTAAGTAATTTGCCTCAAAATCTAGAGATACTATGGAAACATCATTTTTGCAGGAGGGTGCCGAGGAGATAAATTCATCGATGTGAAGACGGGCGTCTATGGTTCTACAACCATGGTTAAATGCAATTTGATTTAAGTCTATAAAATTCTGAGTTTCAATGTACCAAAGCAGTCTCTTAGACATCATTTTTTCTCACAGTTTGCTGATACAGGGTAGTAACGAGATAGGTCGGTAGCTGTTGGTATTTGTTAACTGTTTTTAGTGGTTAGGGATAGGGACTATAGTGGCGGTTTTCCATGCTTGGGTTGTAATACCTAGGTCGAAGATGTTGTTGAACAGCGACAGTATACGCTTTTTCACTTGAAAATGTGAGTTTTTAAGGAACGGATATGAAACTCAATCGTATCCTGGGGTTTTCGCTTTAACCGAATTTAATGAATTTTCGAATTCTAAAATGTTGATGGGTAATTCAATCATTTCTGCGGATCTTGACGGCTGAAAAATAATATTGTTATTGCTTATTGATAAGTACTTGGAGTCACTGAATGAAGTAGAGAAGTTGGAATCTCTTGAGTAGACTGACCAGGAATCGGCAAAATGATCGGAAATTTTATATGGTTCTGTAATAATTTCAAAACATGTATTAATTGCTTTAATCAGTTGGGATGAGTAGTAGTGTTGGGATTCAAATTGGCTGTAAATATTTCTTTTTTGGACGCTTTAGCTTTCCTCTGGATATGTGCTTTGGCTTTGCGGTAATTAATAAGATTAAGATCGTTTGGGTGTTTCTAAATACTCTCCACAAATATCGTTTATTGTTACGGAGGGTGTCAATTACAAGGTTCCACTGTTGCGGTCAAATTTACCACAACAAGTTTCACCTACCTATTCAATTTTCCCCAATCCATTTTTCAACCTTCCTTTCTATTGCGGCTCCAAAATGCTGTAGAGCCCAGATGAAACCTGGTTTCCACCGTCCAGAGTCCTACTCTTAAGCATTCTGGGAAAGCAATCAAAATAGGTCTTCGATTCTGAAATACGAAGTTGAGTGACAGGCGGTCACCAAAATCCATATACATATATGTGACGGATGAGTCACAACGGCAAAAACACACAGGTACACAGTGTGCGACAGATGGTCCACAAGGGATTGTAAAACATGAAGATTTTGACCCATGTTCAACGGCATGTGTGATTTCAAGTTCACACCAACATAAATTTAGTATGGCCTTCTGCCCAATTTTAAGTGTCTGGCTCACCAAGTAAAATCACGTTGCGATGTTTTTCCCTTTACCCTGAATTGTCTGCGCGAAAGTCTACGGGTTTAAATATGTTAAATTTCGCGTGAAACATCGGATCCTGTCTCATAATGTTTGTTGGGAAAATGGCATGAGATCCCATCTAACAGAATGCTTTCTTCAAGTTTTTGAGTTGGGCCGGTTGGGCTGGGGACTTTATTCGCGATCTTTTATAATTTTTCGTTTAACTTTTAGACCATTTGAAATTGACGGATTAGAAATGAACTCGTCCATTAAGCCAAGGTTGGTGTTCAAATCACCAATGTGAAAGAGACCATATATGCGTGGCTGGATTCGACAGCGGCATGCACACCAGCGAAAAAGCCGGGTGTTGCAACCGCGACAGAATACCAACACGGACCAAAGGTCAGAAGAGGATGGCAGAAATGTCGTGGCCGGATGGATGAGAGAAGTTCTTTTGAGAGACACTTTTTAGAAAGCTACGAAAGAGCGGGGTTGCAAAAAGAAGTTAAAAGTGAAAGTTAATTATCGTCTACACGAAATTTTTGAGTTGCGTTTTTTTATAAAGTTTTTTTTTTTGGTCAGAGGAATCCCAGTTGGGGAATATTTAAAAAAAGAATTTATTAGTGCAATTTTACTGTGGTGAGAAGAAGGCATTCTGGTTAGAGGAAAAAGAGCCAGGGTGAGACTGATTGTGGAAGAGACAGGATCCGCTGCAAAAAAAAAAAAAAAGCTAAGTATACGTTGTTCGTTTTTCATTTGTTGCGTAGGAGAATTTTCATTCGTTTTGTTTTGTTTGGAGGCTATTAAGTGCCTTAGATTTACCCCGTTTAGGCTTTCGTTTCGTCTTTTGTCTTCCCGAGATTGCGGGACCTGCGACCGTTCTAAAAATTCCGTTGTTGTTCGGAATTTTTCCCAACGTGATTTTTTCTTCGTGTCCCGTTGTGGCACAAAACCATTGTTCTTGTTTTAATTTTCCATCTTTTATCTTTTCGAACATATATTTTTTTAAATTGACCATCTGCCAATTACCAAATACCTACCTTTGTAAATTCTTACTTGTTTTGGAAAAAATTCTGGGTTTTATACCTATACCTATAAAGGTTTCCCAGATAATTTTAAATAAAACTTCTTATAATCCTATTCAGGTAAATTAAAATATTCTTTTATTTTTCTTGGGAAGAAACTTCTTTTTTTCAGTGTATTGGTCCAAAAAGTTTGTAATTTCCTAATTAGTTCAGAACTAAAACAAAAAAAAATTACTGGCGCCCATTTTATTTTGATACACCCTACTTTGCAATTCAATTTAATTAATTTTTTTTTACATCTTTTTTATCGATCCCCCAATTAATACAGCCCATCGTTCTGCTGAACCCACCCCATCGCTGAGCTATCTAGGTGGTAGCATTTTTTTGTTGCTCCCTGTTGCGAATGCTCTAAACGCGCCCACCTTCGAGTGACAGTTGTCATTATTTTATTTTCTCTCGCACGCCGCGCCGGCTCTTTTCGATTTATTTTGTATATTTAATTAATTCGTTTAATTAAATAGTTATTCTATCTGTTTTGTGTTTTGCGGATTGTAGTTCCGCCTTCGTAAATTTCTAACTTTAATTCTCATACAAATTTATCCAAATTCGCGTTTAGAAATTCGGCAACACCACCAAGGGACAACTGTTTTTAACGGGGTGTGTTTTATTTGAGGAATGGATGTGTTGGTGGCATATCTTAGGCCTTTAATAATTGTTGCTGATTCTTTATTTATATTTGATGCCTGAGGGTATTTATTGAACTATTCAAGTGAACTGGATTGGAATCGAATCCAATCTGCACAGTCACTTAGGAATTTGGGAGTTGTGGTAGAAGTGTAGTTATGTTTACCGAGACATATACAGATAGTTATGGGAAAGTGATCACTGGAGGAATTCATCGATATTCCATGTTGATGAAGGAAGAAGTTGGGATAAAACAAAAGTAAGGTCAACGTGAGTAAGAGTGTTGTGTGTGGTCGGACTGCCGTCGTTTAATAAAGAAAGATCACAGTTGGTTAAAAAAGTTTCTATTTCCTTACCCCTAGCATATATAGTGGGAGAGCCCCAGAGCGGATTCCACGAGTTGAAGTTACCTGTAATAATGACGGGAGAGTTTACTGTTCTCCATATGTTTTCCAAATCAGATGAAGAGAATGGTTGGGTTGGGTGAATATAAAGACAGTACTATAAGTTTAAAGCTTAGTAGGATTTCTATTGCAATAACCGAGTTATTGGAATTAATATGAGGAATCTTATGAGTGATTGATTTATGGACTAAAATGCCAGTACGAATAGATAGCTCTAGTTTCTTTGCCTTAAATTTGTAGAAAGGTAATAACAATAACAGATGGTGCTCAAATTGTTTTTTTTTTCGCCGTTTGGCCTGATATATTCGCTGAAAGTAGGGACCAAAAATTATTTGCAAATATTGTATGGAAAAGAATCACACCTATCAGTCCATCACTGAGATTCAGTTATTTGGCGAGTGAAGTGAGATGACTCTGCACTCACTGCTGAAATCTCAGTCGAATAAGGTGCCATTTCATATCATTCATTCACTCCCTCACTTTTATTAGCTGAATCGATTTTTAATCAAAAGTGACTCATCTCACTCACTCATTGCGGTTTCGAATTAGCTGAATCTCGTTGCATATTTGGTATGTCAATGATAAAAGGAAGCCCTGCACCATTGACATACTAGATATGAACTGCTAGGAGCGATGCTTCCTTTTGAAAAAAGCATCACCAGCGACCATTGCAGTCCTTGCGTTAGTTAAGAATATTATGAAGTCAAACCAGTGCTTAAGGGATTTTTTTCAAGGAAATCCCTACACGAATCCAAAAATGTCATTTTATCTAAACAATAAACAACTATATTATTGTTCTTTGCGGATGAATGAATTACGATTAAAGCTAGATCAAATATCAATTTAGTTTTTTTTACTTTTCGACTAAACGAATAAAATTTAACGCACACTGCGTAATATAAGTTGAAAATACATTTAATTTTTTGTTTCAACTTTTCGACGAAACAATAAGATGGATAGATAATTTGATTTCTTTTCTTTTTTAAATCATAATTTTACAATTATTAAAGTTTTTAAATCATATATAACTATGAACTTAAAAGCCGTCTGCCAGAGTTTGGTTATTTTTTGTACAATATAAAAAAAAATATGATAAAAACGAAACGAATAAATTTTATAGAATTTAACTCAAAATACTGCGAAATATAAGTTTAAATTAAAAACCTAGCATTTGAATATATTTCACGTGACCAACAACAACGTATTTTGTAGGGTGAAAATGTATGCCATTTATTTCGAATGTAATACTAAAAGCAATCTTTTAGATATAAGCTGAAAGGAATTTTTTTATTGTCCCCCAGGACTACATCAATTGTTAACTTTCTAACAAACACTAGATTGCAGGGCTTCTTTTACTATGAGCCAATCTAGTTGCTTTGAATATTTTTTGTAGAAAGATAATAGCGACAACAGATAGTGCTCAATTTGTTTCTTCCTTTCCGCCGCTTTGCATGAAATAGTCGCTGAAAGCAGGGAACCACAACTATCAGTCCATATCTGGTATGTCAACGGTTCTATACCATGAATCAAAGAAAACAAGATTACGACACTTCATTTTTGTCTTATTTTGCTTACGTCATCAAAGAAAAACAAATTTGAAAGCCATAGAAATTATTGATTTTGTTCGATGTAAGTAAGTTATTCGTGATCAAATAATATAAACATACACTTTGTTTAAATAATTAAATATTGTTGAATTGAATTTACTTTATTTGATTTTAAATTAATTGCGAAAAAATTTAGAATCAAAGAATTAAGCAAAACATTACAAGGTTTCAAGATTATTGTGCATTAAATAAATGTAAAACGTTTTAATTATGTTGTAATATTATTATATTTTCATTTTTTTGCATTTTTATAAGTCTAAGATTGTTCTTTTAAGTGTCCTTATTCTAAAATAGAATACATTCTCGAGCGGAAACACAGCTCTTTTGTGTCCACATCGCAGTCAATTCAAGTATATTTTGCTGGTAAAAATTACTAAAGTCTTCTCCGTTGAAGGATTTGAAGATGTTATCCAGTTCGTCAAGTCATTTAAAATACATCGTGATGGCTTTGACTAGCCGCCTTCACTTAGATGGTTCACTCATGAATACGAAGCCACATTTCCTTGGGCTGGAATTTTTTTTTAAATTTATGGCATATGTATCCGCCCACATTTTCTAGGACATCACTCTTCAAAATAGTCAAGGCTTCATCATCCTTGTTGACGTCAGTAATTTCCTCTTCTGGTTCCCAAGCAATGCTTTGAAATATAGTACCTAAAAAGACATTTTAGATTATTTGTTTATATTAAGTAAAAGCATTGTGTGCAAACTAGTCACTGGCGCTTCCAAATCTGGCGTATCGTGAAAGCTTACATTTGCGTGTCCGAAGTAATACCCTCATTGTGTCCTAAAATGTGCGACTTTAACCTGAAGCGGAATTCTTCCTGATGAGATAGATAAGCCACATTTTATTATGGTCAATGACCCATATAGTTCACCCGGTGAAAATAAAACGATCTGGGTCACGAACATTTTTTACTTCGCATGGTTGGCAGCTGTGATTACCTTTTGACATTTCATTCTTTTGTTTACATTAAATAAATTGTTGCTCGAAAGTTGTCCTGTCATATTTTATTTTAGTTAAATAAATATAAAATAATAAACTATAATAAATAAATAAATTGCACTACGATCTGGATATCGTAAGGCAGCCCATGGATTTCGGAACAATACTTAATCGTAAGCTCTACCCCGGTGAATATATGTCGTCAGATTAAATAGAATATGATTTCAGTTTAATGGTGAATAAATGAAGTGAAAGAAGAACTGAAAGTTCCGCTTAAGGACAGACCAATTGAGGATCTTATTCAAAAAATGCTAATACTTGTTGATAAATCATAGGTACTCAAGAATCCCTAGCATCAAAAAAAGAAAATCAATCAAATTTGCGTTTTGAAAATAAAAATTATGTTCAAATAATTAGAACATTATTTTTTTTGCATTTCTGTCAAAACGGAGTTGCCAGTTGTGTATAAAAGAAATCAATTAAGGCTCCCCCATACTATAGCGAAACTATCGGCTCCAAACACACTAACCCAGTAGGATATTCACTCCTCAATGAAAAATGCCTTGGTGAAATCCTATATGACAGCAGTCATATAGGAGAGATTATCATTTATTTGAGTCATGAAACGTAATGCAGTCGTTCACCAGTTTGCTATTTAAATAGCATGTTGTGCTTAGCTCAAGTTAATAGGTGGAGAATAGACAAGAAAAAAAAATAATGAATACACAATCCTTTTTCAAATGCATGAATTCAATGCATAACCGGACGCGAAGATTTCCTTCTTAAAAAGATTTTTGAGCTGCTAAAAAAAATAAATGATCCTAAAATGAAAGCTTTTTTTAGGTTTTCCTCATGTTCGGTTCGCGACACTACCTACTGTTTTTTGTCTCATCTTTAAATTACCTAAAAAAATATACCCAAAGAAGATAGTCTATACTTTCTTATGAGAACCACTTATGTCTGGATTTTTGTTTATTTTTAGACATTAGAATCTGTATTTATTTCTTGTTTTCAGAGGAAATAAAGGGAGAAATAAAATTTGCATTTCATGCCATTCCCCATTAATCGTGCACAAATTTCTCACAAAACATTGAATCTTGTTCATGGTTCGCTTATTTTCATGTTAAATTTTAATAATTCATTAAAAAAAAACAGATTAGATATACCTATTCTGTACATAAAGCGCTTAGCGCTTCTTGAAGGAGAATGAAATTTGACGATTTATGTTTGCCCACATTGCAAAGAAATATACAATTTAGTAGTGGTGTCTGCAATAATGGCCGAAATAAATATTTCTAATGGAGTTGCGGCAGAAAGAACACACTATCGTGTTTTTAATTGATTTTGTAGTTTTTTTTGCAAACTTTTGATTTGCAAATTTATTCAGAAGATCAACAATTGTGTGGATGCAACAACCAACTAGACGTTTTGTTTTCTTTTTGTTATCTGTCAAACGACGCGCGGAAAAACGGTAAAAGTTAAACAAGTCTAGCGAAGTGACACACGGCCGCGGCTCCATTGTATTCACTCAACCGAGTTTCTATGCATTTTAACTTTGACAGAGCGGTTTTTGAAGTACCGTGAGATCAACGGCGTTTCTATTCTGTTCAGCTAGTTACAGAATGTTTGAATTGTATTGCACCGCGTAATAGTTGTTGCAATATTTTTTACACACACAGTAGGTAGGTAGGAATTTATATATCTTTGTTTTTTTTTAAAGCCGAAATAAATTAACTTATGACGATGATTACGATGACGGAAAATTATAAACCGCGAACTAGGACTGTACGAATCTAATTTTAATTATTAACAAAATAAAATAAAGAAAAAAACGAATATTTATTATTTATATGTGCAACCAGCACTCGCGTAGGATAGTTTCGATCTGACCAAATGTCAACGGATCGACGAAGGAAGAATAAAGAAACCGATAATATTGCAACACACTGCAACGACTGTGCAGCTAACCGGCTAGTCAGCTGGGGTGTGTGTACGGTGAAGAAAAAACAAGGTTTCGAGTATAAAAAATCGTAGCTATATGGTATAAAGGATGACTTAAAAAATGAAAAATTATTCAGAGTAAATCCAGAACAGAGTTTGGATTCTAAAGGGCGCCAGGAAATCTTTTTACAAAAAGGAATTTCCAAACCTTTTGCTGAAATAAAAAACGAAAACTACGACCAAAATAAAACAACGACAATGAATTTAAATAAAAAGACGCATCCAAATCCCACAAATTGAATGTTTATTTTGTTGGAAAAACCTTAGTAACACTGGGATTATAAACCCAAATCTTTTCGGAAAATGAAATGATACAAAATGGCGTTTAAAAGCGAATGAAATCAAACAATATAAAAGAACTTGATTAGCGGGTCGGAGGGACCGTTGATTAACTTTTCAAAGTAAAAGTCCGAGGTTGGACAGTTAAATAATTTTTTTCGAAAATTCCCAATATAGGGATGGAAGTCAAATGCCGCGTGTCAGATAATACTCTGGAAATTGACGAATTAAAAGGGGCTACGCAGAAAATATTTGCACAATACCACACTTCAAAAAACTACGAAACAAAAAAATATGGCTACTTATCTTTCTAAAAGAAATTTCCTCCTCCTATGTCTCCTCAATTTTCGACCGTCTCGAACTGACGATTTGTAAGTTCTTCTCCGAAAAATCCTTCCTCAATTCACTACCTGAATTTATTTTCAACTAACTCAAAATCAAAATACTACTTTACAGCGTGATAGCGAACCAAGAAGTATCTCCCACTTCAAGCCTAGCTCTTTATCTTGACTCCGTCCCGCACTCATACACACACGCATTCTACCTCTCAACCAATAAAACTTCGAAGAGTTCAGGATCTCGACATCAACAACCAATTGTGTTGTGACATCGCTTTCGAACTTCAACGAAAGTGCTCTCTCCACACACATAGCATACATAGAATCTGACAAGTTGTTGGTGTTTCGTCCAAAACTTGTCAATCAGTGGACAAGTCCAGACCCAAATTACATAATACCAAAATCCTTTGAGAAAATTTATGGTGATTGAATCAAAACCAAGTTTCATCTGGGTATTCTCCCAGTTAATCCAAAATGCGCAGAAAGTGAATTAAGGAAAGATTATTACCAAAATACCCTAATCAAAATTATAATTTTTCTGAGCAGAACAATAGAGGGAGGAAATCTTTAAAAATCGCGAACCCTTACTTATGCCGGTGGACCCTTTTGCAGATTTGGGGGAAAGAACATTTACCGTTCCAACCTTTGGTACCTTGTTATGGGTGGGCATTAGGCCTTGTTTACACGGTCGATGTCACTGCAACTGGTGGGTACAATCATGCATTTCGTATCAGGTGTACCATCTAGTCATATCTGAAGAATTTGTATGCGAGTCTCCAGACACCTTCTGGCTCGGCACACTGGGGACGTCGACTTGGCTCCTCTGCTGGGTACCTGCTTTTGTTATTTGCTCGAAGTATTGCTTCATTCACATTGATGAGCGCAAACAACGAGCAGAACCATGGGATGAAAAAATGATGGGGAAGGTTAAGGATCGAAAGAGGGAAGCAAGAAAATATAAAGCATATTAAAGAGAGGATTTTTGTTACAGCCAATTTTTACCGTAAAAACTCCCCCCATACCTACCAAGAGTTGAAATTGGCTTTTAGAAATAAAAGCCGAAGTACCAGGATTCGAAAAGGAAAAGCAGCACGACCACAAGGGAAACAACAAACTAAAGACAACACAACCATATTTCAATCGCTCTAGGCGAGAGTACATTCACATCACCGAGCGTTTTGGCTCTCAGTTAGTGTTAGTGTAGCCCATCCTGGCTATACGACTAATCTTGGGATTCATCATAACTTTCTCAATGCCGTTTTCGTCCATGAAGTCATAAGCCCATAGCGAAACTCTCTTTTTGATTTGGAGTGGTGTCACATACTGTGGGGCTAGCTTAGCGGCGTAATGATTAGTAGCTTCCGAAAGGGTAAAGTTTCTTCTCCAAGCCAACTCGTTTGGAAAGTACTTCACGTCCCTTCTACGAAGATTGCAAATTTTGGCTGACTTCTTGGTTGCTGCCTCTAATCTTTTACGTATTTCTACCCTAAGCTTTCTTAACCTTATCTCAATTTCGCCCATGTCCAATTGTCCCTCGGTTTCATTATTATTATTTGTGTTTAAAGACTCATCGGGAGGTGTGGAGCTCGCGAGCCCTGACCCGGAGGTAACCATCGTCCTCTCGAATATAGCATAATATGGTGATATACCCAAAGTCTGTATATTACACGCTACTTTCGCCAATTGCGAATCCCAACGCCGATGGTTATTCGACACATAAGCCTGACGTGTCGTTTTCAAAATTTGATTAATACATTCTGCCGAATTCGCCTGAGGGTGGTAATGTGCAGTGAACCTAATCGAAATTGTGGACCATTATTGCAAACCACAATATTAGGAACACCAAACAACAAGAAAACATTATCCTCAAGATATTTGCACACAGATTTCGCTGTGGCCGATCTTAGAGGAAACAGTAGCGGACATTTTGTGAAATAATCCACAACGGTGAGGATATACATATATAATTTATTAGACTTCGGAAGCTGACCAATGAGATCAACGCAACTCTTCTCCCACGGATTGGTTACCCCTTTCCTCTCTGTCATTAGCCGGTTTGTCATGGACCGGTTTTAAACTTTGACATACTTTGCAATTTCTAACGTAATTTGTTATATCTGCTCTCGTTTTAGGCCAATAATAATTTTCTTCTACCCTAGCGAAAGTCTTTTTAACCCCCATATGTCCTGCAAGCGGATGATCATGACAAGTTTCTAAAATCTTTTTCCTATCGATTTTCCCAGATACTATTTTCCACCCGTTATTATCCATGACTAGTATATGCTTGCCCAAACCTGTTTAAAAAGTGCCCTATTTTGAATCCTTCAAGCCGGAAATGCCAGTGCGTCTTTTTCGACCTTTTCGATCATGTTCAAAAGCAAAGGATCTGAACTTTGCTCCGAAATCCCGGATAAGACCGGCACGCTTCTCGAAAGCATGTCTGGGACCACATCCTCCTTGCCTTTCCTATGAATAAGCTCGAAGTCAAACTGTTGTAAACGCACCGCCCACCGCGCCAGCCTACCTACAGGGTCTTTTAGTTTATAGTTACCGTGAATCTAGCTCCCTCCAAGTAAGGCCGCCTAAACTTCTCTATAGCCCAAAGGACGGCTTTTTCTCCGTAGCGGAATAATTCCTCTCACATCGATTAAGGGATCTACTTAAATAACAGATCACCTTTTCCACTTCGTCAGAATTCTGTCTAAGGACAGCTCCAAACCCCAAATCCGAAGTATCCGTCTGAACCAAGAACGGCTTCGTCAAATCCGGACAGGTCAGGATAGGAGCCGCCACCAAACAATCGTTTACCCTATGAAAACTATTCTCACATTCTGCAGTTCACATGAATTTCCTACTTTTTGGCAAAAGTTCATTTAACGGTTTAACCAAGCGAGGTTTGGTATGAATCTCCTATACCAGGAAACCATTCCTAAAAAGCTGCCAAACTCCTTAACATTTTTTTGGCCGTGAAACCGCTAGCATACTTTAAACTTTTTCTGGGTCCACATGAACGCCATTGCGGTCTACAACATAGCCCAAAAATCTCAGTGAAGACCTATAAAAATGACATTTATCTCTACCTACTTTTAAACCTGCTTTAATTAACCTACTAAAAACTTCCACCAAAATCTCAATATGTTTCTCGAATGTGTCTGTAACGATGATAATATTATCGAGATAGACAAACACGAAGGGTTCTAACTCAGGACCAAGGACTGTATCAATGAAAAGTTGTAAGTTGCGGGTGCATTATGCAATCCGAACGGCATTCTTAAAAAGTGAAAAAGTCCACGACCTGGAACTGTAAATGCAGTGAATTTTTTCGACTCCTCTTCAATTGGAATCTGGCAGATTTTATGTTATAGAAGATAGAAATTTGGTATTATTTAACCTATCTAGTGTCGCTGCAATGTAAGGAAGGGGGTAAGCATCCCTAGCTGTGACTCCATTAAGTTTCCTATAATCTACACATAACCTTTAGGTATCATCGTTTTTCTTCACCATTAGATGGTGATAATACCTCTGCTTAATGGGTTCTGAATGGGTCCTAATTTTGTGTTGCACCAACTATGTACACCCTAATCCCTCTGTCACCTCACTAAATACCCTATCCAAAAAAATTCCCTAACTTCTGTTTTTGTGATTCTCCTAAGTCCGCTAAATGTGTTGCTTCTGAGATTGAAGTTAAATCACTTGGGCTAGAAATATCCCACTCCCCTGATTTCAAATCGGGCACAATGCCCTCAAGAGTCCAAGAGTCTGCTCCTAAAATCATGTACTGAGGAATACTTGGAACAACTAAACAATATCAAAATGATTTTTCCTTAACATTGATAGCGAGTGACTCTATACCCTTACCATCCGCTAGTGTAACCCTCTCAATTTTATCTTTCCCCAATTTAACTCTTAAGCTTTTTAAAATGTCCCAACCTTCCCTACAAACTATTGTGCGTGAAGCACTTGAATCTAAAGCCCTAACATTTTAACTCCATAGATGCGAAACCCTAAATATGACCATTCTATCCCTACCACTCTGTTCTAGTGCAAAACCTATGCCGACATTTTCCGACTGATCTCCAGCAGGCGAACTATCTATCTTCAACGGCGCTATCGTCTTACTGAACCGAGAGTGCGTCTCACGTTTCCCGCACAGTTGGAACAGTTACCTCTCGTAACCCCCTGCTTCGCACGACCAAAACAAAGCTTAGGAGCAGAACACATATTTGCAAAATGGCCTGATCCATTGCAATTACCACATCTAACCGAAAATTTCGACGAGTTGGAATTTGAACTCGAATCTCTATTTCACTAGTGGGCCTGCTCTCGATAGCAGCAACTCTCGCAACCTTTCTGTATTGAGATTCGAGTTTGGACTCGAATTCGTTCCAATTCTTCCTTGACATCAGCAACTCTTGGGCGTTCGACACCTAAATATGCTAGATCTGGGTCTAGCAAATTTCTATTACGTCCACTGTGGGGTGGAACATTAGACTCAACATTCGCCCTAACAGTTTCTAAATTGCGCCCTTATCTAACCAAATGAGAAACGCTGCCAGGATTAGCCAATTCAAGTTGTGTTTGATAGAATGGTGTTAGATTCTTTTAAATCATCGACAACATTCTAGCCTCTGAGATGGGTTCAGAGAGCCTCCTGAACATGTTCTGCATTATCGCGACTTAGACCCCGATTGATTCATCGCTGCCTTGCGTCCGATGCCTAATCGCATTTAAAAACAAGTCATCATAATTCGGTGGCAAAGCTCCAGCTTCAGCTCGCTGATGAGCTCTTGCCACGAATTTATCGAAATCCTAACCACCCTAAGCCATAACAAAGCCCTACCTACAAATAAATCCACAGCTGACTTAAACAGCTGGGCCTCCGTCACTCCATGCTCTACTCCTCTACTCTTTCTAGAAACGCGTTCAATGAAGAGCCACACCGCTCTCCATTGAACTTTACGTCCCATTTTGCTACTCTTTCAAACTTTTCCGAATTAACAAACATGCGTTCTACTGTTGTTTCTCCCCTACTATGATTCCCTATTCTATAACTATTTTCCCTATTATAACTATTTTCCCTATCATCACTGTCGAGGCCGGTGCTGGGGCTACCGCTGAAGCAATCAGTGTTTCGGAAGATAACTGAGCCTCCCCTTCAAATTCTTGGACTTCCTCCAAGTCCACCAATGCTATTATCAATTTATTTTTTAGACCTAACCTCACTTTTTCCTCGTCACTTTCCTTTGGCTGAGAACTATCTAACCTGCCTATTCCCAACTCACCTTTTGCTAAAACTTTCATATATTCTTTTGATTTTCGCGATGTACTACTAAAACTCTTCTTTCCAAAAGTCTATACCCTCTCAGCGATTTACGCATCTCATCCACAGTTCCTACCTCTAATCCCCTACACTCGAAGACGAGCTCATCCTTATCTAATTTATAAATATCCATGATTTAAAAAATACGTATTCACTAATAAATATCTAACCTCACAAAACAACTATTTGGAAATTCTCAAACTCGTAAAAATAGAACAGACGAATAAGAATGAAGAAAAATATGGCAAAAAAATAGTCGAAATATTATTTCGACCCAAACTCAAAACCGATAAGCAAACGAACAGTTAACGCGATTAAAGAAAACAACTTCGAATAGGAAAAAAATAAAACCAAAATTCAAAAGAAAAACTCGAAGTTCGCAACCAAGTTACAGAAATAATAAATAAATCAAAATTTTACAATAATTTCAACCTAACAAAAACAAACTCAAATTCAAATTATGTTGATAATTCCAATCAACAAATCAAAAAAAAGACTGTAGAAATTCAATTTTTTTTTAAAATAAAATAAAAATAAAAAATCAAAACAAAATTTAAAACAAAAGAAACCAAATTGCAAATTAAAAATCAAAATTCAATATGAAATTAATGGGAAAAAATAAACAAATTAAAAAAAAAAACAACAAATATATATCAACAAAATTGTACGCCGAGTACCCCAAAAAATCATGCGAAAATAAAAAAATAAAAATCAGAGTTCTATATTTAAAAAATTAAATTAAAAAAAACGGACAACAGAAAAAAAAATATTATTTTAACAAAAAAATATACGCCGTGTACCTGACACTAAGAATCAAAAGTTAAAAAAATCAATATTAAATTTATAAGAAAAAAATTAAAATAAATTAAAAAAACGAACAAAAAAAAATAATTTACAACAAAATTGTACGACGTGTACCGGACAATAAGAATGACATGAACGTGTTTGCACAAGACTATGTGCACAAAACGAATTCAAGGCCAAGTAGCCGGCTACTCGAATTGTGTAAGTACATATGTCGGTATGTAATTCAAACTAATAAGCTAAGCCCGACGATGATTCATTAACGAACCGAATTGAACCAAAAAGAAAACAGAGTGTGTAAGCAGCTATGTATGTACATATGTATGTTTTTATGTATTTTTTTTAATAATATGCTTATGATAAGAAAATAAATTACCGGAATGAAATATAGGTATGTATGTATATTATGGGATTTAAAAAAATGTGAAATGAAATGTTATGCCATGTAAAATAAAAAAATAAAACCAAAATAAAAAATAAGAACACCTATGTACTTGTGAGTATACTTTTGAATACTTATTTCTGTTGACACTTCCCAGGTTGGTATGGCATGTATGAGTTTAGTTTTTTCTTAAATAAACTTTTAACCAATTGCACCTAAATTAAGAAAAAAAAAAGCGACACTTCTAACAAAATTCCTCGGCGACAAAACTTCACAAGCCCAAACGTTTGGTGCCAAATTGTTCCAATATTTTCTACACACACAGTAGGTATTTATACAAATTAAAGTTTTATGTTTTAATTTTTATTAAAAAAAATAACTTTTATTTTTTTTCTTTTTTATTTATTTTTTTTCATTCAATTTTTACAGTACAAAAACTGGCAGCGATTCTGCCTCTCTAAACTTAATGAACAATGTTTGCTTAAAATCTAAACCTTAAATACCTATTTTATGCTAACGCAACATAATTTGCTTTACTTGAATTATTATTTGTTTCCCAACATACATATTTTCTTTCTACATTTCCACGAATTGGAATTATTTGTTGAAATGCTAATTTGGGGTCATCGCCCAGACACCATGTCAGCATTTTTCGTGGGATACATTTAAGTTAACTTGTCGTCGTTAACTCTTCCCCTCTTAAATAAAGACGTCCTCGTTTTTTCAAAAGTATGGAAGATTATAGATGCTGGGGTGTTCTGTGATTCTGGGATAGGTCAAGCTTGTTGGATCCGTTTTTGGAGGGATAAATATTGGTGCTATCTGCGTTTCGGGTGTTCTTTTGTTTTTTAGATGTGTTTTCCTCAGGATCAGCATGGTGAAGAATATGAATACAAAGATGGAATAATTGACCCATTGGTGGACTTCTTTTTCTGCTTGAATCTTGTTGATATGTTTTGTATTGTTCATGTGAAGTTCTTTCATGAGCTGGAGTGATAAAATTTCTTCTATTTCTGTATCATCTGAAAGTGGATGTAATAATGGAGGTAATGCGAGAATTTCGGATATTTCTTCCGCAATAAATTGTTGATTCATTATCTTTAATGTGACATTGGAGAATTTGATGAGATATGTTCCGTTGAGTGGTTGGCTATTGTTGTTGAAATCTATGTTACCATCGAAATTATTTAAGAGTATTGTTCCTGGTGTTATTTCTTCAATTTGTGGGATATGTTGGCTGTTTGTTCTTTTACATGTTGCATTTTTACCTTCTATTAGATTAAATATACATTTATCATTGCTTAAGTCTATGATATTTGATTGCTTACATAATGATATATCATTTATCGTCTTACATTTATTTATAATTCCAAACATAATATTATTTCTTTTTAAAATATTTTCTTGCATGATTTTATTAATGTATTTTTTGTTCTTTATTAATGGTTTTACAACTAATTTTTCATAGATTACGTCTTCCGTATTTGGGATACTTATAATATAAATTAGAGTTGATACATTTATGGCAACTTTGACTTCGGCAAATTCTAATGCCTCTTCAATACTTTTGAATAGTACATTCACTTTGTTTTTATTTAAATTATTCATAATTATATCGATCTCCGATTTTGACAATATGTTAGAACTTACAATATTTTCTTTACCCAATTCAATTGCGTATATTGAGTTCATTATTTCTTCTTTTATTAACTTTGTTTTATAGAGCAAACTTAAAACTAATTCGTTTTTAAAGGCTTTATCCTTTTCTATTACATTAAGAATTTCATTAGTTACGTTCGTTAATTTGTTTATTCTATCAACATAAGCTTTATTTATTAAGACTTGGTTATTATTATTTTCTAAGACATTATTAATTTTATCTACCATTATCGTATAATCGTCATGGTCAGGGCTTCCTGCTACCCATTTCCATGCTGTGCCAATGAAGTTTAGTGATCTTTTAGATCTATTGATTTTAATATTGTTAATAAGGTTAATGGTTTGTTTGAGCTCGTGATCTAGGATTGGGAAGAATGGATTATTCCTTGGAATGTGCTGGTTCATTAGGGATGAGGTTTTTGATATAAATTCTTCATAAGGGGGTATTTCAATAACATGAATAAATTTAAGATTTCCTGTTTGGATTTTTGCTATTCCGGTTTTTAGCACGATTATCTCTGAATTGGAATAATCGAGGATTTTGACGTCAGCATTAATAAAGGAAGTAAGATACCTGTGGAGATAAGAAGATTGATTTCAGCTTTTAATATTTGCTTTGTGAACTACTTTTCCAGATTGTGTAACTACAGTTTTTGTTTTGTTTTCTTTAACTATTTCTTGTTTAAAACGGGGTGATAACTTGGAACCTAATCTCTTGTTTATTTTAACGTAAATAATGTCACCAGGTGTATAGTTTTTTACTGTGTGCCTTTTTTTGTTGTGATATTTCAAATCAATATTTTGTTTTTCTTTTAATTTGATTATATTTTCTTTTCTTGCTTTTTCAAACAGTTTCGGATCGGTACTGACGTTTCTTCCAAAAAATACTTCTATGGGTTTTTTCCCAATTGTTGAATGAATTGAACAGTTGTACTCGTATACTGCTCTGTCTAGTAATTCTAGAAAGGATTTATAAATTTTTTTCTGTTTTAAGGCAACGCATTATTTCTGAAAGCGTGGAGTGAAATCGCTCCACTTGCCCATTGACTGTACTGGAATATGGAGGTGTTTTAAAGATTTCTATTCCTAATTGATCTTGCAATAAGAAACAGATAGAGGCTGCATTAAAGGATTTTTCGTTGTCAAAGACAACTAATTTTGGTACGCCGAAAGCGAATAAAATTTGTTTTAAAGGTTCTACTATATCTTGTACGGCTCTGGACTTTAGAATTTTCGTTTGAGCGTATTTGGAAAATTTATCTAGCGCGGTGAGAACAAGATGTCCTTCAGTTGAATAAATATCTAAATGTAAAATATGGCCTGGATATTGGGGAATAGGTGTTGGTTTGAGTTCGGGTTTCTGTGGATGTCGATCGTATTTGTGTTCTCGACATATATGACATTGTTTAACTATTTTATTAATTTTTGAGTTCATTTGAGGAAAATAATAGTTTTGGAGTAGTTGGGCCTTATTTTCGCGAGCATTTCTATGTGCTCTATTATGGATTTTAAGGATGTGTTCTTCTTGTTCAGTTTGATTGGTTATATCAATAACCTTTGTTTGCGTGTAGCGGATTCTGTAATTTTTGAAATGAAGTGGATATATATTTTGGATGATTCCCATAGTTTCTTCGTTAGTCATTAGTCCATTTATTATGGTAGGGATTAGGTATCGTTTAAATATTGAAATAAGATTTTCTTTAGTGTATCGAGGTTGTGTAAAGGTAAGTCTGCGGAAATTTGGGAAGGGGTATTGCAGTTGGAAATTGTCTTCTTCGCCTATAAGCAGAATCAGTTGATTTTTGAAAATATTGATTGGCAATTCTACTGCTGGAATAAGTTCGTGGGATGAACTTTCATCACTATGCTGGGATGCTGTAAGGGAATTAATTTGGGAGTCACAAGGTTGGGATTCTGCAAGGGAATTCATTTGAGAATCAATAGGTGGTCTTGAAAGTGCATCAGCAACTACGTTAGCCTTACCGGGCTTATATTTCAGTTCGTAGTTATATTCTTCTAATGCTGCTTGCCAGCGTTTCATTTTCGAATTGTTATTTTTGCTACTTAAAGCATAAGTCAGAGGTTGGTGATCAGTTAATATTTTGACCCTTGCTGAGCCATATAAGTAATTTCTGAAAGTGTTAAGAGCCCAAATTATAGCCAGCATCTCTTTTTCGTTTGCGGCATAATTTTCTTCGGTCTTGCTTAATGTTCTGGAAATAAACATTATAGGCTTGTCTTCTTGAGATAGTACTGCTCCGAGGGCGTAATTCGAAGCGTCGGTGGTTAGTTCAAATTCTTTTCTGTAATCATGGTAAGTAAGTATAGTGTCTCTTGATGCTAATGAATTTTTTATTTTATTGAAGGCTTCTATTGCTTCTTCATTTAAATGAATTAATTTTTTGTTAGAGAGGTTTTTGGACAGTCGTCCGTCTTCCCCTCTTAAAAGGGCTGTTAGGGTTTCGCTAATTTAGCATAGTCCTTAACGAAACGGCGGTAATACCCTGACAGACCTAGGAAAGATCGCAGGTCTCTGAGTGTCTTAGGGGTAGGAATTTGAAGAACCGCATATACCTTTTCGGGGTTAGTTTTGATGCCGTCTGAAGAAATTATGAATCCAAGAAATTCAACTTCCTCTTTGAAAAATTCACATTTATCAAGCTGAACTTTCATGTTTGCAGCTTCTAAAGTTTTGAAAACAACTTCTATATTGTTTAAATGCGAATCTTCATCTTTGCTGAATATGATGATATCATCGATGTAAACGAAGCATATTTTTCCTATATGCTCTCTCAGTATATCATCAAGCGCTCTTTGAAAAATCGATGGGGCATTTTTCAGCCCAAAAGGCAGCCGGGTGAATTCATATTTCCCATTATTCACCGAAAAAGCTGTTTTTTCAATATCTTTTTCTTTAAGTGGAATTTGATGGAAACCACTCTTTAGATCAATAACCGTGAAAAGTTTATTTTGACCTAATTGTGCGAGCACTTCGTTAATTTCCGGAATGGGATACCGGTCAGCGATAGTGATGGCATTCAATTTGCGATAGTCGATCACCAAACGATATTTTTTCTCGCCAGAGGCGTCTGATTTTTTGGGGACAATCCACACAGGTGAATTGTACGGTGATCTTGAAGATCTTATAATACCATCATTGAGGAGTTTTTCTATTTGACTCTCTACTTCATCTTTGAGAGCCATTGGGTATGGATAGCATCTGGTGTAAACAGGGGAATCTGATGAAGTTCGAATCTCACCTTTTACAACGGTCGTGTACGTTAGTTTTTCGTCTGGGTCATCAAATAACTTGAAGTATTTAGTAGCCATTGACTAAATCGAATTTTTTTGTTCTGTTGTCATGTGTTCTGTTCTTAAAGACACATTATTTACTGCTTGTGCAGCGTGCTGTTTAATACGTATTTTTATACTGTCTTTAATAGTCATGTAGTCGTGTTTCGCGTAGATTACAGCTGATAGTTCTTTCAAACTATCATTTCCAAGAATGCCTTGAAAAGATTTTAGGTGTGGCATGAGGAAGAATTTAATTTTTAGATCTTTTAAGCCAAATAAGTTTACAAAAGTATGGTGAGTTATTTCTATGTTTCCTCCGATAGAGTTGGCATAGAATTTATTGTCGTTAAGGATAGGGTTTTTTACTAGGGAAGGCTGGATATAGTTTTTATTTGAACCTGTATCTATTAAAATTTTAAGCACTTCGCCACCATCTGATTTAACTTCGATATATGGCAACGAAGAGCTTGTTAATCTAAAAAATGAATGTCACTTAGTTCAGATATAACTTCGGTAACATTCTCTTCTATCTGATCTTGTGTTAACGGCTCTAGATAGTTATTGAAACTTTGTTCATACTGCTGATTGTCTAAATATGGTGCAGCGTAATATTGTTCTAATTCTGATTCTTGGGTTGGAGGGTTTTCTTGGGATGAAGTGTTTAGATGGAAATTCCTTTGTAACTTGTTTGGATAGTTAGGTTGCTGTGGAAAATTGTTAGGTCTCTTCGGTGCAGGTGGCCAATTTCTCTGTTGCTGTGGTGGCCTGTTAACATAGTTTACTCTAGCAGTGCCAATAGTGGAGGTTTCCATTTGATTTGGTAATGGTTGTGGCCTTGGAGGTGATCTGATATTATTTCCTTGTATTTGATTCGGGGGTTGATATTGGTAACGATTATTATTGAAGGGTTGCTGTCTAGGGATATTGTTATTATTGAATGGATACAATCGTTGGTTATAGTTCATAGTAGGTTGAGGGAAATAGATGAGTTGTGGGTAGAACGGAATTTGATTATTAGCTAAGGTGTTTTGGTTTTGTCGCCTAGGAGGAAGTGTTGGGGGAGTTGGTTGATAGAATTTTTTAATTGCTCCTTGTTGACTTATAGCATAATTTGATCTATAGTTCTGATTTTCTAGTTTGAGGCACAGGTAGAGGGCCTGTGGGAGGTCTACGGGTTCACGAATCCCGAGGAGTCTAGGCAAGTCTCCTTTGAGACCTCTTACAAACGTATCAAGAGCTTTATCTCTATACGTTTTCGTGAGCAAGGAGAGTGCTTCAGGACCAAGGTCCATGCAACTTATTTTGTTTAGAATTAGGGATAGATGGGAATAAACGGCTTGATAGAAGCCTTGCACAGTATCGTTCCCTTGTACTAGGGAAGTCATTTGGTACTCGAGTGTACCCAAGTCGCGTTTATCCGCGTAATGCAAGGTAAGGCATCGGGAAATGCATTCCCAATCGAGGGGTGTATTGTAGGACTCTAATGCGATGTCCGCATTTAACAATTTTATTTCGGATAACGTTTAGTATACCGAAATATTTAGGTGAACCTTTGACAGGTTCGTAGAGGCGGATAATTCGATCTACGCTCTTCTTCCAAGAGCTGAATTCTCCGGGTTGACCCGAAAAATCTCTCAGGCACCTAACTACATCCGGGACCTTGTCAAGATCCGCGAGATTAGTTCTCTGTGCTGGATCGATTGTTTAATCGATTCCTCGAAATCGATCGGAGTTAGGATTTATGATGGCTTGAATAATATCTCTCCCCTCTGTGTTAAGCACATGGTTTACAATAGATAATACCATGCTTTGCAGTTCGGGACGAGTGAGACCAGCATTATTTTGGTTATTGGTTGGGGCAGGTCCAGACGGATTAATTGGATTAATTGTAGGCCTAGCCAGATTGTTTGGGTTAGACATTTTTTAGCAAGTTTGTATTAGAAAAAATGAAATTCTTAAAATAATTTCTATCGGATATCGATGTGTGTGTTTTTTGATTAGAGTATTTTACCTGATTTTAAATTATTCAATCAATATAATCTATACGATCAATATAAATTAGCAAGTTTGTATTATAAAAAATGAAATTCTTAAAATAATTTCTATCGGATATCGATGTTTGTGTTTTTTGATTAGAGTGTTTTACTTGATTTTAAATTATTCAATCAATATAATCTATATAATCAATATAAATTAGCAAGTTTGTAAAATGAAATTCTTAAAATAATTTCTATCGGATATCGATGTTTGTGTTTTTTGATTAGTGTATTTTAATAAAAATAAAAAATTTTTTTTTTTTTTTTTTATTTTAATTTTCAAAATGTTATTAAAAAAATATATTCTTAAAAATTAAAATGTCTTACAAAATTAAACTGATGATGAACATGATGTTTGTGGAGCGGCAAGCAGGTATACTGCGTCCTTTTTACTTTTGGTTACTGGGGGGCCCTTTGTTAATTTCTCCAACGGTTTCAATGGTTCAAATGTTTTTCATCGCTTCTGTACCACTTTGGAACTTATTATGATGTTATTTGCATTTATTGTCACTAAATGTCACTATGTGCCTTTTGGGGACTTATTGTATTGTTTATTTTACTTTATATCGCTGTTTGTACCTCTTTGGGACTTAGCGATTCACTTTATTGTCACAATTTTATTGGGTAGCCACTGTGTTGGTTTTTTTTTTTCACACGTACCGCTTGGGGACGATTAGCACTACTTAAGGGCTTTTAATTGAAAAATATTTTTGCGCGATTTATTTTGCACTTCTTGAGGGCGTATAATAAGATGTTATTTTCCCGCACTACACAATCACAGTGGCCCTACGTTGGGCGCCAATTAAATTTGTATGTTTTAATTTTTATTAAAAAAAATAACTTTTATTTTTTTTATTTTTTATTTATTTTTTTTCATTCAATTTTTACAGTACAAAAAGTGGCAGCGATTCTGCCTCTCTAAACTTAATGAACAATGTTTGCTTAAAATCTAAACCTTAAATACCTATTATATGCTAACGCAACATAATTTGCTTTACTTGAATTATTATTTGTTTCCCAACATATTTTCTTTCTACATTTCCACGAATTGGAATTATTTGTTGAAATGCTAATTTGGGGTCATCGCCCAGACACCATGTCAGCATTTTTCGTGGGATACATTTAAGTTAACTTGTCGTCGTTGACTTACATCTTTGTTTTTTTTTTTAAAGCCGAAATTAATTAACTTATTAATTACTTTAATGATGATGATGACGATGAAGGAAACTTATGAGCCGCGAACTAGGATTGTACGAATCCAATTTTAATTATTAACAAACTAAAATAAAGAGAAAAAAAACAAATATTTATTATTTATATGTGCAACCGGCACTCGCGTAGGGAAGTTTCGATCCGACGAAATGTCAACGGATCGACGAAGGAAGAATAAAGAAAACGAAAATTTTGCAACACACTGCAACAACTATGCAGCTAACCGGCTAGTCAGCTGGGATGTGCGTTCGGTGAAGAAAAGAAAGGTTTCGAGTATAAAAAATCTAGCTACATATATGGTATAAAAAGATGATTTAAAAAATGAAAAATTATTAAAAGTAAATCCAGAAGAGGGTTTGGATTCTAAAGGGCGCTAGGATATCTTTCTACAAAAAGGAATTTCCAAACCTTTTGCTGAAATAAAAAAAGGAAAATACGACCAAAATAAAGAAACGACAATGAATTTAATTAAAAAGACGAATTTAAATCCCACAAATGGGTGGATAGTTGAATGTTTATTTTGTTGGGAAAAACTTAGGAACACTGGGATTAAAAACACAAATCTTTTCGGAAAATGAAATGATACAAAATGGCGTTAAAAAGCGAATGAAATTAAACAATATAAAAGAACTTGATCAGCGGGTCGGATGGACCGTTGATTAACTTTTCAATTAAAAGTACCCGAGGTTGGACAGTTAAGTAATTTTTTTCGAAAATTCCCAATATAGGGATGAAACTAAAATGCCGCGCGCCAGATAATACTCTGGAAATTGACGAATTAAAAGGGGCCACACAGAAAATATTTGCACAATACCACACTTCAAAAAACTACGAAACAAAAATATATGGTTACTTATGTTTCCAAAAGAAATTTCCTCCCCCTATGTCTTCTTAATTTTCGACCGTCTTGAACTGACATTTGTAAGTTCTTCTCCGAAAAATCCTTCCTCAATTCACTACCTGAATTTATTCTCAACTTTCTCAAAATCAAAATACTACTTTACAGCGTGATAGCTAATCAAGAAGTGTCTCCCACTTCAAGCCTAGCTCTTTGTCTCGACTCCATTCCGCACTCATACACACACGCATTCTACCCCTCAACCAATAACACTTTGAAGAGTTCAGGATCTCGACATCAACAACCAATGGTGTTGTGTCATCGCTTTCGAAATTCAACGAAAGTGCTCTCCCCACACACAGTACACACAGAATCTAACAAGTTGTTGGCGGTTCGTCCAAAACTTGTCGATCAGTGGACGAATCCAGACCCAAATTGCACAACATCAAAATCCTTTGCGAAAATTGAAAGTGATTGAATCAAAACCAAGCTTCATCTGGGCATTCTCCCAGTTAATCCAAAACGCGCAGAAAGTGAATTAAGGAAGGATTATTACCAAAATGCCCTAATTAAAATTATAATTTTTCTGAGCAGAACCATAGAGGGAGGCCATCTTTAAAAATCGCAAACCCTAACTTACGCCGCCGGTGGACCCTTTTGGTGGGTACAATTATGTATTTCGTATCGGGTGCATCTATCCATATCTGAAGAATTTGTGTGCTAGTCTCCAGACACCTTCTGGCTCGACACACTGGGGACGTCAACTTAGCTCCTCTGCTGGGTACCTGCTTTTGTTATTTGCTCAAAATATTGCTTCATTCACATTGCTGAGAGCAAACAACGGGAAGAACGATGGGACGAAGGAATGATTGGGAGGGTTTAGGATCGAAAGAGGGAAGCAAGAAAATACAAAGCATATTAAAGAGAGGACTTTTGTTACGGTGAATTTTTACCGTAACATAGTATCTTTCGAAAGGTGGTGGCAGGGGTAAATAAAATTACTGAGTTATCGCTCTTTTTTCGTTGTGCTTTTCCTTATTATTTGAGTAAGGAATAAGGAGTGCGGAGAGATGATTCTATTTTACTTGAACAAAAATAAGTTTTACTTTCCATTTCCATTGCTAAATTTAGAATTTGATGGAAAGCGATTTGAAATGATTTTGTTTATGATATGTTATTGGATTGTATTCATGTATATTTGACTAGTAGTTGTCAAAGTAAATGCATTCAATTGTATTAGTGTTAGTAAAAAGAGAAATTGATCCACAAAAAAATATGGATCTGCAAAATTGATTTAGAATAAGAAAACAAATTTTTGTTTGCTCAATGGAAGGATTTAACTTAGCAAAATTGATACCTTTTACCAATGGAAACCACATAAAAATTGCATTAGTGTAGAAGCAAACTTAATAAATTATAAGTAGTTGTTTGGTTATTTGGCAACACCGTGGTTGACAATTCAAAATTGAAGTACCAACTTGTACAAGTTGAAAGCTAACCCTGGTGGTGAGATATGTAATTAAATTCTGGGTCAGGAATATTAAACTGGATAAATATAAAGATCTTGTAGTGTTGTTGTAATGCATGCAAATCTCTGACCTATATGGGTCGTAATTGTTTTACAAGCTTAGACAACTTGTAGCATTCACATGTATTATTCGCCTGTAGCATACACATTTTTTACTATCCAGTACATTAGTAGTTGAGTCTAACATTGTTTTTACTGTTTTTTATTGTCCCGGGCCAAAACCCTAGTTGGCCGGCTAGATAAATCAGCGTTTTAGGTTTTTGCATTCCAAGCATCCTTTCTTTTACAAAAAATAATTCAAATTTTCAACAGTTCCGGATCTTTGGCAAACTGTGGTATGACACATCTTCTCTTCTTTATTTATTGTTTTTATTGCTTAAATTATTACACCCACAAGCAGCACACAACATTTGTAAGCTATTTCACAAAAGACATATATAATTTCAAAAACAAAATTAAAACTTTTCAATTTCAATTTTGTTATTGCTCAAAAATATCCTTTCTTCTCTAATGAAGTCAAACGAGGTGTCAAAAATTACAACAAGGCGAAATAAAAGAAGAAGGAATCTCATTATCTTTGATTCATGGTTCTATACTCTGTCCCAGAAAAATAGAACCATACTACGAGTATATTGAAAAACTTATCCATAAAAAGTGTTTGCTCGCCCGTAAATATATAAAATAAAAAAAACATTAATTGCATCTGACGCAGACCTAACGTCCCACTCAGCGCACACCTGAGTGTGGTTGTGGACCGAATTGCTTTTGCTGTGGCATGGGGCTACTGCTGCTATTTAACTTCCATTAAATATTGATGTGCTTTCAGAGTTACCAGTGTCCATTGGTTAAATCGTTCGGTTTTTTGCCGTGGGTTTCTGTTGAGGTGCTTTTGATTTGAGAGTTTTAAAATATTGAATGACGAGTGTTATCGTGCAGTGTTTTCATTTCTTGCACTTCTTTTAATGTGTGGAAAATACGCTAAAATGCAGGCACAAGATTTTAAGCTGTTTTCTTTGAAGAAGAATATTATTTGCGTAGATATTAATTAATGTGAAAGTATTTTTTTTATAAAATGTATCTTTAAAAGGTGTATTTATTTTTATGTTTTGTGCAATTTGTATTCTTTACTCGTGTATTTGTAATGAGGTGTGTGTTGTTTAGAGTTTTGTACAATTAGTTCGAAATAGCTTCGAGGATTTCAAAAGACTTAACTTTCTAAAAAAAAAGAATTTGTTGACGCGACAAAAAAAAATCATAAACATTTGCAAAATAAGACAGAAGCTGTGAAGCAAGTAGCTGATATTTTTCCTGTAGCTGAACGAACTGCTTACAGCATTCTTATCAAAAACAGTTCCAAAGGCAAAAATTCGCCACCAAAGAAAACCAAATCTGATAATGAATAAGTTTTTTATTTTTGCTTGTTTTTTATTTAAAAAGGATTCTATACTGCATCTCTTATCTAACATCATGAAAAGTACAACGCCACAAGCCATGGTTAACGCACGACTATAACCAACTTAAATTGAAAACTTACGCAGGCAATAACAACAATCATTTATCTAAATATTTTCATAACGGTAAGAACGATTTCATTTCATTTCATTTCAATTATTTCAAAAAAATATACAGTTACAAAGATACATTAAGATTTAGATCTTTTAGAGCATCTAGAATTAAATAACATTTGATGTATAGGCTCTAACAAAATAAATTGCAATGCAAAAAATAAAATAAAAATAATCTTAAAAGCTAAAAGTTTAATTCAGGATATATAAATTTATATCAAGGAAAGAAGCTGCATATATGCAAAGTACAAAGTATTTAAAATATCTAATTTATTATTATATTTGATTCAAAAAGTGCAAGAATAATTTCCGTTTAGAAGCGGTCGGTGCGATAGTTCTTTGCAATTCACTTGGAAGCAAATTCCATACGCGAATTACAGATCCATAAAACGAGTGTTCTGCTATGACACGTATAAAACGCTGTAAATGTGAAACACTTGAGTATCTTGGAATACAGTAAATAAAACGAATACAGTCATTATCAACAACATTTAGTTTACGCTTTCACTCGCAGTCCAAAACCAGATAGACTGTGCAGTTGAAAATAAAATAAGGCATAATAAGTGAATTAACGAGATGCTTTTTCATATCAGGTGCTAATAAGTTTGAGGAAGATCTCAACGTACGAAGTCCAGAGTAAATATTTCTAATAGTGTCTGAAATTGCTTTACAGCAGCTAAGACTATTACTTATTCGGTACCCCAAGTATTTAACATTTTCCAAATAACCAATGACTTCGTCATTAAGAATAACAGATGGAAAATCATCTGGATTCAGCTCATTTCTAGAGCAACATGGATAGATAACATGGCAATAGACTTCGCTGGATTAAGTTTCATACTATTATCATTTGGCCAAATGAGAATATAACTTAAATCTTCATTTAATCCCTCAATACAGTCAATACAGTACTTCATAAGCCTAATTCTACGAAAGATGTAAAGAATCACATCATCAGCATGTAAATAAATTTGACAATAACGAACCACGTGGGGAATATCATTATTATATAGTGAGAATAATAGCGGACCCAATTCTGAGCCCTGGGGTATACCCATATTTGTTATAATCGCGCTGGATGAACTCACTTCAGTTTTAATTCGCTGTACTCTATTTTTCAGATAACTGCGCAGTAGCGCAAGTAGCCATCAAAATTAAAGTTCCGCTTAAGTTTAGAGGGAAGTATAGAATGATCAATACAATCAAAGGCTTTAGAAAAATCAAGGAGTACCATGTCCATGTACCAAATCGGTAGTCGGACGTAGCTTTTATTACAGCAGATTCACAGCTGTGCTTACTGCGAAAACCAGATTGCCATTGTGAAAGTAAATTGTTTTCATTTAGATACGCCTGAATTTGATCATGAATTATTTTTTCAAATACTTTACCCAAGAAGGACAAAATACTGATAGGCCTATATTCAGATGGGTTGGAGGGGTTGTTTTTTTTTGGAACTGGTATTATGCTGGCAATTTTCCAAGCATCAGGAAATTGAGTGCTATAAATACAAAAATTTAGTATATGAAGGAGGTATCTGGTTACAATAGGGAATATAAGTTTTAAAAATTTTCTTGAAATATCATCAGGCCCAACAGCATTTGATTTTATAGACTTAAAGGAATAAAATAATACACTGGTGCTTATACAGTCAAATGAAAACGAATTTTCATCGCTCTCCGACAGACTAAAATTATCTTGATTACTTGCAGATGCACCTGAAAAAGCTGGTATAAAAATATTTGACATCACTTCAGCACTAAACGGACATTTTCTTTTATTTTTGTTTTCCTTTATACCAATTTTTTTTCAAATTTCTCCATAATTCCTTAAAACTAAGAGAAGGATGAAGTTGCTCTAATAAGTACGCACGCTTAGAGTTACGAATTAGCGAATTTACTTTGTTACGTGAAAAAATATACTGTCTTTTATTAAAATCTGTTGGATTATTCTTAAATCTCCGGAAAAAATGCTCCCTCTCCCTAATAAGCATCCTTATGTTGCTGTTAAATCAGGGACATCTACTAGCTTTCACTACTTTAGTAACAACAGGCACATAAACATCATACAGACGTGTTGATAGATTGTTAAACAATGAAACTTTAGTATTTACATCTGATGAAAAATAAGTCTCATTCCATTCGAGAGTCCTGAAATTTGCCTGTAAGTCTTCGTAATTAAAGTCCCGATCTTTTTGTGAATAAAATATTTTGGATTCTAAAAATCTAGACCAACTTTTTTTTCTTAATACTTTATATTTTTACATGAGCTAGTGTATCTATTTTTTTTTTGTGCAATCATTTTAAAGAACAAGCACCTGTTTGTTTATATAGATCTTGAAATAATACATAGCTTTGTCTATCAAATATATATCAGCATAGAAAGTATTTTTAGGCTCGTAGAACTTGTTAAAATGACCTGCAAAATAAAAATTGAAAAAAAAATTAGAGTTTTATATGTGATTAAAGAAAAAAAAGGTGTTTTATATGCTAGTTTTAGCCGGTTAGTCTGTCACATTTAGCAGATATTATAAAGATTTATCGTCAAGTGTACCTTGACCTACATGCACCTTGTTTTCTGGCGAAATAATAAGAAGCAACCTGTTGAAATGGACCGTCTTAAGGCTGGGTTGCCCATGCAAATAATGGTCGGGCGATTACAAATAGTTAGATAACTTCTAAGTTTCAAGGGATAATTAATTGAAATAAAATTAATTATTTAGGTTATGAATACAGCTAAAACATGACATTTTTAAAATTTTAATTGATTTTATTTGTTGAACATGAAAATAAAAATACCGACTAAATTTTCGTCAACCTAGACTGACTTTCATTGGGATTGTGTGATTTTGCTTAATCATGCAACTTTTTACTTTTTTTAAATTTTTTTTCTAAACAAGAGGACAGATAAAGAGCGAGGTTATGTTTGATTTTTTTTTTGAATTTGTATTCATGCAAACAAAATTGTACATTTGAGGTTATTTATTGTTTCCAGATGTATGAAAACAAATGTGGATCCTTCAATTTTGTACATAATTTAACAATTTAAAAAGATTTATAGGTCTTATGTTTAGGGTTTTCTAGTTGCAAAAGAACGATCAACTTTTTTTTAAATGAAAGCTTTGGTAAGGGAAAAACCTCAAAATGTCGCATATTTCATCTTTTTACAAAGCCATGACAATAAGTTTCTTGTTTGAATATATAGCCTACTTTATTGCCTTGTGCCCTATTATTTTATTTTTTTTTTAATTTTTTATTACTTGAAATATTAATTCAAAGGCAAACTTTTTCCTAAATTTAATTTTCTACATTAAAACAATTGTAAACATCGGAACCATTTTCCAGGTTTCGGAAATGAAAAGGTATTTAAAGGTGCTCCTTACCTTTATTTTTAATATTATCAAAAGTAAGACTTATGACGTATCAAAATAAGTATTTTAGATTTGTCCAATAAATGAAATAGGTAGATACCTACATACCCATGAATTACGTTAAACATGATAACGACACCTTATTTTTGTCGTATTTAGATGACGTCACGCCAAAGAAATTGTTTTGTTAGTCCGATGTGGACTAATGGATTTTTCGTGCTCGAATAATATAAACACACGATTTGTTTAAATAATTCAATAATGTTCAATTAAATTTACTTTGATTGAAATTAAATTTGCGAACAAATCAAGAATCAAGGAAGTTGAGTGCTAAATGGATATCGAAGATTTAACTACAAACAACATTTTGTGAATATTATTGTGCATTAAATAAAAGAAAAATATTTTAATTATGTTTTAATTTTGTTGTATTTTTGCTTGTTGCCTTTGGATAAGTCTACAATTGTTCTGCTAAGGGTTCTTATTGTAAAATACATCCTCGCGCGGAAAAAATTTTTTTTTATTTTCACATTGCAATGATTTAATGATTTTGGCCAATTCAAGTATATTTGTTTGGTAGCCTGGACAAATTACTAAGTCTTATCGTTGAAGGATTTAAAGATGTTGTCCAAGTTCGTCAAGTCATTCAACATGTGATGTCTGACAATGGGTGGTCCACCCATGAATACGATTCACGGAAAAATTGCAACATTAAACCTATGGCCCTACAGATTGGAGGTTAGTGCGTTGGGCTAACGACCCCTCAAATGGCAACCAGACCCGGAACGGAAATGGACTAAGGCGTACGAAATGTAAATTCTCTCTATACGCTAGGTTCTACTCAAGATCTTGAATCTATCCTCTCGCGGTACAAGGTAGATATTACCGCGATCCAGGAGAGACGATGGATAGGATCAGGAATAACGAAAAGAAAAGATTGCGACATTTATTACAGCTGTCATCAAACAATGCTCATGTTAGGAAGTGGATTTGTCGTTGGAAATCGACTCAGGTCGAAGGTCATCGATTTTAGGCCGATTAGCGATTGCTGAGATCCACATCAATGCTACCTTCCAAAACATCAGCTTAATATATGCACATGCCCCTAACGATTAAGCTGATTTGTCTAACAAGGAGGAGCTTTAGAGCCCCCTGGACGGAGCCTGTCTGGAGTATGATGTCAAAAAAAAAATATTTTTGGGGGATTAGTTGGAAAGCACACCCACCACGAAACGACAACAGATAACGGCTTCCGACCAATTGACTTTGCTGCAGCTCGTAATACGGTGATAAGTAGCACTAGGTTCCCCAGGCAAAGGATACACAATGCAACCTGGCGATCGCATCGCCAAATGGTCGAATCGCCAACCAAATCCACCACGTGGTAATTGGCGCAAGGCACGCATCAAACATCTTAGACGTGCGAACTTTTCGAGGTGCGAACGTAGACTCTGACCACTTTCTTGTTGTGCACGAATGCAAATGCTGCGTCGAAAAAAAACAAGAGCAGCAAGGGAAGAATACCGTGAAAATCTGCAGTCTCTCAGCTTAGGTATCTCGAGGAATCTTGGACCGCCACTAACACCTGCCGGTTCTACAAAACAGCCAAGTAACTGGCACCCAAGCTCTTCGAAACAGCGAATAGAACCTAGTCACCGAAGCACATGGAATTGTAGACGTGCTTAAGCAGCACTTTCAGCAACTGTATAATGGGCATTATGTAGAGGAAGCAAAGGAAGGACAAATAAGCATGAGACCAGTCAATGAAGATCCAGTCCCAGCGCCGACTACTGAATAGGTTAAGAAAGCCATCCACAAGCTTAAGAACAACAAATCCGCCAGCTCGTATGGCCTACCTGCGTAACTCTTCAAGTATGGAGGAGATGTCCTGGTAAGGCGCATGCACCAGCTCATCAACCAAATGTGGGAGGAGGAAAGCATGCCCGACGACTGGTCAAATAGCTCCATATGCCCAATCTACAAAAAAGGAATCCTATGGTCCTGCAAAAACTACAGAGGTATATCGCTGCTTAATGTTGCATACAAGATCCTATCCAACGTACTATGTAAACATCTTAAACCTTTCTGCAACATTATCATCGGCACGTACAAGTGTGTCTTCAGGCCAGGCAGATGAACGAGAGCCCTAATCTTCACATTGAGGCAAATCCGGGAAAAGACCAACGAAGTTCAAGTCGAGAGCCACCATCTTTTCATCGACTGTGAAGCCGTATATGATAGCATAATTCGCCAAGAGCTTCTATTGGTGATGTCGGAACTGATCCAGCTATGCTGCATGACGTTACAAAATACGCAGTGCCACGTGGAAATGGGAAACAGCTCATCTGAGCTTTTCCAGATGAGTACAAGGTTCAGGCAAGGAGATGAGCTATCATGTGACTTCTTCAACATAATCCAGGGTCAGGTAGTAGGCAAGAGTGGTGTTAACCTGGAAGGCACTACTTCAACAGGTCTTCCCAACTGCTTGGTTATGCGGACGACATCGATATCATTGGCTGCTCCAAGCGACCTGTACTCTAAGCATTCATAGCTATTTGTGAACAGGCGAAATGCGTTGGTCTTGAAGTGAATGAGTACAAAACCAAGTATATGCTTTCAACAAACAAAGCCTAATCTGTCCATCGCCTTGGACAAAACGTCACTGTTGGTAGCAGTAATTTCAAGGTAGTCAAGAAGTTCACCTACCTCGGGACAAGAATCAATTCCACGCACGACACCTTAGTGGAAATCCGACGAAGAATTACCTAGCGAACCGCCGCTACTTCGGTTTGGCCAAACAAATGGGTTCAAAACTCCTTTCTTGAAAGACAAAGTGCACGCTTTATAAAACGCTAATTTTACCAGCTCTACTCTAGGGCACCGAGTGATGGACGCTAAGTAAAAAAGCGGAATTGATACTGGGCACTTTCGAGAGAAAAATACTTCGGAGGATATTTGGTCCTATATGCGAAGAGGGCGAATGTACCAATATGTGGATGTAGTCCAAAGAGCCAAAGCACGTCGACTACACTGGCTCGGCCACATCGATCGCATGAACAACGCTGCAGCCAAGAAAATCCCTGAATCCCAGCCCCCAGGATCGATACGACCAGGAAGACCGAAGCTCCGCTACAGGGACCAGGCGGTTACAGACGCAAGAGCTCTTGGTCTACACGACTGAAGGGAGCGTGCGAGGGACCGCAACCGATGGAAGATAGCAATATGTCAAGCAGCGAGCCTCCATGGATCGGGAGCCGGATAAGTAAGTAAGTAGACTTTATTGATTACAAAACGTTTTTTTTTGTTAAAATAGGGTTTAAATAAATAAAAGGCACGAAATATATTTTTTACGAAACATTTGTCAAATATTTTATTCATTAGACATTAAAAATTTTACAAAATGCATTTCGGCATAATGTACATGCCATCATCAGCTTCACGCTTTAAAATAAACCAAAGAAAGGCATTTAAAATATAAAAACGGTAATTAATTTGTTGACAAAAAGAAAGGATGAATTAAGATAAAGTTACATACCATCTGCTCGTACATTTTATTCTGAGCTTATAGCTCGAAGCTAGCTCTGATTGAAAAAAGATATACAACTTGTGCGTTATAATGTGTCTAATTTGGTTTTCCATTTGTAAAATAAATTAATTTATTTTATATCTAGATCTGTCAAAACAACGATTTCCTCTTTTTGTGCACTATTGGGCATAATAAATTGATTTATTTTTGAATTTAGATAATTTTTGCAGATCTATATTTTTCGACAGATTTACTCCTCTTTGTACTAATACCACTACAATTTTCTGTATTGCTCATTTAAGCAGAGTATCATGTTATTCCCAAGAAAACCCCGATGCTATTGTGATCATCCATTATTAATATTATTCATTTAAAATGTTTTATTTCTTGAAAAATTAAGTAGTTTAAAATCTTCTTTTCACTTCTAAATTAAACATATTTAGACATCGACATATACATAGACACGACATTGCACATATACAATAAGAACAAAAAAAAATCTAAAGTCCCGTTTCATTTGGTTCGAAAAATCAAAATCTAGATAGAAATCTGAATTTACCAATGGAAAGCCACATACGCTAAAAATGAAAAATATATATTTTTTGACTGCTCAGTTCCCTGCTCTGAGCTTAAAAAGATAAGTGCCTTCTATGAGAACTTAGTTATGGAGGAAACACATTGCCAATTTTTGTGATTGAATTTGAATCATTACTTTATAAAATTTTTATTGATTTGAAAAATTGAGATATGCGGGCATTTTCTTGTTGGCCCCAGACAAAGGCCCAGAATAAAAAAAAACAGAGGGCCAAAAGGCCCGATCGGGCACATTATAGCAACGCTGGTAGGTTACCTTTCTACTTGAACGTGTATCTTGTATACATATGTATGTCCTCCATGTAGAAAAAATGTAGGTGGGTACATACATACGTGACAACAAAGCAAAAGCAAAAATTGCTTAAAAAAACGCATTCAAATAAAACAAAAATTTCTTTCACGACGACCGACGCCAGTCAGACTAAGGTTGCGCAGTATGTAGCGGTATCAAAAACAATTTTTTTTGAATCTCAAAACTAAAAAATAAAACTGAGGAAACGGTTTTTGTTTCATCCCAATTTTTATAACATACAGCTTTTCGAAAGGACTAAACAAAACTGAAAAACATTTTCATACCTATATACCTATACCTATTTTGGCAAGTGTATTATTTTCCAAAAAATTACCTTTTGGGTACAAAATTATTATTTTCTTCATCTAGGTAAGGTAGGTAGGTAACTACAGAACTTTAATAAATTTTCAGCTGATGATCAATCCCTGAATTTTTTTCGAACTTTAATTTTCTGAATTCAATATCGGAGAAAAGTTCCCCAAATTTTATTTTTACCAGCCACACAAAAAGAATTCTCAAAACAAAATTTGATTAGGAAATAAAATCTTCAATTATTGGAAAATCTCTACAAATGAACAAAATATACCACACATTATGTACATAAAGAAAGAAATATATATTGGAAGGTATTCAAGAAAAATCATCCCATTGCCACATGTTTCATTAATTCCAACTATATGCATGCTAAAGTAACCAAAAAATATCTATCTACACAAAAAAAAGAAACTGCTTCTCATGTAAACAAGTATTGTTCATCCATATCTTGTTTGATTGAATGTGCTTGTTGCCTCACTCTATACCTGGCTCTGAGAGAAAATAAAAAAGAGACAAGTTATAGTTATTTTAAATTCAAAATTGTTGAATTTGATAAAGAGAATAATATTGTTTCACTAATACATTGAAATGCATTTACATGAGTTCTGACTTCGGTAAAAAAGGGAACCCAGCGTTAAGTTTGGGTTCAGTGTGGTCATAATGTGCCCAATCGGTCCATTTGGCCCTCTGGTTTTTATTCTGGCCATTTGCCCCGGCCAACAAGAAATGGCCCGCATATCTCATATTTTTGTAACATTTGTTATAGTGACCTTTCCAATTTCATCACAAAAATTGTCAATGTGTTTCCGCCATAACCAAGTTTAAATTTTTAGGCTCAGCGCAGGGAACTAAGTTGTCAAAAAAGATTGTTTTTTTCATTTTCAGCTTATGTGGTTTTCCGTTGGTAAACCCAGATTTCAATCTACATTTTAATTTTTCGAGCTCAATGGAACGTGACTTTAGATTTAATTTTTGTTCCTATTGTATGTCTGCAATGTCGTGTCTTTGAATATGTAGTCAACTAAATTTGATTGCTTAATTTTGTTTTATCAGACTGACGTGACTATATGAATAAATACTTATGTTTTGAAAAAAATTTCTGACGAGTATTGGCCCTCACTTTTAGGAAATGGCCCTCAGAAAGGCCTCCAAATGTGTTTTTTGTTGCAATGGTGTTGGGCTTCCTCAACTCAGAACTCTTGTAAATTCATTTGAAATTATTAGTGAATAATATTATTCTCTTTATTATCAAAGTCAGCAATTTGGAATTTCCAATCACTATAACTTGTCTCTTTTTTTATTTCCTCTCAGAGCGAGGTATAGAGTTACGCACAAGACAATCCAATCAAACAACAACAAAAAAGAAATACATCGGATTTCGTTTTTGTATTTCTAGGTAGTTATTTTGTTGTTGTTTTTGAATGCAGACATGCATAATGGTTGGAATTTATGAAGCAACCCAACTAACATTTTAGCTTGTGCTACGCTATGTTGTATGAGATGAATAACACAAACAAAAGTGTTAGATCTCACATAACCAGCACCATTTAAATAATTAAAATAACAATCTGACCACGACCTTCCCTAACAAACATTAAATAAAATATCAAATTAATATCAAGGTCGACACCAACAACAGAATGGTGTGAATCAGCTAAACGATACGCGACCAGGTAGTGTATACAAACAATGCACTGAAACCATAAGCGATCGTTTAGTGTGACAAAAAAAATGCACTGGTCAATGAATTATAATTGAATTACGAAAAGAACTGGGACAAGCAATGTTAACAATGAAATTAAATGACGAAGCTAAACGTATGTGTAGGAATAGTATTTTAAATGAATAATGCTAATTTAGCAAGTAACACAGATGGCAAATAATAAATATTACATTTAAATTATATTAAGTAATAATTATTGAGGAATGCTTATTTAGCATTCCAATATTAGGGCAAGTAATTGCAATACATTATAAATTTGTAAACTCTAAGAAAATGTAAATTGGTAGGGATGATAGGTTAAGAATATTTTTGTATAAATAGTGTAGAAAAATAATAATAAAACACAGTTGGACAGTTGGACGCAGTCACGTTGTAAACATAAAAAACCTCTGTAATTTTCATTTGATCCCGATCAACGAATAGAAACCAACCTTAAAAAAAAAACTAACCCCTTTCTATTTTCAGGTAGTAACCAGATTGGCCTTTTAAGGCTACACCCAAATAGCCGCCAGTGGCTATACAAAATTATACTGGCGAAAAACATAGAGGCCTTCTAAGGCCACCCAAAAGGGCCGCCAGGGCCAGTTAAACAAACTGGAATTCCTTACATAGGTAGGCAACTCTCTTTTCAAATATGGACATACAATATTATACAATATTGGCGCAGCCGGTAGGATGGTGCTGATAAAGAGGCTATAAATAACGTCAAAAACTGGAGTGTCCTCTAACTCTAGTAGCATCATCCGAACCACAAAATTTGAAATTCACATATGTTCTTTATTCCGAGTAAAAATTAATTCAAAAACGAATTTAAATTTCATTTAAAAAGAAATAACGTGTTCAGCATTTCGGGCGGAATCAGCTCCTTCCAGCTCACTTCGAGTTGACTTTCGAACCGTCAAATCACCTGTTGCAGACAGTTTGTATAAAAACGGTTCATGTTGGAAATGTAGAACACGAATCTTCATTTTCAGAACCCTACAATTCTACATTCGGAATGAACTATTTACAAGCTTTGTTTTATGTGGAATACATCCAAATTCGCTTTCGTTGCTCAAATTCAAAAAAAGGATTTTAATTCTACACCTTTTGAAGTGTAAGTTTTTCACTTATTACTTCACAGAAATAGAGAACAAAAAAATCTTTTCATAATAAAAAAAAAAAAAAATAAGTATGGAAGTGTAAATTTTTCACTTATTTATAAAATTATTTAAGCCCATAAAACTTTCGAGAACCAAAAAAGTTACCTTAACTCCATAAATAGAGAGCAGAATTAAAAAAAAAAAAATCTTTTCAACATGCGAAATAAAGTATCTGAATCTCGCCAGAATAGAAGCGGCAAGATATTGTTGCTCAATTACATACATACCTATGTGTATCGATTTGCGATTTGTTGCAACGGTGTTGGGTTCCCTCAACTCAGAACTCATGTAAATTCATTTGAAATTATTAGTGAATATTATTCTCTTTATTATCAAAGTCAGCAATTTGGAATTTCCAATTACTATAACTTGTTTCTTTTTTTATTTCCTTTCAGAGCGAGGTATAGAGTTACGCACAAGACAATCCAATCAAACAACAACAAAAAAGAAATACATCGGATTTTGTTTTTGTATTTCTAGGTAGATATTTTGTTGTTGTTTTTGAATGCAGCCATGCATAATGGTTGGAATTTATGAAGCAACCCAACTAACATTTTAGCTTGTGCTACGCTATGTTGTATGAGATGAATAACACAAACAAAAGTGTTAGATCTCACATAACCAGCACCATTTAAATAATTAAAATAACAATCTGACCACGACCTTCCCTAACAAACATTAAATAAAATATCAAATTAATATCAAGGTCGACACCAACAACAGAATGGTGTGAATCAGCTAAACGATACGCGACCAGGTAGTGTATACAAACAATGCACTGAAACCATACGCGATCGTTTAGTATGAAAAAAAAACACAGTTGGACGCAGTCACGTTGTAAACATAAAAAAACATCTGTACTTTTCATTTGATCCCGATCAACGAATAGAAACCAACCTTAAAAAAAACTTACCCCTTTCTATTTTCAGGTAGTAACCAGATTGGCCTTTTAAGGCTACACCCAAATAGCCGCCAGTGGCTATACAAAATTATACTGGCAAAAAACATATAGGCCTTCTTAGGCCACCCAAAAGGGCCGCCAGGGCCAGTTAAACAAACTGGAATTCCTTACATAGGTAGGCAACTCTCTTTTCAAATATGGACATACAATATTATACAACATTGGCGCAGCCGGTAAGATGATGCTGATAAAGAGTTAACGTCAAAAACTGGAGTGTCCTCTAACTCTAGTAGCATCATCCGAACCACAAAATTTAAAATTCACATATGTTCTTTATTCCGAGTAAAAATTAATTCAAAAACGAATTTAAATTTCATTTAAAAAGAAATAACGTGTTCAGCATTTCGGGCGGATTCAACTCCTTCCAGCTCACTTCGAGTTGACTTTCGAACTGTCAAATCACCTGTTGCAGACAGTTTGTATAAAAACGGTTCATGTTGGAAATGTAGAACACGAATCTTCATTTTCAGAACCCTACAATTCTACATTCGGAATGAACTATTTACAAGCTTTGTCTTATGTGGAATACATCCACATTCGCTTTCGTTGCTCAAATTCAAAAAAAGGATTTTAATTCTACACCTTTTGAAGTGTAAGTTTTTCACTTATTACTTCACAGAAATAGAGAACAAAAAATCTTTTCATAAAAAAAAAAAAAAAATAAGTATGGAAGTGTAAATTTTTCACTTATTTATAAAATTATTTAAGCCCCTAAAACTTTCGAGAACCAAAAAAGTTACCTTAACTCCATAAATAGAGAGCAGAATTAAAAAAAAAAAAAAATCTTTTCAACATGCGAAATAAAGTATCTGAATCTCGCCAGAATAGAAGCGGCAAGATATTGTTCCTCAATTACATACATACCTATGTGTATCGATTTGTGATTCTTAAAAAATTATTCATTTTGCCTATGAAGCCCATTTTACTTAATTATTTAAACTTACAAAATTTCCGAATAAGCAAACAAGTTACCTAATGATTCCAAAATTTGATATTTTATTCACATTCAAAAAAGAAAATGCTTGAAACTAAAACGCCAGGAAGTCCCTTTAAGTATCGTGTTGATAACGTCAGAACTTTTATCATGAACAACACACCCCCTCTAAACATAAACCCCTATTAACCCCACTCTCGATTGAAATCGCAGAGGCAAACACACCTAAACGGTTATCTCACCCAAATTTTGAAACCCGATCCACGGAAACAAAATCTCCCAAAATGTCGTTAGGTTTTGAAAAACTGTTAAAACTTTCGCATGGCATCCCTGAATTTTCAGGAGGGACGGACCCAAAAGTAGCCCAAAAGCTACAGACCTTCCTCACATGCATCCGTCCAATAATTGAATTCATTCAAAAAGAGGACGAAGCGCTCTTCATAAAAATACTATACACTAAATTACGTGAAGACGCGCTAGATTTAGTAGAAACAACGAGACCAACCACATTCAAAAGTTTCAAAGAATTACTCAACCGGGCATATCTTCCAATAGAGGATTGTAACGATTTAGTTAATAACTTCATAACCAGCCGTCAGATTCAATTCGAAACATTGAACACTTTTGTAAGCCGCATTCGACACTCTCTAACCCAATGTCGAGAGGCAGCGGTGGTTAAAACCCAGCTTGAGGATTTCGCCAAGTCATCTCTCCGAGGTTTCAAATAAACAATTAGGTCAGTACCTATTGTACACAGAGCTTTGAAGAATTGGTGAGGACTGCATTTAGCATGGAAAAACATGTACAAAGGGTTGAAACAACCCCACCAATTCCTCAAACTTCCTGTAATTTTAACCATTCAGGAAATCTTGCATATAACGGGTCACCAAACAACCTTTCCCTTCCCTCAAACCCTTCTTCAAAAATAACTTGCAGTTTTTGCAACATTAAGGGACACACATATAGTGAGTGTCTCAAAAGGTTAAACACACCGATCTGCCAATTATGCAAAAATTATGGTCACGAGGCTGTAAACTGCAATAAACGCTCCAATAACAATAGCCAAAACTCCTACATGGGGAACCCACAAAATTTCCACAAAAATAGTTACCCATCGAGCGATAGGAGAAACCCCCAAGGTAATACCTATTACCCAAACATGAATAGAAGTGACCCATCCTACGGAAGAGGCAACCTCCAAAACAATTATGGTAGGGAAAGACCCAATGCATACCAATCCCAAAAGAATCAAGAACCTAGCAGATCTAACCCATTTAGAAACGAGAATTCAAACTCGCAGAATAAACCTAAAACAGATTACGAGAATAGGGTATTCCATTTGCAATCAGTATGTGATTGGTGTGGTAGAAATAACCACACCATTAATGAATGTACATTTAAGAACCGATGGAATAAATAATATTAAGGAAAAGCTATTGCAAACTCAAAATAAGCACCAAGTGCAAACGGAAACTGATCCTATCCAGGACTCAGACTTACTAAAATCAAACAAACAGATAAGATTACCTTCAATAGATATAGGATTAAATATAGGGAAACATAACACAACTCGCTTATTAGTAGACACCGGTTCAGAGGTTAGTCTAATAAAAAAAAATTCATTGGGGAATAAAATTTATATAAACGACAAAAAGAAGTTAACCATGTGGCTTCGGTTATACATTAGGAGAATGCATGGGGACAATTGAAATACCCACACGTCCTGCTTGTGAGTTTCAAGTCATAGAATATGACCTAGCCATCCCTAGCGATGGAATTCTAGGGTGTAATTTCATGGGTAAATACTGTAATGTAGATGGGCCCAACAAATTTTTAACGTTTTCACAAATACTTGAAAATAACACAGGTATTCAGGTAGAGAAGGTATACAGTATTCCTTTAAAAAAATCCGAGGTAACCGAAGAAAAAGTGTTGTCCATTTCGCACAATGGAAGTTGTTTCACGAGGACTCACTCGCAAGTGAATAACTCAAACAAAATACAACAAACAACCCAAAATAGCCGCAATGATCACAAATTGGTAGAAACTACACTAAGTTTTCAAGAAAAGGCACTGAAAGATAAATGTATTTTGCGGCGCGACAATGCGACCGGCCTAGACAAAACATCTGAAAGTGCAGTATCGAAAAATTAGGTTCTTTGAACACAACCGAAACTTTGCCATCAACAATTTATCAAGATCCACCTCGAAAAGTGGATCAGAGAGGAATTGGGCAACAAAACGTTGTGACTGAAGAAAATGTTGAGCTGAAAAAATTACCATTAAATCATGGTAATGATAAGCACAAAAAACAAAATCTCAGACGAAGAAACAAGCCTAAAGCCCGTAGTAAACCCTTATGTACCTCAGAAAATGGTTATGACTTCTCCAAACTAGAAAATAATAATAGTAATAACTTCCCCCAATTAGAAAACAATAATAGTAATAACTTATTCCAATTAGAACACGAGATTAAAGAACTTATGAATATAAATATATCTTTGAATGAAAATAATGATCAAAAATATCAAAAAATATATACTGCAGTCGCAGAAAATACGTTAAACAGAATAAATAATCAAACAGTACTGCACCCTGCAGACGAAACACATGGTTCTCACCAGCAAACACAAACATACATACAAAATGAACAAATTCCAAAAGAAAAATTAATACAATTAGAAAAACCACAAATATTACATACAATTACATACACAATACAAGATATATATAAAGCAATAATTACATTACTCTATACATTAATACACATACATATATTAATTAATACAGATAAAAAAGATTTTACGTTAGAATTATTAAAAAACAGTAGTAATAAGAGTATAAAAACAATTAGTAAAACATTAAATCAAGCAATACAAATAGACCCAGGTTAACTTATATAGAATCCCAGTAGAACAAAGATTAGGTTAGGGCAAACACTTAAAATAAACTTAAGCGAACTTACAAGCTTTTTAAGAGATTTTTAAAATGTTGAGAATTTTAAAAGCAATAAATAAAATACTAAATACATAAAAGAAAATTATAATAATTTTTTTTTCTTTTCTTCTCTTTTCTCTAAAAAAGAGGGAGTTAAAAGAAAAAAAATAAAGAGCTCCAATTTTAAGAATTGAAAAAAAAAGAAGGAAATAGATATCCCAAATTTAAAAATTAATAAAAATAAAACGGGGAAATAAAAAGCCCCAACTTTAAAAATTAATAAATAAAAAAGGACATTAAGTCCCAAATTTAAATTTAACATAATAAAAGAGGACATTAAGCCCAAATGTAAATTTAACAAAAAATTAAAGAGGGTACTTCCCTAGCCCCACACTAAAAGATAATAATATAAATAAAAAAAAAGAGGGAAATATAGAGCCCCAAATTTTAAAATTAAAAAAAAAAATTACAAAAGAGGGAGATAAAAGCCCCAAATTTAAATTTAACAACAATGAAAAGAGGGAAATAAATAGTAACACGTTAAAAAATATTAATATAAAAAATAAAGAGGGAGATAGAGAACCCCAAATTTAAATTTAAAAAAAAAAAAAAATTAGAAGAGGGAGAAAAAGAGCCAAAAATCTAACAATAATGAAAAGAGGGAGATACAAATCCCCAAACCAAAAAAAAGAAAAAGTTTTAAAAGAGGGAGATGAAGAGCCCAAAATTCAAAAAGAGGGTACAAAGCCCCAAAACATTATACATATGTACACAGAAACACTAATTAAACTAATGCACGATACATACACCAATAATTAACACGAAACACACATACACAGAAAACACATGTCACTTCCTAAACCAGACAATACAGACAACTTCACAAAACACACCAGGGATCCGCCATCACACAATCCAGCAGACCAAGGAACTTAATCCTTCGAAACAACTTCCAGCTTTAATTGCAAATGTGACCGGAGAACAGAAAGAACAAACTACAGATTAGCGACTACAAAAAAAAATAAAATCCAAAAAACTAAACTGTTCCAAGTCAATCACCAACAAGCTACAAACAAATCCCAAGGAATGTTAAGCCAACAACAGGATCCCGAAGGTTTAAACGCACGGTCAACTCCAACAAAACTCAACTGAGTTTAGTGAACTAAGGCTTAATAAATGGCAAAATTAAAAAAAAAATGTGTATATATTATTAAAAGTTATAAGAAAAAATAATATTATTTAAAATTAAATTTAAAAATTTTTCATACGAATATATTGTAAATTGAAAAAAAAAATCTATTATAAGAAACAAATTATGAATTACCCAAAATATTATAGGATATATTTAACCAATTAAAATGTAATAAATGGCAAAATTCAAAAAAAAAAAAAATAATATAATAAATAATTTGTATACAAGGGATCGACTAAATTATCATTTTTTTATCATCCCAGGGTAGTTAAGCTATTAATATGCCATTATTTTACATTAAAAAATATAGTAAATTAAATAATAAAAAAAAAATGTGTATATATAATTAAAAGTTATAAGAAAAATTAGATTTCAAAATTTGTCATAAGAATATATTGTAAATTGAAAAAAAAATCTATTATAAGAAACAAATTATGAAATAACCAAAATAATATAATATGTATTTAACCAAATTAAATTTGCCATACAAATTTATTGTAAAATTAGATAAAACAAAAAAAAAATAAATAACAAAAAAATTTTAAACAACAATATAACAAAAAAAAAAAAAAAAAAAAAAAAAAAAAAAAAAAAAGCTAAAATCTAATATATGATTGTCATTGAAAAGAAATTCCACACATACGAAAGCCAAGTCAACTTCGTCGATACATTGCAAGGCCAAACACAATTTTTGTCTCTCCCAAACAAAAATATGCACTTTTCCGCACGGTGGAGGTGTTGTGTGAGATGAATAACACAAACAAAAGTGTTAGATCTCACATAACCAGCACCATTAAAATAATTAAAATAACAATCTGACCACGACCTTCCCTAACAAACATTAAATTAAATATCAAATTAATATCAAGGTCGACACCAACAACAGAATGGTGTGAATCAGCTAAACGATACGCGACCAGGTAGTGTATACAAACAATGCACTGAAACCATAAGCGATCGTTTAGTATGACAAAAAAAAAATGCACTGGTCAATGAATAATAATTGAATTACGAAAAGAACTGGGACAAGCAATGTTAACAATGAAATTAAATGACGAAGCTAAACGTATGTGTAGGAAATGTATGTTAAATGAATAATGCTAATTTAGCAAGTAACACAGATGGCAATTAATAAATATTACATTTAAATTATATTAAGTAATAATTATTGAGGAATGCTTATTTAGCATTCCAATATTAGGGCAAGTAATTGCAATACATTATAAATGTATCTAAGAAAATGTAAATTGGTAGGGATGATAGGTTAAGAATATTTTTGTATAAATAGTGTAGAAAAATAAAAATAAAACACAGTTGGACAGTTGGGCGCAGTCACGTTGTAAACATAAAAAACCTCTGTACTTTTCATTTGACCCCGATCAACGAATAGAAACCAAAGGTAAAAAAAAAACTAACCCCTTTCTATTTTCAGGTAGTAACCAGATTGGCCTTTTAAGGCTACACCCAAATAGCCGCCAGTGGCTATACAAAATTATACTGGCAAAAAACATATAGGCCTTCTAAGGCCACCCAAAAGGGCCGCCAGGGCCAGTTAAACAAACTGGAATTCCTTACATAGGTAGGCAACTCTCTTTTCAAATATGGACATACAATATTATACAACAGCTATATACAAGCTATTTCCTAGCTTGTATATTAACCACAGAAGGCCTAATGTAGGTCATTTTGGCGCACATTCTGCAAGCTATTACTTGCATATGAACATCCGTCAAAAGGCATATGCCAACAAATAGCTTGTATATAGCCTGCGTCTGCAGGCTATATGGAAACAAATAGCTTGTATATAGCCTGCATCTACAGCCTATATGGAAACAAATAGCTTGAATAAGTAATGCTTCTGCAAGCTATATGGAAACAATTTGCATATATAAGACCACTGAAAATAGTTTAAAAAAATGGTTGCTTATACATTTAATTTTATTAAGATCTGCATTTCGATCGACATTTGGGACTTAGGGAACTGCTTTTTCTGCTTATCTCAAATGTAAAGTATTTAATTTAATTTTAAAAATTGCAATTTACTTACATGATTTACGCGGTATTTGAACTCAGGACCTTTCGATCGCCGTCCGAGCACTCTGCCACTACGTCACCTAATGATATACAAGTGGAGTGTCAAAATTTTGACGAGTTGATACATCGCCTGCTTTCACGTTATAATAATTATTTTGCGTTCGCCCAATGAATGTCATGGCGATTGGTAAAATTTCATTCTTTGGATTTCTTAAAAAAATAATATTTGAATCTGTATATTCTATAGTCATGTGCATTTAATTAAATATGTTAGGTATGTGTACAGTGTGTAAGAACTAGTTTTACAAATAATTTTCACCAGATTTAGGTACATACAACGTAAATATCTTAAAATTATTTAAATCGCAAAAGCTCCTTATTTTACAGCTTTTATTATTCTTTATTATACTTTCATTGCATTTACAATTTCGAACAAAAAAGTATTTTATGCTAATATTCATATTGCATTAACTCCATTGTCATAAAAAAAAAATTGTGTGTCAATGGATTCAACCGCCGAATTCTTCGGTTAGTTAGATTAAGGTAGTAATTTCTGATAATATTAGAATGAATATGTCTTTCAGAAAATAGTTTTTGATAATAAATAACCACTCAAAATTATGTTTTCCAATATTATATTTAATTTTGATTTTTTTTAATTTAATTAAAAAAACCACATTCTTTCTAAGAAAAACAAATTTTTTTTTTTTAGAAAAAAATTGTTTTATCAACAAAAAGAACCCATTTTTTCGAGTCTTAAGAGAAAAATATGTCAATTTTGACAAATTTGTTTTTCGTATCGTGCGATACATCGATATAATGTGCCCCTCCCAACATCACGAATATTCAATTTTTAAGTCGCTACGGCGCGGCGCTTAACTTAGACGGAAATCGAATTTAAATAAAATAAAATGCATGACTGGATCATACGAACTTGCTCTTGCAGCTAACAACTTTGATGTAGCTAACCATTGAGGCTGTTTAGTAGTTAGGTAGTCTAGCTATCCTATGCAGGTTCAAGTCCGATGTAGGTAAGATTATGTACCTTGATTCTTAGTATAATTAATTTCCGAATGCATGATTAAAGAAATAGTTACATAGGTGCCTACTTACAAATAATGTATATTTAGATTAAATTATGGAGGTAGGAGGGTAATAAGAAGAAGAACCTGCATACATAGGTGGAACCTAGGTATGTAAATATAGACACAAAATATGAAAGTGAAGGATGTAGGTGGGTGGTAGCTGATGCATATAGCTTTATAATTTGGGTACAATTTACATAATATTTATGTGATATTTACAGATGTATATACATATATATAAATGTATGAGGGCCTACATAGTACATAATGTATGTATGTATTCAGTTACGCGCCCAAAAATGCGTAAAATTAAATTTGATTAGTTAGAAATAAATGGATGATACTCTTAATAAAATCTTTTTTGATTGCTTAGTTGGTATAGTTTTAGGGAAAACAAATATGCCAGTTGGATTCCTGGATAAATAAGAATACATAAGAAAAATTGAAAAATCGTTATACGGTTTTTTTTTAAATAATTTTTTATGTATAAAATTTTAAAAACATTTTTAGAAAAAAAAATTGAGAAACTTTTTGAAGGATATATTAATATACATATAAAATCAAAATTTAAAATAAAATTCAGAGACTGGTTTTCGAAAAATCGGGTTTTCAAAAAAAATTATTTATTTTTTTCAAATTCGAAAAACTTTTTTTTTTGAAAATTTGAGTGTGCAGTCTTATTAACTGCTTTAGCGAGCGTTTGCATACAAAAATTATTTTAATCGGGCCATCCCGAGAAAGTCTAAAATATGTAAAGTGGTTCTATGGGTAGTACCATTAATAAGTACGCGAAAAAAATATTTTTATACTTAAGAGTGGGCTGTTTTTTTTTAAACTCATTTTTATTTAATATTAACTTATAACTATCTTAAAGCTAGACAAAAATGTTTAAAACTAGCCTAATTATCAATAACTTACAACTAACTTACTGTCCCTTTACGGGCGCTCTAGGCTAAGGTATATCTCTTTATGTTAATGTCTTTCGAAATAAAAAACTATTTTAATTAAATCTATTTAATTTATTTTTATATTTATTTTACTAAGAAAACTTTTTCAACAAAAAACTTAGTAATATTATCCCTTTTTTTTAATTTTAACTTATAGACTACCTAAGGGTAGACTAAAAATAATTAATACTAGAGACAACTAACTTATATTAACTAAAAATAATTTAAACTACTTAAAACTACTTAAAAACTGGAACAGCCACAGCAGCATTTTTCGGTTTTTAATTTTTTTTGTGTATTTTTAGTATAAGCATGCAGACACCTATACAGCCATATATAATGTACATATACATCCCGATCCGACACAGTCCTACAGAACCGAAGGCGCTCTTCTCCACCTAGAGCGATGACGTCTCGACCGTACAGGAGACGCCTATCCACAGTTTTCCGGCTGACGTGGTAGATGAGCGGTGGACTGTAGTGGGCTGTACCTATTTAAGAAAACACACATTTTCTTAAAAAAAATTCTTGGAAAAAATCTATTGAGCCTTTTTTGAAATTTTGAGTTTTCAAAAAAAAAATTAATTTCCAAAAAAAATGTATTTTGTTGAAAATTTTGGTTTACAATAGTGTTTAAACTTTCTAGTAAAAAAATTCCAAAAAATCAAATTAACCGTTTCCCAGAAAATCGACAACCAAAATAAATGGTCCTACTAGATGTACTAAAAATAACAATTATTTTCCAAAAAAAATATTATCAAAAGGTACCTTTCCCTTAATTTATAAACTGATTTTTTGTCGCCTTAAAAAAAAGTGCAAAAAACGTGTGGGCATACTTCCGAAAAACAATATGTACTAAGTTTGAAGTAAGTCCATCGAACCGTTAAGGCTGCAGACTCGAGGACAGACAAACAGACGGAATTGCGGGACCCACTTTTTGGTGTTCTCTATGATCGTAATGTCATGTTTAATTGTTAGAATTTTTTTTTTATATTTACCAATACATAACTTGCCTTACAGCACCTATCGCAAGTAAAAATGTGATGTCAAATACTTATTCAAAACTAATGGTGGAATTTCCAAGAAATAAGAATTAATTTACAATATACAAACCATACAAATGTACGTTGTGCTTGCATGAGATGGCTATATACAAGCATTCTGCAAATACACGTGTTTTAGCTTGAATAAGATGGCTACATACAAGCTATAGCTTATATAAGATGGCTATATACAAGCTACCTTGCTATATCTTGCATAAGATAGCTATATACAAGCTATTACCTTGTATAAGGTGTCTATATACAAGCTATCTTGCTATAGCTTGCACAAGATGGCTATATACAAGCTATTAGCCTGCGAAATTCTCAAAATCGTACCTACTGCAAGCTACATTGTTAGTTGGGAAGTGGCAAGTGAGTATTTCTGTTGTCAATGGGGATGATTTTTCTTGAATACCTACATCAGAGTTGAAAAGGAATTAAATAATTTGAGAATTTAACTCATTTGATTTATATCCAAAAATGTGTAACATATGAATTCACTTAAGGAGGCTTTACATGCATCTTCATCTTCATCTGCATTGACATCTGCAAAAAAAGAGGAAACAAAATAAAAAATTCATACTTGTGCGATAGAGAGCGAAAACCAAAATGGAGATCATCTTCATGTATGAAGATTATAGGAAGTACGAACCTGAGGATTGCAGATTATTGTGAAGATGAACATGTTCATCTTCATTATAGCATTTTCATCTCCACCATAATTTTTTCCGTTCAGATAACGAATTTTAATTTTTTTTTTACCATTTCACCTCAGTTTGCTTAAAAACAACGAAAATAGCGAAAAGTTTCTTCACAAAACTACATACCTGAACGCTAAGAAAGTTATAGCAGAGTTCGAGTAAGATATTAGTGTGTTTCTTATTTGGTCCCAAATATAGCCTAGCATAGACAGCGTCAGCGAGATAGCACCGTTATATACCATAACTCCCCATACAGCGAGAATATTTATTTTTCCCTTTTCTAGAAGCCTACAGCGTACTTACAGCCAGCTAGACAACGAAATATCCCTTCGTTTGTTTTACACACATACAGCGCATACAGCGAGAATATTTATTTTTCTTTACCTACAAGCCCACAGCATACATACAGCTAGCCATAGAACGAAAATATCTTTTCGTTTATTTCTTACAATAACACAGCATAGCCAGGTATACAACGAAATAACTTCGTTTGTTTTACATACATACAGCGCATACAACGAGAATATTTACTTATACAGAGAAATATCTTATCGTTTGTTTTCACACATACAGCGTATACGGCAAGAATATTTATTTTTTCCTTTTCTAGAAACCTGCAGCGTACATACAGCCAGCTATACAACGAACTATCTTTTTTACACACATACAGCGCATACAGCAAGAATATTTAGTTTTCTGGAAACCTACAGCGTACATACAGCTAGCTATACAACGAAATATCTTTTCGTTTGTTTTACATACATACAGCGCATACAGCGAGAATATTTATTTTTCTTGACCTAAAAACCCACAGCCTACCTACAGCCACCCATAAAACGAAAATAGCTTTCGCAAGTCGAAAAGCGAATACCCACAGCGCCTACATACACCCATACGTACAACGAAATCTTTCAGCCAACTAAGGTACCTGTGTACCGCTTTTTGTTATGTCAGCGCAAAATATAAAAACAACGAAACCCGTTCACTTTTACAATGAAGATACACAGCGAAATAGATAGTGATAGCGAGGTTGTAGCAATACAATCCACAGTGCCAGTGGTAGCCAGAAATAAATTGTAAGCAAGGGGAAATCGAGACCTACCCCTGATACTGCACAAATAGTGTATACATGCACATGGTGCGTGTGAAAAGCGAGCCAGCCAGCGCATTGTTGTTTTTTGGCGTCATTGAAGTAATAGCATCGGAAGAATTTTATTTTTTTTGGGTAATAAGAATATTTGGTAATAATAAGGTGCGTATATTATTTAGTAATTATACAGTGGTGGTGCTAGTCTTTTTGGAAACTTTTTTGTTATTATTTTTGTGGAAATGTGCGGTGTTTGTTTAGATATGCGTCATCGCATGGTGTGAGTGACTTGTTGACTGCAGCAACATGGGGGTAGTTCTAGAATGCTTGGTAGCCAAGATCTTATGGACAGATGGTGCATTATTGATAATGAAGATAGCATGAAAAGCCAACCGGATAGTGAAGCATGTTAAAATTTAATCCACCCAGCCGAAAGGTGAAGCATGTTAAGATTTGAAAGGTAAAGCCAGGCGATAGTGAAATCATGCAATTCTTATATAGCCAGTCGATAGTGAATACATACAATTTTTATATAGCCAACCGATAGTGAATACATGTAATTTTTATATAGCCAGACGATAGTGAATACATGCAATATTTATATAGCCAGCCGATAGTGAATACTGCGATGTTATATAGCCAGCCGAAAGTGATGCATGTAATCTTAATATTGCCAGCGAAAAGCGAAAGCCATGCGACATTTAATCAAAGAGGCACAGCGTGTAAGTTATGCAAATGACCTAGTTTTATTGAGCAAGTATGGACAGCTATACTACAACATAGAAAGATTGAGTCGCTTAGACCGATCTTCGCTAGTGATGGGAAACTGAGCGTCGCGACGCGTCGGTGGCCGTTTGTACTAAGCTACAGAAGTGTTTGATGTACGTTCTCCAGCAATCTTTCCAAATGGTACTAGACTATTATGGCTGATTTATCAATGACGCGCACAGCAAAACTAAACATGGCTCCACGCAAGTAATGATGCAAGTGATACGCCAGCATTTTTGGGTTCCAAGAATCCGTAGCGAAATAAGAAACTACATTCATAAGTATGTAGTATGTGTTCGATACAATTATTGATTGGATCAGCAATTAATGTCTGAAATGCCAGCCGACAGAAGAAAGCCAGGAAGCCATTTCTGCATACCGGGAGCGGGACAGCGAGTTAGTGTATAGAAAACTTGGGTAGCGATTTTTGTTTGGCTCAAGACGAGTGCGATTCACGTACATACAGCGAGTGACTTGACATCTCCCTCCTTCTGAGCATGTTATACTCGATTCATGAGCAGAATTGGGAGATGTGCAAGGATGTATAGCGATAATTGCACGTCCTTTGTAGGGCCTGCCAAAGAAATAAAGCAAGCATGGAAAGTGTGGCAAAGCGAAGAAGTGTTCAATCACATGAGTAACAGAGAGACAGATTTGATGTTCATGGTACCTGCAGCGCCTCACCAAGGCCGTATATATGAGGCAGCGGTGAAATCTACGAAGTAGCATTTAAAAAGGATAGTGAGCCAGCGTATTATGAAAAGTGAGCAATTTAAAAGAGCCGAGAGTTTTACCTCCTCCATTCTCGACAGCCAGCGATACCTCTACAAGATGCATGAAATTATGGCGAGAGGGACAGTCATTACATGTTAGGACATTTTTGGAAGAAGTTGAGAGAGGAGTATTTAGTGACTTTACAGGAAAGGGAAAAATGGCGAATAGTGAAGGAAAGCTTAATTATAGGACATCTAGTGATAATCTGGAATAAGAATCTCCCTTCGGCATTATGGTCGATGGGAAGGGTTAGCCAGCTTTAACATAGTAAAGATGGGATAGTGCGATCAGTGATAGTTCAGACAGAAACATGACAGCTAATAATTCCAGTGCAAAAGTTATATATCTTGATAGTAGATTCAACCAGCGAAAGTAGGACAGCGAACAAGGCCAGCGAATCATGCGACAGCGCATAGCGACTAGGGACAGCTAATGGGTGAAAGGGAGGGGAATGATAACTTTAGTTTTATTTTTCTCTTTCTTCCTCAGATTAACGAGTTAGCGGTGCCAGCCAATAAGATCAGTATAGCGATAAAGTCAGCAAATAGTGTGACAGCGATTAGCAAGTACAGCGGTGCTAGCCAATAAAATCAGCACAGCGATAAAGCCAGCGAATAGTGTGACAGCGATTAGCGAGTAAAGCGGTGCCAACCAATAGAATCAGTACAGTGATAAATCCAGCGAATAGTGTGATAGTGATAAGCGAGTACAGCGGCGCCAGCCAATAAGATCAGTACATTTCTTCTTCAGCGAATCAAAGAGTGATGACAAATGATGGGACAGTGTCGACAGCCAATCGTAAACGAGAAGAGCTAGTTGAAAGTGCCGATAGCGAATCGAAGAGTGATGACAAATAATTGGAAAGTGCCGACAGCCAATCGTGGAGTGATAATCCTTTCAATCAGCGACGAAGGATAGTCTATGACCCAATTGGAAAACGTTCGTTTTCGCAGGGAGTGTATCGTATGGAGCCATACGAGTGAAGGAAAGCATCTAATAGGAGGATGCCAGCTACACAGTGTTACTCACACTGCAACATGCGTTATATTCTATATACTTATTTGCAATGTAATATATATTTCTATAGCCAGCTAACCAGTATCACTCGGGACAGCGAACAATAAAGTTGGGTTTTTTCACCGCAAGGTTTCTCCCAAGCAAGTGTGTTTAATTCAGTGCAGAATGAATTTGGTTTCAAGGGTTTTTTTTTGGGCGGCTGCAGAAGCCGAAACACAGTCACCATTCATTTTGAAGTCACTTATTGTGGATTCATTTTAGTTTTTTTTTTTTTTTTTTTATAATCTACGCGCGCTCAAGGGAGTATGAATACCCTTTAAATGTTTCAACACAGCGCGGGCGTGGGGGTGAGGTTAAGGAAGAGAAAGAATGATAGGAAAGATGTGTGGCGCGATATTACGAGACTGTAGGTGGTTGTTGTCTCAGATTTTATCTCCAGGGATGGCGGCTGAACTAATGCGGAGAAATTTCCGTGTCTTATTTATAGATGTCCCTTATAATTCGCATTAATTTTTTAATTCTTTTTATCATATTTTATCGGTATACTAGTTTTACTCAATCACATGTTGTTAGTTCTATGCCTAAACAGCATGTAATGAGTAAACCAGCAACTCATTGTATGACATTTATTTTTAGAATTGTTTTTTTTTAATGGAAAAATAAGAAGACATAGACTACGGCAGGAATCGAACCTGTGACCATGAGGTTGACAGGCGAACACACAACTATCGCGCCACGGCCACCCCCCAGTTAATTTAAAAATTCCATTCATTGTGTGATTTCAGCGGATTCATTGAAGTCTTTTTAAATCATTGAAGTCATTTTAAAGTCACAAGTCCATTGAAGTCATTTTGAAGTCATTGAAGTCAATGCAGCCCCTTTTAACTATTTTAAGTCCAACTGAGTTGATTTGAAATAAGAAAAGTGTATTAACACTTAAAATTAGCCTACTATATGTTATTCAAAAAATAAATAGTATCGCAAAGTAAAAGAAAGCAATTGAAAACCATGAGTCATAAGGCAGCATACTGAAAGAAAAGAAAAACTATCATTTATCATTTTGTTTATTTTTAATAAAAAAATGTAATTAAAACATAATCATTTCATTATAAACAAAATAAATTGTCTTTGTTAGATATTAAACATTCATACAAAATTTCCGGTTCGCTAACTTACTGTCGCATCACAAGATCGCTTACCAAAAGTCGTGAAAAAACGCTCCAAGAATTAGAAAAATTAAGTCATTTTGCGTTTACATTTATCAAACAGGCTGTCAAATATCAGTTCTCTTGTGAATTTTGACAAGAAGAAAAAATGTTTAATATTTGCTTCAAAGAAGTTTTTCACAATATGTATTTTTATTTTTTAATAATATTAATGTTTTCTGAACACTTTCATAAAATAAAAAACTTTATTGACAGCACAACATTTGAGAAACTTCAGAACAAATATTGTACAGCCCTATTCTGCTATCCGATCCGATTCCAAAGAAATTGAATACAGGCTTTGTGTTTTTTCGTTTTGTTTTTATAGTCCTCACTTTTAATTTGCTATGTCTCTGGTAAGCTTCGATATTATTTCAAAAAATTCGCCCCCAAAACTCACAATTTCCGGTTACAACCACTTTTCTTTTTTTTACTTTTCTTTTTATGCGCACAGGTTGACTTTTTGTACAATACAGTTTCCTACTGGTTTGACAAGAATGCGTTCATATTCTCAAATATGATTGTCTCAAATATGATATCGATGCAACATGCTTCACAATCTGTTTGATGCAGCGTTCACATTTACAAATTCGATTCAGTCAAGCCACGCTTGTCAAGCATATTGGAGAATGTTAACCCCCTAATGGAAATTGTCAATGACAGAGATAGGGAATATTTTTGTGTTTACCATGTTTACTTTTCATTGCGCCGTGTCGGCCTTTGGTTTTTGATCTCTAATACAACGTTTCCAAGAAACGTTAATCTAGATTTAGGTTTTCTAATCTCAAATAGTGTTTTTACCGCTCCGAAATAGATTAATTTTGACAGCACTATTCACAATGCCAATATTGTTTTATTTTCTCTCATGATATAGAAGTGAGACGTCGACTTCATCTGTGTCAACTAAAGTGAAACATTCACCCGATGAATTTGTTCATTTCGAGATGGGAATAGTTAAATTCGATTTACATATACAGATATTGGCCCTATGAATATTTAAATGAGATTTATTTTAAATCTTCATCTGAGAAGATTAAAGTTTGCATGGTAAATCGTAGGAGCTTTAGCTAAATCTACTTAAATCTTGGTTTAGTGGACCGTGGAAATGTAGTACAAAATTTGTTGGAATAAAAGTTATTCTGATTTATATATTTTTGAAACATAAATAATTAAGTATCTACATTATATGTTTTTAGGTATAAATAAAATGTCTGACGACAACAAAATCTGTTCAGAATCAAAATTAAATTCAGAATTTGTTAAAGAAGCCAGTAGTTTCGCTTCAAACAAGGAAATCCAGAAATCACAAAGAAAACAAATTAGAAGAAATGTACATTTTAACAATAAATGGAAAAACAAATATGACAAATAATTCAAATATTATGCGCCAGGACAAAATGTACAAAAATTGCGCAGAATATCCTGGCCCCTGGTTCCAAAAATATGGTTAGCTAGGATTTGACGAAAAAGTCAGATAAACTATTTTCGATTTTCACTACCTCTAACAAAGGAAATATAAAAACATTTCCGTTAATTGTTCGGTATTTTATGAGTAGTTATGGTATCTGTAGCAAGTTATTTAACTCTTGTTATTTGGAATCTAAAAAATCTAAAGATATAACAGAATCTCTCGAAAGAGCTATACAATCTTCAGTCAATAATTGATGCTCAGAGTGAGTAATTGATGTATAGCTTTTAACATTATATCTTTTAAATAAAAGCTGTTTTAAAACTAAAACTGTTTGTTTTAGAAAAAAATTAAGCAAAATATTTTGTTTTATTGTACTGTCCCGCAAATAAAATTTTATTTAATACTGGCATCCCTAAACAACCCCCCAATAATTTTTCGTAAATATAAAAATTATAAGAAATTATATACATAGTGGTTTTTTTAAATGATTTTATTTGCAATTCGATTGAAAAAACTCGAATTTCACTTACAATTTTTGAAATGGAATTTGATACTTTGAAACAAATTAGCAGCTTGGATTTAACTAAATATACAAAAAAGAACCAATCCCTTGTTTTTTTTTTTTTTTTTTATTCATTTTTATTTAATCTTATAACTATCTTAAAGCTAGACAAAAATGTTTAAAATCTCAATAACTTACAACTAATTTACTGGCCCTTTACGGGCGCTCTAAACTAAACTATAAAACTATATCTCTTAATACTAATGTCTTTCGACCTTAAATCTATTTATAATTAATTCTAATTATTTTATTTTATTTTTGTTTTACCAAGAAAACTTTTTTTTAAAAAACTTGGTCTCGTATCATTTTTCATTTTTTACTTATAAACTACCTAAATCTAGACTAAAAATAATTAAAACTAAATACATTTAACTTATATACTAACTAAAACTAACTTAGACTACTTAAGATACCTAAAAATACCCAAAACCTCTTAAAACTACTTAAAAACTAGAACAGCCACAGCAGCATTTTTTTAATTTTTTTTGTATATTTTGTATACGCATGCAGACACACAGAGACATGCAACCCGCACATCCAAGTACATACGTACATACATATTCGTATGTACATACATACATAGGCACGCAGCTGCATGCACAAATGCCCCCGCAAACATACATATTTTTTAATTTTTTTGTGTGCCACCCCGACTGTTCCTTATACCTAATTTAGCTAAATCTACGTAAGTCGGCCAAGACATACCATCCTAATCGACTTTATGTATCATAATGCTGTTCAGAGAGCCACCAGAACTGGTTCTCTTGTTTCGCCCTATCCTTTCGGTCCCGATCGGAAACAGTCCTACTGAACCGAAGGCGCTCTTCTCCACCTTGAGCGATGACGTCTCGACCATGCAGGAGTCGCCTATCTACAGTTTTACGGCTGACGTGGTAGATGAGCGGAACCGCCATTCCATCCTGTATCAGCCCTCGACTGTCTAAAAAGAGGAATGCCTCGGGAGGGATGTAGCCACTTAACCGCTCACTCTCAAAATATTCATTATTGGGGTAGTAAGCCCCAAAAATTAAGCTGTTGGTTGAGGACATCGCTCTTGCAGTGTGACCCCGAATCAGCTTAAACAAAAAATTGTCTCTTCTGTTTATGTTGGCTCCGTTGTATAGAACCTGGTTGGAATAATATCTTGTGTACTCCGACTCTGGTGTTCTGTGTATTCCAAGGCGACGTCTAAGACATTGCCTCTCAAACACCCGAATCTTTTCCATTTGAGATGGGGCAACGTAGAACCACACCGGGCATCCGTAAGCAATAATCGGCCTGATGAGGGCCATGTAGCAAATGACCTACACCCTGGTGTCAAGACGGCTGCTATAAAACAGTCATTTTGTGAAGGCAAAGGCTCCCCTAGCCCTGGCCAAAGCAGCACCTATATGTCTGTCGAAATACAGGTACTGATCCAACCAGATGCCAAGGTACTTTACTACACTTTTACTCGCCAGTGGATGTCAATGTGGCCCTACGATCACCAGCTTGCGCCAGTTCTTTCGCATATTCCTTGAGGCGCTAGACAACGGAGTCCTAAACAAAATAGTTTCTGATTTATGGAAGTTGATTTTCAACTTCCAGTCATCACAATATCGCTGAATCTTGTCGAAGTCACTCTGCAATAGATTTTTGATGACCTTAACTGTATGAGCTGTTCTGTACGCAATTACATCGTCGGCGTACGCAATTGCCTGAGTAAGACTACCTATCAGATCGCTGGTGTAAATGCTGAATAGAATCGGCGAGTTAACCGCTCCCTGCTGAAGACCATTTTTAATTGATGCACCCTATACTTATCATCATATAATTGCACATGCAAATTCGAATTCAAATTAAAGACAATATGTCAAAATATGTACATACATACTTTTTATATAATACATGTCAAATATTTATGGCGCGAAATGAAGATGTATTTCCCGCGCAAAATATTATATAAAAGAAACCAGAAATTGTTAAATTATCCATTAGCTTTTAAGTCGTTGAATTGTTAATAAAGTTCCTATATTTCTTAATCATACTTCCAGTTATATCAAGTGGCGACGAGTATTTTAAAATGGAGGCAGCGTTGAGAGAAATTCCTAACTCGCAAAAACAGTGGATGGAACAAATGTTAATTAACAACCAAACTTCATTGGAGCGCTTGGTGAATAATTGCTCATCAGGCATTAAACCCACAATACCCCAGTTCCATGCATTTGATCACGAAAAGGAATCTTGGGAAAGTTACCTTTTCCAACTGCAGCAGCATTTCACCGCAAACTCTTTGGACGATGACAACTTAAAGAAGGCACATTTTCTATCAACATGTGGAACCCAAACCAACGATCTGCTCAGAAAGTTGGTAGGAACTGAAGATGTAAGTAGACTCACATTCAAAGACCTTTCTACGAAACTAACCAAACATTTCGAATCCAAACTACACATCCTTGCTTCGAGATGTAAGTTCTTGAAACAAAAGATGCTCCCAGGCCAATCGTATGCAGAATGGATTGCCGATTTGAGAGATCTTGCAAGGGACTGCGCCTTTGTCTGTGTCAAATCTGATTGCAACACATCATATGCTGATAACATGATAAGAGACATGATCGTCTTTTACACACCTCACGACGCTGTTCGTCTTGCTGCAACGCAAAAAAAGAACCCCTCATTGGAAGAAATAGAGGAACTGACCACAGCTCACGAATCAACACAACAAGCTACAAACATACTAAAGGAAAGCAGTACTTCCCATCCGACAACGACTTCAGAAGTTAATCTCATTAAAGGCTCAAATTCTTATAAATCCACAAGTAAGTCTCATAACAATAATGTTAGAATTAGAAAATCGTGCCCAAATTGTTTCATTCAGCACTCTAGAGATCAGTGCAAGCACATTAATTCAATTTGCGATTTTTGTCAACGACGTGGTCACATACGTAGTGTTTTTTTATCTACAAAACAATCAGAAGCTACCCACTCACCGAAATCACAACAATTTCATCAAGCAAAAAACCATAGTAGACGTTCAAGAAGCAGAGATGCCAATCGACGGCACTGTAATCGATCTTATCAAAACTATAAGCAAAAACAGACAGAATCTGCGCATGCTATCAACGAAATAGAAGACGAAAACGTAATACACAATTTCGGAATGGAAACTGTGTCCTCTGCACATTTAGAGCCTGATGTCAAGAAAAACAAAATATTAATCTTCCTTCACATTAATCAGTGCCCTTTAACTTTTCAGCTAGACACACGTGCCACATGCTCACTTATTGGTCTCGATGGGTACCACATACTTGGCAGCCCACATTGTGAACCTTCGTCACGATCACTTAAAGCTTATGGAAACATTACTGTGCCAGTGAGAGGTGTACTGAACGTCAGTGTACAGTGGAAAGCAAAAACAAAAACTTTGCCACTTTTAATTTGTAACAATGAGTATGGCGCAAACATCATGGGCATGGATTGGTTCCAAGCATTTGGTTTACATATTCAGTGTGCAAATTCCGTTTCAGTGTTACAAATGGGATTTAATGCTAAAGACCAGCTTTTGAAGGACGCAATGTCACTATGCAAGCAACATGAAGCTGTATTCAGATCTGAATTAGGATGCAGTAAATTGTATGAAGCACATCTTACAATGAAATCAAATTGTCAACCTAAATATTTTAAATACCGTCCGGTTCCATTCGCTCAAAAAGAAGCTGTCCATCTGGAGCTGGAACGTTTACGTAAATTGGATATTTTACGTCCCATCGAATCGAGCCAATGGGCCGCACCCATTGTTGTGGTAAAAAAGCCAAATGGAACTTTACGCATATGTGGAGATTTTAAGATCACGATAAACCCATACTTAGAAATCGATCGCCATCCAGTTCCACGCATTGAAGAACTTTTCCAGAAATTGCAAGGGGGGCAATACTTCACGAAAATTGATTTGTCCGATGCTTATCTCCAGATTCCTCTTGACAAAGAATCCAAGAAAGTTTGTGTAATAAGTACAGAATTTGGATTATTTGAATATCAGAGGTTACCTTTTGGTACTTCTAGCTCAAGAGGTATTTTTCAGCGTTATATGGATCAACTAACTGCGAACTTGGATTTCTGCGTCTCGTACCTAGACGATGTTATTGTTTCTGGACGCAAAAATGAAGAACATTTAAATAACCTCAAGATTTTCCTAGAAAGATTAGAAAATCATGGCCTGCGATGTCGACTACCCAAATGTCAGTTTGCGAAGACTGAGGTGGAATACCTTGGTCATATCATTGATGAAACAGGCATACGTCCATCAGAAACCCGTGTCGAGGCTATTGTCGATTTGCCTGAGCCAAAAGATTTAAAGGACCTGGAAGCTTTCATTGGTAAGCTAAATTATTACAACAAATTTATAGATAATTTTTCCCAAATAGCTGCACCGCTCAACAAACTAAGAGCCAAAGACGAAGTTTTCAAGTGGGGAAAGGAACAACAAAATTCTTTCAAGCTCTTCAAAGAAAAAATCCTGAGTGTGTCACGGTAAACACATTTTCAAGATGACCTACCCGTCACTTTAGCCACCGAAGCTTCTTCACACGGCATTGGAGCAGTCATTTCACACATTTACGCAGATGGTACAGAAAAACCAATAGCGTTCGCCTCAAAAACATTGAATGCGTCTCAAAAAGGTCATAGCCAGATCGAAAAGGAGGCCCTATCGATAATCTTCGGCGTAACTAAATTTCAACAATATTTGTATGGTCGTCAATTTGAGCTTATAACGGATCACCAGCCGTTAGTAACCATTTTCAGCCCTAGTACAAAATTGCCGCACATGACTATTGTTAAAAATTAAATAGCATATCTCTAATTTGCTAAAAGTGGCATCACTTTTCTTTTTTTGTATGTAGTATCGATTATTAAGTTATGTACATAAATATCGTTTGAGATTGTATTCATCTCTTTTTATTAACTCTTTATATAATAATAACTGTTTTAATTATCTTATATAAAGCGAGACAAATTATGAATTCGACAGTTAACGATTTTTACTCAGATAACGCTGATGACTCAATTTAATACCGAAAATTAAAACTTATTTAAAAATTGGACATTTAAGAGTTTTCATTTTCCCGGACTTTTTTAGAATTTTCAACATGGTGCCGAAACCCGGGAATGTGTCGGAAAAATAAGATTAATACGTTTTTTTTTAAGTAATCGTCGTGTTATATTTAATATCGAAATTCGTTTAATCGATCGAAACAAAAAAAAAAAAAAAAAAATGGAACTGCAAACACGCGCTGGTTTTCGCAGTCAAATTACGAAGGTTGTCAACGAAGCGACAGAATATCTAAAGACCGATCTGCGCGGAATTGAAGACTTGACTCAGTTAGACATTATCGAAGAAGATCTTTCTTCTTATTTGCAACGTCTTATAACTGCAAGATCTAATTTGAATTCGGTAAATAAAGACATTCAGACTAAACAGTTAGAGGACAAAAATCCTGAAAAAATTGCCGAATATGAAGATGCTGCTGCAGGAATGATTTTTCGGCTTCAAGTTCGTCTTTCAAAAATTAAGCAACGAATCGACCCTACTCCCGTTCTGGATAATTCTCTACGTTCATCAACGCCGAGGAATCAGTGCATTCAGTTACCTAAGTTACAACTTAAGCGATTCTCTGGGGACTATCAGGAGTGGATTCCCTTTTGGGAAAATTTTCGATCCGCTGTGCATGAAAATGAATCGTTAACGGGAGTCGAAAAGTTTAATTTCTTGCAATCAGTGCTAACGGGCAATGCAGCAAAAACCATCGTAGGTTTTACTCCCTCTGATGCATGTTATGATGGTGCCATTGCGCTCTTGCAAGAAGAATACGGGGATACCGAGAAGCTTATAGATAAACTGATGCAGACTCTTATGGGATTACCAACCGTTCATCGTAGAACTGATGCGATGGCTTTAAGAGAATTATACAACACTGTTGTGGCATGCAGCCGTTCACTAACAGCCTTAGGTGTGCCATCATCACATTATTACATAATGCTAAAAACAATTCTTCTTAAATGCATGCCGAATGAGTTACGTATCGATTATCACCGTATTCATAAAGAATTAACTGTAGCTGATAAAACAAAAGAGACGGCTGATTTATCAGATGATACAAGTTCTACTCTGTCATTTGACGGGGACAAGCAAGTGAAGAATATTTTAAGATTCTTAAAACAAGAAGTGGAGTCTATAGAAAGAGCGGCAGTCGCAAAATCTAATACTAAACAGACCCATCACACTCAACTAACAACTGCTGCAGGTCTCCTCACACCCACGAAAACCTCCTTTTCCAAATCTATATGCTTTTTTTGTAAATCTGCTGAGCATTCTACCAGAGAGTGTGACTGTACACGCACCATAGACGAAAAGAAGCTAATGCTTAAAAAAGATGGCAGGTGTTTCAGATGTACACAAAAAGGCCATACTGCAAAATTTTGCCGAGTAAGAACTCTAGTGTGCAAAAAGTGCAAGCGTATGCATTCTACCACATTGTGTGGGGGAGAAACATCATCGAAGACAAATAACGCAGAAAGTGCGAGCAGTACAACAACCTTACTGTCATCAGCCAACTTGTATTCCTCGAATAAATCAGGTAATTTGTCTACAAATGTTTTCTTGCAGACAGCACGAGTTTTTCTTTGCTCTCATCAGACAGATAAAACTAATTTATTTGTTCGACTTATTATTGACGGTGGTAGCCAAAAGACGTACATCCGAGAAGACATCGCAAATAAATTAAAGTTACCCATAATCGGATTTGTTAATATTAGCGTCATTCCATTTGGTAACACGGAGGCTCCAAGCTATAAGAAGTTGAAGACAGCTAAGCTCACGATCAAAAGTCAATTTAGTGCACACAAGATTGAAATTGTTGCTGTTATCGTTCCCCAAATTTGTCTTGATACATTGCCTGCTCCTGACGATTGTTACACTCCCCAAATACCAGGCTTTTGCTTAGCTGACACCAACTTTGATGGCCATGAACAGATAGAAGGTTTGAGCATATTGATCGGAGCGGATTATATTTGGGAAATCCTTACAGGAAGGTATCATCGTTTGGCCAAAGGATTGACGGCTGTTGACACCGTATTTGGGTGGACACTTCAGGGACCCTATACCTGAGTTGATTATCGTAATGCATTAACAAAAAATGTTTCTTCCTTTTGCAGCTTTTCTCTCTTCGAAAACATGTGGAATATGGAATTACTGGGCATTAAAAATGATGAATCCGAGATGAAAACGTTTACTTCAGAGCTCCAAAAGGAATGCATTCGTAAGACTTCGACGAGGTATGAGGCCTCCCTACCTTGGAAGCCAATTAATCACCAGATGGAGACAAACAGAGAAATGGCACTATCCAGATTGTACTCACTGACGAGACGTTTATCCAAGGAACCACAAAAACTGTTGGATTACGATGTGGTTATGCGCGAGTTGATTTCCAGTGGCTGTGCTGAACGTGTACCCAATAAAAGTGATGCTTCCAATTTATATTACATGCCCCATTGTGCTGTTTATCGTCCTGAGAAGTCCACCACCAAGATTCGAATTGTTTTCGATGCATCTTCGCATGGTCCAGGTAAACTTTCCTTAAATGATTGTTTATGGACGGGATCCAATTTACTTCCAGACATTTTAAAAATATTGCTGCATTTTCGTCTTGGGAAAATTGGAATCGTTGCTGATATTGAAAAGGCATTTTTACAAATCGCTCTAGCTGATCAAGATCGAGACAGTCATCGATTTCTCTGGTTCGCTGATGAAGTGCTTCCTTCAAGAAACCTGCCACCTATTCAAGAGTTCCGCATGACACGTGTGACATTTGGTGTCACGTCGAGTCCTTTCTTGTTGTCTGCCACCATAGATTTACATCTTCAAAAAGCATTAGATGCGTTTCCAGACACCGGTTCTCGGCTACGAAAATCTTTTTATATGGATGATTTGATCACCAGCGTTAAAAATGGAGCCGAAGCAGAAGTGTTCTATCAGGAATCAACACACATTATGAAACGTGCCTATATGAACCTCAGGAAGTGGGTAAGCAATGATGGTGGTGTTCGAATTTCGCTCGGCATACAGAATGTGGAGTGCATTCAAACTGTTTTGGGAGTAAGGTGGAATATTTTGACTGATGACCTAGCTCTAAATATCAACCCAGAGGATCTGCAAAATATGGTTTGTGGTACTAAGCGCAACGTTTTAAAAATAATTGCTCGAATATATGACCCTTTGGGTTATATAAACCCAGTTGTAATTCGGCTTAAGATTCTCTTTCAGTCCTTATGGAAAGAGAAGCTAACATGGGATCAACCTATTGCGGATGAGTTTCACAAGGAATGGAGTGCTTGTGTCAAGGACCTTGACCAAATTGGAGAGCTATCATTTCCAAGATGGCTGGGTGTAGACGATAATTCAAATAACACTGAAATGCATATATTTTCCGATGCAAGTCAAAAGGCTTTTGGAGCAGTTGCTTTCTTGAGAACTTATACTTCCGAAGATGAAGATCAGGTGAGATTTGTTTGTTCGAAAGTACGAGTTGCTCCTTTAAAAGAGTCTAAGACGGACGACATTAGTTTGCCGAAATTAGAACTGGCTGCTGCGCTCGTAGCCGCTAGGTTGTGTGCCTATTTTAAGACTTGTCATCTTCCGTGCCAAAAATATTATTTGTGGACCGATTCACAAATCACTTTACACTGGATACACGGAGATGTTCGAAGATGGAAGCCATTTGTATTCAACCGTATTAAAGAGATCCAAAATCTAACAACCAAATCAGATTGGCGGCACTGCTCAGGATCCGAGAATCCGGCGGACCTTCTTACAAGGGGGATATCTAGTCAAAAACTTGCAGCTTCAAAGATGTGGAAAGAGGGCCCTTCCTGGTTAAATGGTGATAAAGCTGATTGGCCTTCATCTTATGAAATGACTGTGTTGGAGAAGACCATTACACTATTTGCGATGTGCGAGGAAACTGCACAATTAAAATCCAAAGAAGTTTCGGGGCCCATTCTTTCATTTGAAAAAATAAGTTCATGGAGGAAGCTTTTAAGAATTACCTGCTACATTTTTCGAACCGTCGACATCATTATCTATAAAAATAAGCCTGTGTCTAAATTTCTTGGAGCGCTTGAAATAAAAAAGGCTGAAGATTATTGGTTAAAATTCAATCAAAGCAAATATTTTAATAACGAAATTTTTTCTTTGCAGGTCGGAAAACAAATTCCTCGTTCGTCGACCCTGCAAAATCTCGATGTTTTTCTGGACAAAGCTGGCTTCCTTCGTTTATCAACTAGGCTCCAAGAACTTGATGAACCTGTTGATGTTGTCAATCCTATCATCTTACCAAAAAGCAGCGTTTTAACCAAGTTAATTGTCAAACACTTTCACGAGCTAACTTTACATGGAGGTGTCAACACAGTCTTGGTGAGGATACGCAAAAGATTTTGGCTGACAGGCAGACGTCAGCTCATCAAACGTGTCATTGCTAATTGCCCAGTTTGTAAGCGAATGAAAGGAAAGCCTGGTTCACAACCGTTTGCCCCATTACCTTTTGAACGATTAGTGGCAACCCGACCCTTTGAAACTGTTGGAGTGGATTTTGCTGGCCCGCTGTATACACCCGTCAATAATGGAGAAAGCAGTAAAAAGGTATACATTATGATTTTCACTTGTGCCGTTGTCCGAGCCTTACATTTAGAATTGGTATTTGACCTAACTACTGAAAGATGCCTATTGGCTATAAGAAGATTTGTAGCTAGGAGAGGTTCACCGAATATCATCTACTCCGACAACGCTAAAACTTTTAAGAGGGCGGCCATTGAAGTAAGAACTATTGGCGAAATCTTTAACAGCGAAATTTTTCTTGGGCTTCTCAGCAATAATGGGATTATCTGGCGATTTAGTGTTGAAAGAGCACCTTGGTGGGGCGGCTTTTGGGAACGAATGGTAAAAAGTGTAAAGGACATACTAAAAGTTACTATCTGGAAGGCGAAGGTGGACATCGATGAGCTATACACTCTTTTGACGGAAGCTGAGCGCATAATAAATATGAGACCACTCACCTACATTAGTAATGATCCATTGGACCTTTCCCCGCTTACACCTGACAGCTTCCTCACTGGTGGTTCTACCATACCTATCGAAAACGAAGGCAATAATCAAATCTCTTCATCTGAACTTCGGACAAAATGGATTACAAGACTCAAGTACACCTCTCTTCTCTGGAAAAGATGGAAGACCGAGTATTTAGGCCTACTACGTTCAGCTCATCATTCAAACAAAACATTTTCCAAAGAAATTCGACCAGAAGACGTGGTTTTGGTTTATGATGCGGCAACTCCGAGGATACATTGGAAATTAGCAATAGTTGATGTCTGTTTTCCTGGACGAGACGGTAAGGTGAGAGCAGCTGAAGTTCGTTTTGCTGATGGCAAGAAATTGAGAAGAGCTGTCCAACAGTTGTACCCTTTAGAGATTTGTGACCGTGATCTGGCGCGGGCGGAGGATGTTAAAAATTAAATAGCATATCTCTAATTTGCTAAAAGTGGCATCACTTTTCTTTTTTTGTATGTAGTATCGATTATTAAGTTATGTACATAAATATCGTTTGAGATTGTATTCATCTCTTTTTATTAACTCTTTATATAATAATAACTGTTTTAATTATCTTATATAAAGCGAGACAAATTATGAATTCGACAGTTAACGATTTTTACTCAGATAACGCTGATGACTCAATTTAATACTGAAAATTAAAACTTATTTAAAAATTGGACATTTAAGAGTTTTCATTTTCCCGGACTTTTTTAGAATTTTCAACAACTATACAAAGGTTACAACGCTGGGCAATTTTTCTTATGGGGTAGACCTACACAATTCGTTATCGTCCAACAACAAAGCATGGAAATGCCGATTGCTTATCACGATTGCCTGTAGGTCCTGACGAAGAATTTGATAAGTCAGAAGAATCTTGTCATCAGGTGGATGAAAGTATTTCAGCTTTAGAAGATTTTCCTATCAATTCAAATGTCATTGCTAAATGTTCAAACAATGATTCAGATATTCAAATAGTCATTGAATATATACAGCAGGGTTGGCCAGCACGTTTGCCTGCATCTCAAAATAATTTATTACCTTATTTTCGTAGAAGGTTTTGTCTAAGTGTGTCTGCTAACATTCTTCTCTTTCACAGCCAAAGTCCAAGAGTGGTCATACCCGCCGCGCTTCAGCCAAAGGTACTAACACTTCTACATCAAGGTCACTGGGGAGTTACTCGGATGAAACAATTGGCCCGTCGATACTGTTGGTGGCCCAAGATTGATGACATCATTGTGTCAACGGTCGCCAAATGCAAGGCATGCCAATCGAATGCCAGCCACTCGCCAAAGGAATATTCCAGTTGGACGACATCAGAGAATGTATGGGAGCGCATTCACATAGATTTTGCTGGTCCTTTTCAGAAGTCTATGTGGTTGATCGTGGTGGATTCGAAGTCAAAATTTCCTTTTGTTATTCGAATGTCCTCAACTACTTCAAATGCCACCATCCACGCTTTGCGTTCCATATTCGCTTTAGAGGGACTACCTAAGGTCATTGTGTCTGACAATGGCACACAATTTACCTCTAAAGAGTTCCAGTAGTTCTGTCAAAATATATCAGTTCATCATATGACATCAGCTCCATTCAACCCCGAGTTCAATGGGAGCGGATGGTGAGAACTTTTAAGACAGCTTTTCTTAAAATCATGGCTGAAAATCCTAAAGACGACGACGCACTCGCCACATTCTTATCCACTTTTCGAACCACCCCGGACGAAATGGGAATATCTCCAGCTGAAAGACTTCACGGACGCCCACATCGAACTTTACTTTCTGCTATGATTCCCGAACCGAGAAGAGTTATAAAGTCAAATCAACCAAAATTCCATAAAGGTCAATCGGTGTTTGTTCGACAGTACCTTAAAAAAGAGAAGTGGGTTCCAGGACGAATCACAAAAATTCTGGGAAGAAGTATGTACCAAATAGAAACAGATCAAGGAATATGCAGACGTCACCAAAACCAGTTAAGAACCAATGCACAAACAGAGAGGAACACCGACATTTCTTGTCGCCAGCAAGAATCTATGGATTTAAGACAGGCAAGTTCTGATTATTCTCTTTCTAATAATATTTCTTCACAAAGTCCAAACCAACAACACGACAACATTTGTGATGAGGATGTTTTCATTAACCCGGACTCCAATCCTCAAATAGTTGACTTGTCAGGAGATCAACACCAATCATCTTCTGATACACCTGTTATTTCGCACGAGCCGGAAACGGGTCCTTCACATTCATCAGATCTAGAACTAAATACGCCAACAACAAGGAGATCAACTCGCCCCAGATTCAAGACCGTTCGTTTTGTTTCAACTTAAACGAAGGGGTAATTGATGCACCCTATACTTATCATCATATAATTGCACATGCAAATTCGAATTCAAATTAAAGACAATATGTCAAAATATGTACATACATACTTTTTATATAATACATGTCAAATATTTATGGCGCGAAATAAGGATGTATTTCCCGCGCAAAATATTATATAAAAGAAACCAGAAATTGTTAAATTATCCATTAGCTTTTAAGTCGTTGAATTGTTAATAAAGTTCCTAAATTTCTTAATCATACTTCCAGTTATATCATTAATATTAAAAATTGCGGTAGAAGTTACATTGCCACTCTTGACAACAAACTTTCTACCACTTAGCATGTCATAAAGCATATACAATAGAGGTTTACTTATACCTAGTCTGGTTAGTTTTAGATAGAGACCTTCTAACCATACGGTGTCGAAGGCCTTCTCCAAATCAACCAGACAGGCACCCGTACACTGCTTTTTAGTTTTGTTCCATTGGATATCAGAAACTAGGTTAGACGCGGCATGAATTGTGTCATGTCCCGCCTTAAAACCGAACTGATTATCCGGGATGATATTTTTGTCCTCCGTCCATTTGAACAGGGCTCTATGAATAACCTTTTCAAATACTTTGCTGATACTTGGAAGAAGACTTATCGCCCGGAGATTCGCTGGTTTGGAGTTGTCATTTCCCTTTTTTGGGAGAGGGTACACCACAGCTGTCTTCCACCGCACTGGATAATATGCATTATTCAGTGCGTTGTTAAACAGTGTGGTATAAATGTCAACTGCTTCTTGAGGCAAATGTCGTAGTACAACGTTGGATATACCATCGACTCCTGCTGACTTCTTTTGCTTTAATGAATCGAAGATGAGCTGGAGCTCATATTTCGAAATTAACAAGGGACCTGGATGCACTGCGGTTATTCGTCCAAGAAGCCAATAGGTTGGAGGTAGGTTATCTTCATGCACAAGGACTAAATCGTCAACTGCGACATTCTTATGTTCTCTTCTCCATTTAGGACGTTGGTTAAGGTCATGTAGGTAATCACGTGACCATCGTTTCCAATATGACTGGACCATTCTTTGAACTTGTTGCCATCGGTTTAGTCTTTGTGGGTTTGTGTCTATGAGACTCTTTTCTGGAAGTGCGGTGATAGTTGTACCTATCAAAAAGTGACCCGGAGATAAAGGGTCCAAGCTGCTAATATCGGAGTCGCTGATTTGTGATATCGGACGAGAATTGAGAATTCCCTCAATTTGCGTTAGTAGTGTGGCTATCTCTTCAAACGTAAGCACAGCATCACCTATTACACGCTTTAGATGTGTTTTTACTGCTTTAACTCCTGATTCCCACAGTCCTCCAAAGTGGGGTGAGGCAGGAAGGATGAAGTGCCACTGACACTCGTTCTTAGATAAGAATTTGGTTACAATGTTGTTGAAATCCGTTGATAAAACCATCTTGCAAAGTTCTGAAAGCTTTCTTTTTGCACCAATAAAATTGGTCCCATTATCGCTGTAAATTCCGGCTGGAATTCCCCGTCGCGCAATAAAACGTTTTAATGATGCAATGAACGCATCCGTTTTAAGATCGGATACCATCTCCACATGTATTGCCTTTGTACTGAAACAAACGTACAGTGCGATGTATCCTTTACTTGTTTTTGCACCTCGACCTTTGCTGAGACGAATTTTGATAGGACCAGCGTAATCTACGCCGCAATGCAAAAAAGGTCTGCTTGGATGGACACGGTGATCGGGCAGGCTTCCCATAAGTTGTTGTTGTTTGATGCGTTTAAGTCGAAAGCAATTTAGACATTTGTGTCCTCCAATAATCCAGTATCTTTGTCGCATGATTGAAAGAAGAAGGGTTGGTCCTGGATGTAAATAACGTATATGATACTGGTCTATCAATAGAGATGTTATAAGGTGTTTCTTGAGTAATATGACTGGATGCTGGGCGTCGTAATTGCACGATGAATTGTGAAGTCGACCACCAACTCGCAACATGCCATTACCATCGATGAACGGAAAAAGCGATGATAGTTTGCTACTGCTATTAATTGACTTGGTCATTTCAAGGCACTTAACTTCTTCGGCAAATTCAACTTGTTGTACCCAGCGGAGAAGACTGGTTGTAGCAGCCTTTATTTCATATGTCGAAAGTAAGCTGAAAGTAGGCAAAGGTTTTATAACTTCAGTTTTTTTTTTTGTATTACCTTGAACTGTAGGATGCTTCTGAGGCGCAACCAATACGCTATCATGTGAGTGATTTTTTCAAGCGAAGATGTTGTTGTGAGTATCTTCTCCAAGACGGAATCTGACCCGGTTGTATGTAATGCTTGAATGTTGATTCGTCTCTCTTCATTTTTTGTTTGGTATGATGATGATGATTGTTGTGATGGCCAATATGATTTAGATTTATTTAACCACATTGAACCCTTCCACCAGATTGATGAAGATTCCAGAGTTTTAGGGGATGCTCCTCTCGATGCGCCGTCAGCTGAATTGTCCTGAGATGAAACGTAGCGCCACCAATCAGCTTGGCAGATGCTTAATATTGCCGCCGTTCTGTTTCCCACAAAGGTTGTCCACCGTCGAGGCTGGGAGTTTAACCAACTCAATACTATTTGAGAATCTGTCCATGCTGTCAGGGGTTGCAGATTTTCATTGTTGAAGGCTTTTCGTATGGACTCGAATAGTTTTGCAAGTAACAGAGCTCCGCAGAGCTCAAGACGTGGAAGTGATTGCTGTTTCAATGAGGCTACCTTAGTTTTAGCTGCGACGATTCTGACGTGTATATTTCCTTGATGCTCTGTTCTGCAGTAGATAACGGCTGCATATGCCGCCTCTGATGCGTCACAGAATCCGTGAAACTCGCAATTTCTTAGATTTCTTGTATGAATCCATCGGTCAATTTTTATGTTGTTAAAATAATTGAATTCTTCTGTGAAAATACAGCACTTTTCAGCCAACCTTTCAGGAACAATGTCATCCCATTCTAATTTTCTTCCATTTGGTTGCTCTACTCAGAGTTGTTGAAAGAGGATTTTTAAGGCAATAGTTGCAGGTGATAGCAAACCGAGTGGGTCGAAGATTTTCGCAGACTCTGACAAGATTGTGCGCTTGGTAATTAAAATATTATCGGATAATGATGCATGAAAGCTAAAATAATCACCGTCTGGGTTCCTGTATAAGCCTAAAAGTTTTGTGGGCTCAGAATCAAAGTCAAGACATTCCGTTTCTCTTTTATCAAGGGCAATCCTTTCGATGAATTCTCTAGAACTGCTTTTCCATTTACGAAGTTTAAAACCCCTTTCTTCTAAAAGGTTCTCCAGCAATTCTCGAATATTTGTTGCTTCCTCTGCACTGTCTGCCCCCGTTAGCAAATCATCTACATAAAAATTATTTCTTATTATATGTGATATGGTTGGTTGGTTTGAACTGCAATCGTCAGCGATTTGAAATAATGCACGAGTGGCAAGGAATGGAGCTGCAGACGTGCCATACGTCACAGTTGTAAGCCAATAATCTTGTAATTTATTTGATGAATCATCGCTCCACACAATTCTTTGATAGTTCCAATCTTGAGAGTCCACTTGAATTTGCCTGTACATCTTGGTCACATCTGCGCTAATCGGTATCATATACTGTCGAAAATTAATCAAAATTGAAAACAAATCTCGCTGAATGGTAGGACCAACCCCCAAGATATCGTTCAACGACACATTAGACGAAGTTTTGCGCGATGCGTTAAAGACAACTCTTACCTTTGTCGTTGTGCTTGAAGGTTTTAGAACTGGATGATGAGGTAAATAAAAACCTTTGTTGTCTGCAATGTTGACTTCACTTTGAGGGATTTTTCGCATATGCCCCATGGCAATGTATTCACTCATAAAGTTACGATATTCCTGATACAGGTAGGGATCATTAACTAAACGACGCTCCATAGAGAGGAGGCATGATACTGCTGTCCGTCTCGAACTGCCAAGACACTGAGGTAATTTTATAAACGGCAAGCGAACAATAAAGCGACCGTCCGAGTTGATGCGAAGGTGAGTTTTAAAATGAGTCTCACAATGCATCTCCTCATCGGTATATTGACTGTTTGTACCTGAAATTTCTTCTACTTCCCAAAATTTTGTTAATACTTTGTCGATGTCGTAATGAACAGTTACTTGATACGACTTGGGATTTTCTACGTGATTGTTAGATTGACAGTGTGGACCAGCAACAACCCAACCAAATATAGTATTTTGGAGGATTGGGTCGTGAACTGATTATTTGATCTGTCCACTCTTAAGTACTTCGAAAAAGTGATCCGCTCCTATAAGTATGTCGATGTTTTGGCTCTTGTAGAATAATGGATCGGCTAGCTTATGCTTGTGAATACAAGGCCATCATTTTGGTGATATGTCAACTAAAGGCAGTGACGATCACCCTTTGTAGTATCAAAGCGCTCAAGTTAATTATGCCACTTGACGTATTCAGGTGGAGTGTTACCTCACCTTTAGTGACTGCAACTTCGACGGCTGATAAACCACAAATAGAAGAACGATCATGCTTACGTTTGAGACCGAGCAATTGTACACATGATTCAGATACAAAAGACACCATGGAACCGGAATCCAAAAGTGCTCTGTAAGCTTTGGAATTACCTAGTTCGTCTTGTACGTAAACTATTGCAGTTGGAAGAACAGTTGACCAAGCTGTTTTTGTACTATTTGATGCCGAATATGAATGAGGTGGCAATTGTTCTTGGTGCTCATCTTGAGATTGTGTTTGAGTGAGACTGTTGCTGGAATTTGAAATTGCACTTGTGTCTGCGATGTCATTGTAGTGGCTTCTGATCTGGTCATGCTGGTGGAGAAAGGAGTGATGTTTGTCGTTGCAATAATGACATCTAAATGTTGAGTTGCATGATGACGTGTGATGACCATCATGTAGACAGTTGAAACAAAGCTTCGCACGAAGAACTAATTTTCGTCTCTCTGAAACAGGCAAAGTTTTAAATAAGTGACATTTAAACAGCGGATGAATGCCGCTGCACTTGGGGCACCGACTTGGTGATTGTTGCATTGTATTTTGTAGTTGTTTAGTGCCATTTGCATCGGAGAATGGAATTCGTGCTGCATACCCAAGCCTGTTTGTTGATTGTGTCTGCATCGTATTTTGTTGTTGTCGAATATTATTTGAATCCGAGAATGGATTATGTTCTGCGTAGGCTTCTAATGCGTCACACCTTTCGTTGATAAACTTGATGAAATCATCGAAAGTGTGAAATTTTTTCTCTGATGCTTTAATGGCCCAAAGCTGTCTGGTGTAGTCGTCAGTTTTTTGTAGCAAGATGTATATCAGCCATGGGTCACGCTTCTGTGCACCAGGTCCAACTGTGCCTAAACCTCTTATGACTTCATCAGATGTGTCAGCTAGTCGTCTAAGTTGTATTGCGTTTGCGAAGTTAATTTGCGGTTGCTCGATGAAAGTTTTTATGTAGTTATTAATTATTTGTTTTTTCTTATCATACCTGTCAACAAGCTTCTCCCACGCTATATCATAGTTTTGCTCCGTGACGAGTATATGACGAATTTGATCCGCTGCATCTCCAATGAGCAATCCCTTTAAGTATTGGAACTTTTGTATTTTAGAGAGTTTTGAATTCGTGTGTACTATAGACTTGTAGAGATCTTGGAATGACGGCCAAGTCGCATACGATCCATTGAATTGTGGAATTGTAAGAGTTGGCATTCGGAGTTCACTTGCTACTGGAGCGCGGCCATGTAATGCTTCAATAAGGTTCTGCTGTTGTGAGGCTAATATACTGAGGGTTTCATCGAGTGGGGCGTGTTGTTGCTGGTGTTGAAAACTTTCATTGTGATTCCTGTTTATTGGGTTGAGGTAGCGAAAGAAAGCAGCTTGAGCTGCGTAAAATATTTCTTCTACAATTTCTATATGAGATACTTCGTTAGGTTGAATTGCAATTTGATCGTCATATTCACAGAAATCACGGAGTGCGTCTTTGAGGTTAGTATAGCGGCTTTCAACATCCACTGCATCGGTACCTTCTGGAAGTGTTAAAATGTAATTTTTTAATCTTGATATTGTTCCTTGGGCTCTACCCCTTTTTTGTTTGAGAGTTGGTAAATCGGTCGCCATAATTAAACGAAATCAGTAAGTAAATCCCGAAGTTGTCTCACTTGTCACATGACTGAGAACAAAAGAAAACTAATCCAAACTTCACCAGAAGAACACCCTTATTCCAAAGCACCAATTATAAACAGAACGCAAAAAGGTTATAAATCGCACCACACCATGTCTATTTCTGATAACGATCTTAGAAAAATAAAAAATATTATAGAAGAATCTCTGCACACAGAGCTTGAGAAAGCAACTGCAAAGTTAGCTACAAAAGAGGATTTTGCAAAGCTGAATGCGGAAATTAATTTACTGCGGACACAAAATGAGGATTTATCCATGCAGGTTCGACATTTCGAAGCTAGGTGCAATGCTCTGGAAGAGGAGTTGGAGATGCAGGGCAGGGAGTTAAAAGGAAAAAACATCATCTTCACTATGCCGAAAGAGAATATTGATCCACAGGTGAAAATACAATCTCTCAGTCAACTTTTGCTTGGCGAATCGCATCGAATGCCAGAAGCAACAAGACTAACCGAAAACGAAAATATCATCAAACTGAAACTTAACACCGGCTCGAATGAAAATGCAACAAAAATGCTCCAAAACTCCTCCAAGCTCAAAGGCACAGGTGTTTTTATACAACGAGACCTAACGAAACAATCACAACATAAACGTCGGATCCTTCTTGGCTACAGAAAAATAATTAAAACAAAAAAACCAACAGAAGCAGTAGTAATGAAAAACAACAATTCGTTGGTAGTTTCGGATAAAAAATTTTATTTAAATAATGTCAATTCACTTAAATACAAAAACGAAGACGGAGAAAACAAACTACGCGAAATGTTTGGTGAACTTAATTTCGAAGCTGTCAAAGCCATATCAGCAATTAGACGTCGCAGTGAATGGTCTAGACCAGTTAATGTAATTACACCAGGGATGCCACTTTACTCAAATTTGCCGAGTTCTAATACTTTAGTACAAAATTGAAATTGTAATGTCGTCAGCTCAGCACCATTATATTCTTTTAAAATTTTATCATATAATGTGTCAGGGCTAAATAATAAACTTTTATTTATAGATTTTTTTAACTATGTTAATGATTTTGATATATTTTTTCTTTACGAAACACATGTTACAAGTGAAAATCTAAGTAAATTTTTAAAATATTTTAATGGATTTAAATTAGTTTCAAATGCGGCAGTTAAAACATATACAAAAGGACGTGCAAGCGGCGGAACACTGTATGGTATAAAAACATCCTTACTAAAAATGTACACTTTTGAACAATTGGATGATGTTACTGTTGTAAAACTTTTACACAAAAATGATATGTACATTCTTCCATTTTACATCAATTGTAATAAGTGGACAGCAGACTACGAGCGGTTTAGCAACATCATGTTACATTTGTCAAACAAAAGTGTTCTTATAATAGGTGATTTCAACGCAAGAACCAACAACTTCCAGGTAACTACAATCCACAACTCAAATAACCCTTCAATAAACCGCAACAACAGAAATTCCAAGGACAATGTATGCAATCAAAATGGTACCAACCTTCTTGAAGTCTTGCAGATGTATGACTGTATAATTTTGAACGGTTGTACTAACGGAGATACTGAAGGTCAGTATACGTTTCTAGGAGGTCAAGGCAAATCTGTGATTGATTATTGCGCTGCAAATAGTGAATGGATTGAGCTTATAACAAAAATCGAAGTACAAAGTAAGAACTACTCAGACCACATGCCAATTGTTGTTGAATGGTCAGAAGAAATAACACCATTTCAAAGAAATCTTCGGCTGATTCCGAGGCTCAAATGGAAACAGGATGACTTATTGGCATACCAAAACAGGCTTGCTATACATCTTGAGAGACTGAATGAGAGGACTAATTCAGCGGATGAACGTGCAAATCAATTTGTTTCTTGTATAAGAAACTCTGTAACAAGAGTACCCTCAAAATTTTGTAAGGCTTTTAAACAAAAATGGTTTGACAAAGAGTGTATGAAAGCTAGAAAGAAGTCCTTTGTCCTTCTAAATGCACTCCGGAACTCAAACTGTCAAAACTTGAAAAATTGGTACAACATAGCAAATAAAAGATACAAAAATCTGTGTTTCTGGAAGAAAACTGAATTCGAAAACCATCTAGCCGATAAACTTGGTAAAACAAGAGATTCAAGAGAATTTTGGAAGGTGACAAAAGAAATAATTGGATCGAATTTTGAAATAGGACCAGGAGTATCTGCTAACGAACTTTCAACTCACTTCAAAAATATTTTAAAAAATAAAGCAGACCTTGTATTTTCTTATGCAGAACCTTTTTTCGTTGACAATATATTGGATATTGAAATCACTGTAGCTGAAGTACAGCTTGTTCTCGTCAAGGCAAAAGATGGAAAAGCTCCAGGAGAAGATGGGATTCCATACGAATATTTCAAGAACGCCACACCAACCTTTATATGTCAACTTACATCCTTTTTCAATGAAGTGTTTTCAAAAGAAGAAATTCCTACATCATTTAAAAAGTCTGTTATATTCCCTATTCACAAAAAAGGAGACATCAACAATGTAGACAATTATAGAGGCATATCGTTTATGAACGTCATCGCAAAATTGTTCTGTGGAGTACTTGTTAACAGATTGGAGACTTGGGTGGAATATAACGATACATTGACCCAATTCCAAGCTGGCTTCAGGAAAAATTTTTCAACCATTGACCATATCTTCGTACTAACCTCCATCGTAAAAGCATTTCAAGCGAGGAACAAGAAAGTCTATGCATTTTTCGTAGACTTTAAGTCTGCTTTTGATCTTGTGAATCGAAATGCACTCTTCTACAAGCTCTCACAACTAGGCATATCTTCCAAGTTCATCCGTGTAGTAAAGAAGATGTATGAAGAATCAAAAGCTGCTGTGTGGGATGGATCAATTTATTCAGAATGGTTTGAAACAGATTCTGGTGTTAAGCAAGGATGCCTATTAAGTGCACTTCTATTCGCCCTTTTTATAAATGATGTTGAATCTTACCTACCTGGAGGTATTCGGATTGCTGATTTGACCATAAATGTCCTTTTATATGCTGATGACTTAGTGATACTTTCCGAGACTCCAGTCAACCTCCAGCTAATGATTAATCGTCTCGCGGATTACTGCAGAAAATGGGGACTTACTATTAACGCAGATAAATCAAAAGTAATGGTATTCTCAAGATCTGCCCGGTATCAATCAACATATAATTGGTACTACAATGGAAATCTTTTAAAGGTAGCTTGTGAGTATAAGTACCTTGGAGTAATTCTTAATAAAACTATAGATTTCAACAATCATATAACCATCAAAGCTAAAACTACACAAAGTCTGTTAAATCTATCTTGGAGACATATCTTTTCGAATCAACGCATAGTACTTTCAGCGAAATACAGGATATTTGATGCTGCTGTTAGGAGTTCACTTTGCTATGCTGCCCAAGTATGGGGAATTAACGAATACGAGTCGATAGAAAAATTTCACAGATGCTTTTTGAAGAAACTTTTTAATTTACCTTTAAACACACCGAATTATGCTTTATATCTGGAAACTGGGCTACCCAAAATTTCTACTGGCACTCTGAAATCACAGGCAGACTACATTGTCAAGGTGTTGTCTCATCGTGATGACCGACTGACTAAACGAATGGCACTTTATGAGCTAAGAAACGAGGACTGGTGGGTGTCAAAATGGAAACATCTGGGAAACAATTGTGGTGAAGTAGTATCGTTAAATTCACAAAATTTGAGTCATGTAAAAGAACAGCTTTACAAAATAATACAAGCGCACGAAAATTCTGAACGCGATGGGTTTATAATACAAGCTCGAGAATCAGATAGCAGACTACTTTACTCACAACTGGAACTTAACCTTATGCAATCAAACTACTTTAATGATTCACTTAATTACAAGGAAATATCTTTAATATTTAAAACAAGATGTGAAGTTCTTCCGCTAAACGGATCTCCTTACAACAACAGTTTTAACCGATTTTGCACGTTATGTAATTTGAAAGCCAAAGAGGACTGTTTTCACATCATAGGTATATGTCCCATTTTTGCTTCCCACAGAAAAACATTCGTTGGAAAGGAAACTATGACGCTCCACGAAACTATTTCAGTGCTAAATGATTCCGATTGGAAAAGACTCTATTCTTTTTTGAAAGTTATTTATAAATATAGGATGTTACTTCTTACCGAATTTGTTTAAATATTTATTAAAAAAAAAAAAGAAAAAAATCAGTATTAATGTTTGTACTTAATTTGCTAACCGAGCTGACGGCAATGCCATAGCTATAAAATTCATCAAAAATTATAAACATTATATCAAAAACGAAAACGAAACAATAAATGAATTCCTTACTTACTTACTTACTTACTTACTTAAACGAAATCAAAAACTATTTTCCTTTATCTCTTTTGCTTTAAATTTATTCCAACTTTTATAATTTTTTGACAGTTATTCTTTTTTGTTTTTTTTTGTTTGTTTTTGCGCTGTTAATTTTTGTGCGAAATTGTGTGTGTATTGATGTGCTGTTCAGTTGGTGATGTTTTGCTTTGTTGGCGTGTATGATTAAATGAAATATTATGTATGAGTTGTTCGTGTGTATGAATTGAAATATTCACAAATGAGTTGTGTGGGTGAAGTGTCTTGAAATTGATTTTTTGTGTGGTGAATGTGAAAACTGAATTTTGTAGGAGTTGTGTGAGTGTGTGGCTATTCTTGAGAACTGAATGTGAGAGCTGAAATGTATTATTTGTATGTTTGTAATAATTAATGTATATTGTGCAATAATGTATATATTTAGGTATATGAGGTTGCATTTGACTTTAGTGTGAATTCATTCTATTATTTATTTGCATACTAAGATTTAATTTTCATGCGTGTAAGTATATATTTCAATTTATATGTATTGCATTTTATGGCGGTAAAATTGACTCGCAGTGGAATGTATTTTCATTTAACAACAATAAATATTTAAAATATAAATTCAGACATGAAACACGAAACACAATTGAAAATGTTTGATGCTTTAATGACTCGAAGGAACATGAAATACCGAATGTGAGGTCACACAAGTTGTATAATAATAAAACGCACTTATAGTTGGACATGTACTTTTTTATTGACTATGTGATTTAGAAATTGATCAAGACTAGCTTTTGGCTGGACGTTGCCAGCATAACATAACAAAGGCATTGGAGAAACGTGGCCAGGGCACCTTACTGTAATTGTAAGTATGCACAGGCACATACTCCTCCAACTCCATAAGCTGGTTCGGAAGTTGTATTACGGCGGCGAGTCCGCACTGGTCACTGTCGTACTCGAACGTTCGTAAGCAATTTCTTGGCCGTTACCCACAGCGTCAGTAATTTTTAGTCTTGCGTCTTTAAGCAATACATCCAGATAGGCACCGCTTTTTGGGAACGATGGCCTGTCTGTGGCTAGAAGATCGATGCGATACTCAAGGTTGTATCGACCCATCCAATTAAATAGATGGTTACCTCGAGGATTTTGTATTTGATTTCCCCAGTCTGTGTGCTTGGCGTTTAAATCACCCGCCAATATATAGTAATTCTCTTCCGAGCTCAATCTTAAGCATTCAAGAAGCTTTTCAAGCTCTGTTATAAACTGGGTGGGCTGAGGTCTTTCCGGTGCATAGGCAGCGATCACATACATTCACTTCCCCTGTTGGAGATGAATGCATATGATGCATGCCTCTAACGTCCGAAATTTTCGCACATCACTATTATATATTACCTTATGACTAATGCCTTTACGTATAAAGATTGCGACGCCTCCTCCTTGAGTGGAGTTGGGTCGGTCTCTTCTTACGATATTGTAATTGTTGTTAGTCAATTTATGTTTCTGGTTAAGTTTAGTTTCGCTAGCCATAAACACATCTGGACTTATATCTTTAAGCAATTGGAATAAATTCGCTCTACGTTCGGTCCCAATCAGTGAATTTACATTCACAGCTAGGATCTTAAAGGGCCTCTCCGGCAGCGCGCCCTTAACCTCTAAGTTGCGTTAAGCTCGGCAAAACAGAGTAGAGATAATCCACCCTAGTCGCCTGCTCCCTGATCTGGTTTTGGACGCCAGTCAACTGGCCCTGGATGGCCAGCAGAATGCCCTTAATATCCGCCTTTGCCGCTGGCACCTTAGGCACGGGGGCCTGTTGAGCGACCTTTGGTGTAGGCTGTACCGTGTTTCCCCTTCCTGACGCCATTTGGGCGTAAGAAATTTGGGGGTTGACGGGCGTTCTTGTAGGAGGGCGCACTGTTGGACGCTTTTCTACCACTGTTTGCTTTGCTGCTTTATTATTCTTTATAAGCTGAAACGTCGGGCAAATGAGTCTCACAATGCATCTCCTCATCGGTATATTGACTGTTTGTACCTGAAATTTCTTCTACTTCCCAAAATTTTGTTAATACTTTGTCGATGTCGTAATGAACAATTACTTGATACGACTTGGGATTTTCTACGTGATTGTTAGATTGACAGTGTGGACCAGCAACAACCCAACCAAATATAGTATTTTGGAGGATTGGGTCGTGAACTGATTATTTGATCTGTCCACTCTTAAGTACTTCGAAAAAGTGATCCGCTCCTATAAGTATGTCGATGTTTTGGCTCTTGTAGAATAATGGATCGGCTAGCTTATGCTTGTGAATACAAGGCCATGATTTTGGTGATATGTCAACTAAAGGCAGTGACGATCACCCTTTGTAGTATCAAACCGCTCAAGTTAATTATGCCACTTGACGTATTCAGCTGGAGTGTTACCTCACCTTTAGTGACTGCAACTTCGACGGCTGATAAACCACAAATAGAAGAACGATCATGCTTACGTTTGAGACCGAGCAATTGTACACATGATTCAGATACAAAAGACACCATGGAACCAGAATCCAAAAGTGCTCTGTAAGCTTTGGAATTACCTAGTTCGTCTTGTACGTAAACTATTGCAGTTGGAAGAACAGTTGACCAAGCTGTTTTTGTACTATTTGATGCCGAATATGAATGAGGTGGCAATTGTTCTTGGTGCTCATCTTGAGATTGCGTTTGAGTGAGACTGTTGCTGGAATTTGAAATTGCACTTGTGTCTGCGATGTCATTGTAGTGGCTTCTGATCTGGTCATGCTGGTGGAGAAAGGAGTGATGTTTGTCGTTGCAATAATGTCATCTAAATGTTGAGTTGCATGATGACGTGTGATGACCATCATGTAGACAGTTGAAACAAAGCTTCGCACGAAGAACTAATTTTCGTCTCTCTGAAACAGGCAAAGTTTTAAATAAGTGACATTTAAACAGCGGATGAATGCCGCTGCACTTGGGGCACCGACTTGGTGATTGTTGCATTGTATTTTGTAGTTGTTTAGTGCCATTTGCATCGGAGAATGGATTTCGTGCTGCATACCCAAGCCTGTTTGTTGATTGTGTCTGCATCGTATTTTGTTGTTGTCGAATATTATTTGAATCCGAGAATGGATTATGTTCTGCGTAGGCTTCTAATGCGTCACACCTTTCGTTGATAAACTTGATGAAATCATCGAAAGTGTGAAATTTTTTCTCTGATGCTTTAATGGCCCAAAGCTGTCTGGTGTAGTCGTCAGTTTTTTGTAGCAAGATGTATATCAGCCATGGGTCACGCTTCTGTGCATCAGGTCCAACTGTGCCTAAACCTCTTATGACTTCATCAGATGTGTCAGCTAGTCGTCTAAGTTGTATTGCGTTTGCGAAGTTAATTTGCGGTTGCTCGATGAAAGTTTTTATGTAGTTATTAATTATTTGTTTTTTCTTATCATACCTGTCAACAAGCTTCTCCCACGCTATATCATAGTTTTGCTCCGTGACGAGTATATGACGAATTTGATCCGCTGCATCACCAATGAGCAATCTCTTTAAGTATTGGAACTTTTGTATTTTAGAGAGTTTTGAATTCGTGTGTACTATAGACTTGTAGAGATCTTGGAATGACGGCCAAGTCGCATACGATCCATTGAATTGTGGAATTGTAAGAGTTGGCATTCGGAGTTCACTTGCTACTGGAGCGCGGCCATGTAATGCTTCAATAAGGTTCTGCTGTTGTGAGGCTAATATACTGAGGGTTTCATCGAGTGGGGCGTGTTGTTGCTGGTGTTGAAAACTTTCATTGTGATTCCTGTTTATTGGGTTGAGGTAGCGAAAGAAAGCAGCTTGAGCTGCGTAAAATATTTCTTCTACAATTTCTATATGAGATACTTCGTTAGGTTGAATTGCAATTTGATCGTCATATTCACAGAAATCACGGAGTGCGTCTTTGAGGTTAGTATAGCGGCTTTCAACATCCACTGCATCGGTACCTTCTGGAAGTGTTAAAATGTAATTTTTTAATCTTGATATTGTTCCTTGGGCTCTACCCCTTTTTTGTTTGAGAGTTGGTAAATCGGTTGCCATAATTAAACGAAATCAAAAACTATTTTCCTTTATCTCTTTTGCTTTAAATTTATTCCAACTTTTATAATTTTTTGACAGTTATTCTTTTTTGTTTTTTTTTGTTTGTTTTTGCGCTGTTAATTTTTGTGCGAAATTGTGTGTGTATTGATGTGCTGTTCAGTTGGTGATGTTTTGCTTTGTTGGCGTGTATGATTAAATGAAATATTATGTATGAGTTGTTCGTGTGTATGAATTGATAAATTCACAAATGAGTTGTGTGGGTGAAGTGTCTTGAAATTGATTTTTTGTGTGGTGAATGTGAAAACTGAATTTTGTAGGAGTTGTGTGAGTGTGTGGCTATTCTTGAGAACTGAATGTGAGAGCTGAAATGTATTATTTGTATGTTTGTAATAATTAATGTATATTGTGCAATAATGTATATATTTAGGTATATGAGGTTGCATTTGACTTTAGTGTGAATTCATTCTATTATTTATTTGCATACTAAGATTTAATTTTCATGCGTGTAAGTATATATTTCAATTTATATGTATTGCATTTTATGGCGGTAAAATTGACTCGCAGTGGAATGTATTTTCATTTAACAACAATAAATATTTAAAATATAAATTCAGACATGAAACACGAAACACAATTGAAAATGTTTGATGCTTTAATGACTCGAAGGAACATGAAATACCGAATGTGAGGTCACACAAGTTGTATAATAATAAAACGCACTTATAGTTGGACATGTACTTTTTTATTGACTATGTGATTTAGAAATTGATCAAGACTAGCTTTTGGCTGGACGTCGCCAGCATAACATAACAAAGGCATTGGAGAAACGTGGCCAGGGCACCTTACTGTAATTGTAAGTATGCACAGGCACATACTCCTCCAACTCCATAAGCTGGTTCGGAAGTTGTATTACGGCGGCGAGTCCGCACTGGTCACTGTCGTACTCGAACGTTCGTAAGCAATTTCTTGGCCGTTACCCACAGCGTCAGTAATTTTTAGTCTTGCGTCTTTAAGCAATACATCCAGATAGGCACCGCTTTTTGGGAACGATGGCCTGTCTGTGGCTAGAAGATCGATGCGATACTCAAGGTTGTATCGACCCATCCAATTAAATAGATGGTTACCTCGAGGATTTTGTATTTGATTTCCCCAGTCTGTGTGCTTGGCGTTTAAATCACCCGCCAATATATAGTAATTCTCTTCCGAGCTCAATCTTAAGCATTCAAGAAGCTTTTCAAGCTCTGTTATAAACTGGGTGGGCTGAGGTCTTTCCGGTGCATAGGCAGCGATCACATACATTCACTTCCCCTGTTGGAGATGAATGCATATGATGCATGCCTCTAACGTCCGAAATTTTCGCACATCACTATTATATATTACCTTATGACTAATGCCTTTACGTATAAAGATTGCGACGCCTCCTCCTTGAGTGGAGTTGGGTCGGTCTCTTCTTACGATATTGTAATTGTTGTTAGTCAATTTATGTTTCTGGTTAAGTTTAGTTTCGCTAGCCATAAACACATCTGGACTTATATCTTTAAGCAATTGGAATAAATTCGCTCTACGTTCGGTCCCAATCAGTGAATTTACATTCACAGCTAGGATCTTAAAGGGCCTCTCCGGCAGCGCGCCCTTAACCTCTAAGTTGCGTTAAGCTCGGCAAAACAGAGTAGAGATAATCCACCCTAGTCGCCTGCTCCCTGATCTGGTTTTGGACGCCAGTCAACTGGCCCTGGATGGCCAGCAGAATGCCCTTAATATCCGCCTTTGCCGCTGGCACCTTAGGCACGGGGGCCTGTTGAGCGACCTTTGGTGTAGGCTGTACCGTGTTTCCCCTTCCTGACGCCATTTGGGCGTAAGAAATTTGGGGGTTGACGGGCGTTCTTGTAGGAGGGCGCACTGTTGGACGCTTTTCTACCACTGTTTGCTTTGCTGCTTTATTATTCTTTATAAGCTGAAACGTCGGGCAAATGAGTCTCACAATGCATCTCCTCATCGGTATATTGACTGTTTGTACCTGAAATTTCTTCTACTTCCCAAAATTTTGTTAATACTTTGTCGATGTCGTAATGAACAGTTACTTGATACGACTTGGGATTTTCTACGTGATTGTTAGATTGACAGTGTGGACCAGCAACAACCCAACCAAATATAGTATTTTGGAGGATTGGGTCGTGAACTGATTATTTGATCTGTCCACTCTTAAGTACTTCGAAAAAGTGATCCGCTCCTATAAGTATGTCGATGTTTTGGCTCTTGTAGAATAATGGATCGGCTAGCTTATGCTTGTGAATACAAGGCCATGATTTTGGTGATATGTCAACTAAAGGCAGTGACGATCACCCTTTGTAGTATCAAACCGCTCAAGTTAATTATGCCACTTGACGTATTCAGCTGGAGTGTTACCTCACCTTTAGTGACTGCAACTTCGACGGCTGATAAACCACAAATAGAAGAACGATCATGCTTACGTTTGAGACCGAGCAATTGTACACATGATTCAGATACAAAAGACACCATGGAACCAGAATCCAAAAGTGCTCTGTAAGCTTTGGAATTACCTAGTTCGTCTTGTACGTAAACTATTGCAGTTGGAAGAACAGTTGACCAAGCTGTTTTTGTACTATTTGATGCCGAATATGAATGAGGTGGCAATTGTTCTTGGTGCTCATCTTGAGATTGCGTTTGAGTGAGACTGTTGCTGGAATTTGAAATTGCACTTGTGTCTGCGATGTCATTGTAGTGGCTTCTGATCTGGTCATGCTGGTGGAGAAAGGAGTGATGTTTGTCGTTGCAATAATGTCATCTAAATGTTGAGTTGCATGATGACGTGTGATGACCATCATGTAGACAGTTGAAACAAAGCTTCGCACGAAGAACTAATTTTCGTCTCTCTGAAACAGGCAAAGTTTTAAATAAGTGACATTTAAACAGCGGATGAATGCCGCTGCACTTGGGGCACCGACTTGGTGATTGTTGCATTGTATTTTGTAGTTGTTTAGTGCCATTTGCATCGGAGAATGGATTTCGTGCTGCATACCCAAGCCTGTTTGTTGATTGTGTCTGCATCGTATTTTGTTGTTGTCGAATATTATTTGAATCCGAGAATGGATTATGTTCTGCGTAGGCTTCTAATGCGTCACACCTTTCGTTGATAAACTTGATGAAATCATCGAAAGTGTGAAATTTTTTCTCTGATGCTTTAATGGCCCAAAGCTGTCTGGTGTAGTCGTCAGTTTTTTGTAGCAAGATGTATATCAGCCATGGGTCACGCTTCTGTGCATCAGGTCCAACTGTGCCTAAACCTCTTATGACTTCATCAGATGTGTCAGCTAGTCGTCTAAGTTGTATTGCGTTTGCGAAGTTAATTTGCGGTTGCTCGATGAAAGTTTTTATGTAGTTATTAATTATTTGTTTTTTCTTATCATACCTGTCAACAAGCTTCTCCCACGCTATATCATAGTTTTGCTCCGTGACGAGTATATGACGAATTTGATCCGCTGCATCACCAATGAGCAATCTCTTTAAGTATTGGAACTTTTGTATTTTAGAGAGTTTTGAATTCGTGTGTACTATAGACTTGTAGAGATCTTGGAATGACGGCCAAGTCGCATACGATCCATTGAATTGTGGAATTGTAAGAGTTGGCATTCGGAGTTCACTTGCTACTGGAGCGCGGCCATGTAATGCTTCAATAAGGTTCTGCTGTTGTGAGGCTAATATACTGAGGGTTTCATCGAGTGGGGCGTGTTGTTGCTGGTGTTGAAAACTTTCATTGTGATTCCTGTTTATTGGGTTGAGGTAGCGAAAGAAAGCAGCTTGAGCTGCGTAAAATATTTCTTCTACAATTTCTATATGAGATACTTCGTTAGGTTGAATTGCAATTTGATCGTCATATTCACAGAAATCACGGAGTGCGTCTTTGAGGTTAGTATAGCGGCTTTCAACATCCACTGCATCGGTACCTTCTGGAAGTGTTAAAATGTAATTTTTTAATCTTGATATTGTTCCTTGGGCTCTACCCCTTTTTTGTTTGAGAGTTGGTAAATCGGTTGCCATAATTAAACGAAATCAAAAACTATTTTCCTTTATCTCTTTTGCTTTAAATTTATTCCAACTTTTATAATTTTTTGACAGTTATTCTTTTTTGTTTTTTTTTGTTTGTTTTTGCGCTGTTAATTTTTGTGCGAAATTGTGTGTGTATTGATGTGCTGTTCAGTTGGTGATGTTTTGCTTTGTTGGCGTGTATGATTAAATGAAATATTATGTATGAGTTGTTCGTGTGTATGAATTGAAATATTCACAAATGAGTTGTGTGGGTGAAGTGTCTTGAAATTGATTTTTTGTGTGGTGAATGTGAAAACTGAATTTTGTAGGAGTTGTGTGAGTGTGTGGCTATTCTTGAGAACTGAATGTGAGAGCTGAAATGTATTATTTGTATGTTTGTAATAATTAATGTATATTGTGCAATAATGTATATATTTAGGTATATGAGGTTGCATTTGACTTTAGTGTGAATTCATTCTATTATTTATTTGCATACTAAGATTTAATTTTCATGCGTGTAAGTATATATTTCAATTTATATGTATCGCATTTTATGGCGGTAAAATTGACTCGCAGTGGAATGTATTTTCATTTAACAACAATAAATATTTAAAATATAAATTCAGACATGAAACACGAAACACAATTGAAAATGTTTGATGCTTTAATGACTCGAAGGACCATGAAATACCGAATGTGAGGTCACACAAGTTGTATAATAATAAAACGCACTTATAGTTGGACATGTACTTTTTTATTGACTATGCGATTTAGAAATTGATCAAGACTAGCTTTTGGCTGGACGTTGCCAGCATAACATAACAAAGGCATTGGAGAAACGTGGCCAGGGCACCTTACTGTAATTGTAAGTATGCACAGGCACATACTCCTCCAACTCCATAAGCTGGTTCGGAAGTTGTATTACGGCGGCGAGTCCGCACTGGTCACTGTCGTACTCGAACGTTCGTAAGCAATTTCTTGGCCGTTACCCACAGCGTCAGTAATTTTTAGTCTTGCGTCTTTAAGCAATACATCCAGATAGGCACCGCTTCTTGGGAACGATGGCCTGTCTGTGGCTAGAAGATCGATGCGATACTCAAGGTTGTATCGACCCATCCAATTAAATAGATGGTTACCTCGAGGATTTTGTATTTGATGTCCCCAGTCTGTGTGCTTGGCGTTTAAATCACCCGCCAATATATAGTAATTCTCTTCCGAGCTCAATCTTAAGCATTCAAGAAGCTTTTCAAGCTCTGTTATAAACTGGGTGTGCTGAGGTCTTTCCGGTGCATAGGCAGCGATCACATACATTCACTTCCCCTGTTGGAGATGAATGCATATGATGCATGCCTCTAACGTCCGAAATTTTCGCACATCACTATTATATATTACCTTATGACTAATGCCTTTACGTATAAAGATTGCGACGCCTCCTCCTTGAGTGGAGTTGGGTCGGTCTCTTCTTACGATATTGTAATTGTTGTTAGTCAATTTATGTTTCTGGGTAAGTTTAGTTTCGCTAGCCATAAACACATCTGGACTTATATCTTTAAGCAATTGGAATAAATTCGCTCTACGTTCGGTCCTAATCAGTGAATTTACATTCACAGCTAGGATCTTAAAGGGCCTCTCCGGCAGCGCGCCCTTAACCTCTAAGTTGCGTTAAGCTCGGCAAAACAGAGTAGAGATAATCCACCCTAGTCGCCTGCTCCCTGATCTGGTTTTGGACGCCAGTCAACTGGCCCTGGATGGCCAGCAGAATGCCCTTAATATCCGCCTTTGCCGCTGGCGCCTTAGGCACGGGGGCCTGTTGAGCGACCTTTGGTGTAGGCTGTACCGTGCTTCCCCTTCCTGACGCCATTTGGGCGTAAGAAATTTGGGGGTTGACGGGCGTTGTTGTAGGAGGGCGCACTGTTGGACGCTTTTCTACCACTGTTTGCTTTGCTGCTTTATTATTCTTTATAAGCTGAAACGTCGGGCATCCCCGATAATTAGCGGGGTGTCCGCCGCCTCTGCAGAGTACACATTTAAGCTGGGTCCTATCTTCGACCCCCTTTCCTAACTTGCATTCATCTGCATTGTGGTTCTCTCCACACTTAACGCAGCGTGACTGCATTTCGCAGTTTGCTGCGGCGTGGCCGAACCTTTGGCAGCGCATGCATTGAAGTATGTCGCCGCGCCTTTTTAATTTGTCCCAAGTTACAGTCTGGTAGTTGAAGACGGAGATACGCCTCAAACTATCCAGTTTGCTGCTGGGTGAGAGTTGAACAAGGAAGAAGGGAAGACTCCGCTTCTCCCGCCTAGCTCTAACTGTAGCGAACGGCTTGACCCCGATAAAATCGAGATCGTCATTCGCTTTTTGGCGGAATTCACTAAAGAGCACCTGTGGTTCCGTGCAGGAATCTATGCCCTTCAAAAGGATCGTTTGAAATTTTTCCTTCTTAGGGGTGAAACTAAAGAATTCAGTAGTGGTTTCTTTTAGCAACGCTTTGATTTTTTTGTGCTGTTCCAGTGTGAAGCAATGGATAGCGTGCCTATCGTTATTTAATCTTTTTATAGTAAAATTTTGACCTATGGCCAACTTACACAGATTTATGGTATCCTGTAACTCCATTTTATAAGTATTTATGGGTGGCACCTTTTCTTTTTTCGTATTCGGCGGCTGTGGCTGCTGCTGGTGAGACTGACTTTCCTGCTGCTCTTGATTCTGCTGCTTTTGAATCTGCTGCTGCTGTTTTTGTTGCGGTTGTTTCTAGGTTTTTGTCTGCTGCTGTTGCTGTTGTTTTTGCCGTTGATGTTTTGGCTGCTGCTGTGGCTGTTGTTTTTGTAATTGTTTGTTTTGCTGTTGTTGTTTTTGGTTCTCGATTTCTTTCAGTTGTTTCGCTCTGCGAGCTTCTAGCTTGGCCTTAAGTTGGCTTTTCAAACTTTGGATTTTTGCCTCCATTGTTTCAATTTGAGCGACCATTCTTTGTTCCTCGTCCAGGCAGTACTATCGCCCGTCGTGAAGTGCCCTTCTCCTTCCTCAGACATATATTCAATACCCTCTTCGGGTGAAGTGTCTAGCTGGGTTTGTCTTGCTGCCTCTGACGTCTCGTCAATATCGGACGTATTCACCCCAGCTGGCAGCTTTGCTGAGGTGGCCGTGGATCTCCTCTTCACCAAATTTGGTGCGCACTTGATCCTCTTTCTGCGCTTTTGGTTAGCATCGGATGATGTTGCCGTTGTTGTTATTGCTGTTGATGTTGTTGCTGCAGAATCACTGCTTGTAACTGGAACATCTTTCGATGTTCCCTCTGCTGAGACCATCGCTGGCCTCATTGGCCCTAGGACACCTTTAGATGCCCCGGTGCTTAAGCTCCTCCTCCTTTGCTCGTTTTCCCAACCAATAAAGTTTTCCACTTCACGGTTGTGAAAAAAAGCTTGCAAAGTTCTGATGCCCGGCTGGGAATCGAACTGGCGACCCTCGGATGCTCGGTCGGCCACTCTACCTTTGTGCTACTGCACCACTTAAGAAATCTTGATTTAATGTTATACTTAAACGCATACACGAAATTTAATTTGGAAAAAACTGGGAAGCCGAACACGTGTTAACACCTCCACAGTACGAGATCGACGAGAACCAATCCCTTACCCCAATTCGGTGTTCACATTACTTCCTCCTCCGACTTTTTTCTACTTTCCAGTATTTACATTTAACTCCCTCCTTGTGAAAACGAAATGTATTTTCCTACTTGGTATATGTATTTATATACTTCCTATTAAAAAGTAGTTGGAAATCATTCGATTCAGTGATGCCAGATAATAGAATTCCTTTTTTGAGGGAATTTCACATCTTATACAGGGTCCGCCAAATAACTTTTTTTTTTGAAAATGGGCGCAAAACATCGAGTGTAGCTTCGGCTGTGTGGCACCGTTCTGTTGAAACCAAATATTGCCAGTATCCTCGTCTTCAATTTTTGTGAACAAAAATTCGTTCAACATGGCCCGATAACGATCACCATTGACTGTAACGGCCACTCCTTGCTCATTTTCGAATTATGCCTCTGGACCAAAATCCTTACCAAACAGTGACTCGTTTTGGCTGTATCGGCTTTTCAATGTATGCGTGCGGGTTTTCTGTGCCCCAAATGCGACAATTTTGCTTGTTTAAATACCCGCCAAGATCAAAATGAGTTATATCTGAAAATATTATTTTTTTGGCAAAATCGGCATCTTCTCTAAGTCGATCGCAGGCCCACTTGGCGAGCGTTGTTGAAGCGTATGCACAACCATATTCGTTCAGCGAAAGAATAAAACTAATTATTTGTCAAATCAGACATGAGCTTAGTGTTAGCGTTCACGAAATAAGCACTAGCTAAAAAAAAAAGTTAGATGGCGGACCGGTTACAAGCTTAAAAGGGAACAATATAAAATAAAAGAAAAAAATATTAAAGACACCAAAACAACTATTCAATCTAATTCTAATTACTATCCCGGTAAATGATGTTTAAAAGCATAACATGCTATTCGCCAAGTTTGCAGATTTTCTATCGCCAACTTTTTCCGAGATTTTAAGTGAACACGTAACTGCTTGGATTTTGACTGAGAAAAAACGAATTTGGTTGAAGCGGACTAAAATTAATATACAATTTTGAAATACGAATATGTTTTTAAGAATGTACCTATTACAGTTCTTTGAGTTCCTCGAAACCACAAAAATTTTAGCGTATTAAAATTAAAGAACAAATTTTACCTATATTTGTTTGCCTTTATAATCATCAATTTAACGTTTATCAGACATCAGAGCAAACATAAAATTTGTCCAAATGAAATAATTAAAGACTGAAATAACAGTAACTATCATTATACGAGTAATAACAGTATCCATGCAACGTAGTAAGTTTACCAATTGATTCATCTTTAACAGTTCAACTTCAACTTCATATCAAAAGGTAAACTTATCCAAGCGGTAAACTGTATTACGACCTTGCATGAATACCCTTAATTTTTTTGTTAAATTTGTTAGATTTTACTTTGTGGGAGAATATGGAACAAAAATAGATTTTAGTAATAAATAAACAGATATTTTTAAATAAATATTGAATTATTTAAATCAAAAAAGCAAAATGAAAATACTGGACAAATTAGTTGTGTTTTTTTTTGGATTTTATAAAATAGTACAATGGAAAATTCCCCAAAAAAAACTCAATGACAGCAGCCTGTGTTTTCATTTGAGCTATGTTACCTGACAACTGTCACAAGAAAAAAAAAATAGAAAAAAACACCAGGACAAAATCTTCCAATTTTAATGATTAAAATTTTAATTTCGTTGGATATAGTTCAATTGTTTTTTTTTTTCAAAAAATCCATGTAAGTTGAACTGAACTTAACAAAAAGGGCGTATTGGTAAGGCGCTCACTAGCCAGCTCATGAAAACAAAAATATAATACTAAGTCTTCTGCTTGGCTGAATAATTTCAGTAGTATGTAGAATTGTATTATATAAAAAAAAACTCTTCTTAAAAATAGAATTTGTTTGCATTAAAAAAAGGTTTATAATACTCTAAAAAGAACGTAAATTACAAAAATCTCGAAACTTGGTTCGAGACTGGCATATTTATCCGTAGTAGAGTAGGATCTTACTTTCCCTTCTCCTTTTTAATCCTTCCCTATTTTCCTAAAGCTCGCACTGTGCTTGTCAGGTTAAGGGTAGCCAAAATCCTTTTAGTGTGGATTTATTATAAAAAAAAAATCGGCAGTGATCCTACTGCCGATGATGTATTTGTAAATTATTATATAAAATCTTACGGTACTACGGCTAGCTAAAAAAAAAATACGCCTTTTATTTGTTATTTTTGTTGTTGTTATCAGCTTGCTTTCTTAAGATGTTTTTCAAAATTTAAAACTAATAGTTAACCAACCATCGGAAACTATATATTTTATTTGTTTTATTAAAGGGTAAATTAAATTATTAGATTAAAGGCTAAAATTAAACAGTATCTTGTTGAAATTTCTACCTAGAAAGATGGCAAAACATCGTCTGATGCAATTTGCCTTATTCGTGCAATAAGTTCATCAGATTTTATTATAAGCACCGAGGCATTATGTGACATCTTATATAAGACACAAATATGAAATTTTCATCTTCATTTATACATTTATTCATACAGTCAAAAATAATCATAAGTGAATTATGCTTTACTGAACGAATGAATTGCTTAAAAAAATTAGCATATTTCAATTTTCCATATTATGTATGTATGTACTTATTTGTCTAACTGATACCCGATTTAGTTAATTTTTTATTTGTTTTATAACGAATGGAATGTGAAAGCTCTTGGATTAAAACTCCGCATATCTACAAATATCAAATTAAATGATACCAAATATTTATCTTGAATATTTTAACTATTTATTACTGATGTCGAATTCCTTAAAATTAAAATAATCGATTTGTTTAGAAAAAATTAGATTTTTTTTTAGAAAAAAAATAGAAATTTTTCTTTCGAAACATATCTTTTCTTCTTAGCCAAAATTCAATAGGCAAAACTGTACAGCTACAGTCCATTTTAAAGCCAGAAATACATTGTTTGATTTTCGTTTCAAATCAATTAAATTTATTGAGAGTGAGTACTAAGCTTCATATTTTGCTGCCAAAACCCATAGAAAAAAAATCAAAGTTGAAAGAATTTTAAGTTACCTAACAGGCATCACGATTTTTGTATTGCTTCTTGAATTAATTTGTTGATATTTTTTGAAATTTTTCTTTAAAGTTCGGGATAATCTTAATATATGTACATACTTAAATAACTAAGTAAAATTACCTATTAGTTAAGCATATTTGACTGTTTTTTTTTTCAATAAAATGTTATGTTTACGGATGTACATAAGTTCTCAAAAAAATAACATATATATGCAGGTACGACAGTTTCACTAACTAAAATTACAATCGCCGGCATGAGATTGAAGTGTGCCTATAAAGATTCAACTGCTGTTTTTGAAAATATACGCAAAGACGCGACTAATGTTTTTTCAATGTTATTCCAAGAAATAGAAGAAATATCAGAATCGTTGTATATCGAAACAAGAAACCAAGGATTGTCGCAAGACAGACGATGAGGGCGAACAAAAAGGCTTCTAATGTGGAAACATAACCATACCACTATTGGGCGGAATTTTGAAAGACTTGAGGACTCGTTTCTCACCAGAAGTATGGCCTTCGTTTTTTTGTGCCGTCGCTCATCAATTCGGTTGATCCTAAGGAAATACAAATTTTAATAGAGCTTTATGTGGGACTTCTGGATCAATCGGTTAAAAGTGTGCTAAGAAAACTTGAGTTGTGGACATCAAAATGGAAGCCCGAAGCGGGCCAACACAAATTGCCACCAATCACAGTTCTAGAAGTTCTAGACGTGTGTGATCCAGATATGTTTCCGGGAATTAACCTATTTCTGTGCATTCTAACAACCTTTCTAGTCAGCGCAGCAACCGCAGAAAGGTCGTTCTCGAACCCTGAGGACGTGGTTGCGGTCGAGAATGGGAGAGGATCGATTGACAGACTTGGCACTGTTGAACGTTCATAAAGATATAAATATCAGTGTAGATGATGTTATTGAACCATTTATACAAAAATGAAAAAGAAAATTAGATTTCGTCATTTAAAAACGGTAAGAAGAGTTTGCCGGTAACGCCAGATGCGCGAGTAAAAAAGAACTCAATGAAAACAGAAATCTTGAGAAAGATAATAATGAACTTCGTCAAAAACTTGATGAAGTAATTTAAATTTATCAGGAGTTAAAGAAAGAAGCTTCTTCGTAAAGAAAATGAGGTGTTGAAGAATAAGGTCAGACTGATGAAGACGATATAGCTCGCGAAACAGATACGTCCTCAAATAAAAGGCCAGGTAAAAATGCAAGGTTGGATGCTCACCTGATGGGTCCCATTTTTCTGAAAAAATTCCATCGCCAAAAGATGCCAATATTAAAGAAAAACATATTAAAATTAGGCCACCGCCACCAATTAATATTGTCGGTATTGCGGCGTATAACTGGCTGGAAGCTATCTTAAAGACGTTAACACCATCAGACTTTTAAGTTATTTCGCTTAATAACAATAATCGGAAAGTTTGCGTGAAAGATCCTGAAAATTATCGTCTCCTGTCGCGAAAACTAAACGAAGAAAAAGTAGAATGGCACACTTATGATAATAAGTCGAAAAGACCATTACGTGTTGTAGCGAGAGGCTTGCACATCTCATGTCCAAATGACGATATTATTAACGATATAAAGATGAACTACACGATCTTAGGTGCTGTGAACATCGTCAAAAGAGAAACACAAAAAAGATAGAGAAACAAATGTGGTACAGCGTGGTCTTCCACTATTTATTCTTACTTTTGATGAGACAGAGAAAATTGACGATATTTACAAAATTAAAACAATCCTAAATATTGTTTTTAAAATCGAATCTTTAAGAAATAGTTCAATACTGATTTCGAAGTGTAAACTTTGTCAAGAATTAAATCAAACGCAAACCTATTGCAAACAAGAACCTAGATGTGTAAAGTGCGCCGGAAATGATCTTACTAAAGACTGCACCCCAGATAGCAAAAATACAGCAACGTGCATCAGTTGTAATAAAAATCATCCGGCCAACTATAGAGAACTACAAACACGGCGATCAAAATATAAGCAGTCACAACGCTGATTTTTTAAGAGCTTGGTTTTTGAAAATTCAAAAAAACACAGAAACTTGTAAAAAGTGAATGAAATTTTTATTTGGATCGATAAATCAATTTCTGCCATTTACTTTGTAAAAATAATTACACTTAAATGTTGCCCGCGGCTACGCTTCAGGTGGTCCATTCTGAAGGTCCAATTTTGGCAAACTTTTTCACACATTTCGGCCGGAATCCCACCAATGACGCCTTCAATGTTGGCTTCCAAGGCAGCAATCGTGTTTGGCTTGTCCCCATAGACAATAGACTTAACATAGCCCCACAAAAAATAGTCTAACGGGGTCAAATCACATGATCATAGTGGCCAATTGACTGCGCCAAAACGTGAGATCAACTGCTCACCAAATTCGCCTCTCAATTGATGCATGATTTCGCGTGCAGTGTGGCATGTGGCACCCTCCTGTTCGAACCACATGTCGACCGAGTTCAATTCTTGCATTTAACCCTGCGGCCTTCATCGTCCTTGAAGAAGTACGGCCCAATGATGCCGCCTGCCCATAAACCGCACCAAACAGTGCATTTTTCGGGATGCATTGGTAGCTGCTGAATTGCCTCTGGCTGCTCTTCACTCCAAATACGGCAATTCTGCTTATTCACGTATCCATTTAGCCAAAAATGAGCGGAAAAAAAAGGACGTAGCTTGCGAAACACATTTTTCACAGAGCACGAATTTTGATAATAAATTTCAATAATTTGCAAACGTTGTTCAGGCGTAAGTCTATTCATGATGAAATGGCAAACAATACTGAATCGAAATGTCAAATGTTCGTGGAATTTGTCATGTGTGATCTGTCAAAAATATAAACGTCAAAAACCAAGTAGCAAAAAAATCACCACAGAAGAGCAAGTTCTTAAAACCCCTAAGAGGTTAAATGCCCAAATACCCAACGGAAAAGAGACTTAAGATCCACCAACACAACCGGAGCAAACACCAAAGATAGGTAGTATATATATATGCCAAAAATAACGGCTAAGAACATACTTTACAAAAAGACACTGCTGGTGATTCATTCATGAACGTCTTAGGCATAATCCTTTCGAAAATTGAGGAGCAATGTGGTACAAATAAACTTATATTTGATAGGCTAACTAATCTCGAAAACAGTTTTCGGCCAAAACGCCCTACAAAAAGAAAAACATGATGGAAAGCTTGAAATAATTACTTGGAATGCCAACGGATTATGGCCAAAACTTGAAGAACTAGAAATGTTTATGCATGAGAAAGATATTGATATTTGTTTGATATCGGAAACGCATGTCAAGAATTAATCAAAAAGTAAGATCAATATATATTTAGAATACCACGCAACTCATCCTGCGAATAAAGCCAGAAATGGGGCATCTTTATTTATAAAAGAATGCATCGAACACACTATAGGCCGAAAATTTAGGCTAAATCAATGCAGTTAATCGGTGTACAGGTCCCTATACTGTCTTCCACGTTGTAAAATTGAAAAGAATTGCGATTTTCATTCGACTGGCAACTCGACTGACTGGCTGACTGATCCATCGAAAATACCTGACCTTATTGATTTCTTTGTGACCAAAGGAATACCTTCAAATAAAATTAACATAAGAGAAAGCTTTGATCTTTTCTCAGATCATTCTGCTGTTATTCTAATTATGAGCGAAAATCATCTTAAAAAATGAACAACCACCCAGGCTAACCAATGCGAAAACCAACTGGGTAGGTTTTAAGAAAGATATAGACGATAATGTTGAATTAAGGGTATCACTACAAACTCCTCTCGAACTTGATGACGCAGTAGATAACTTCGTTGATATCATACAACAAGTCGCATGGAATAACACCCCGTACCAAAGAGAAATTCCGCGCTTAAAAACCTAAAATATCTGCAGGAAATAAAAGATTTAGTAAAAGAGAAACGAAAAACAGGATAAATGGCAGCAAACTCAAGCTCCTCAACGCAATGGAAGGTTGCGGAAGTTTTAATGGTTCTCAAACCATGAAAAGAATCATATGATAAGAAATCTTATACACCCATTTCGCTTCTACCCGTAATATCTAAATTCTTTGAAAGAATATTACTTCTGCGTCTGCAGCCAATAACTCGACAATTGACCAAGTGCATAGGGTCACTGACGTCATTGAGAACACTCTTGAAGTAAAGAAAATTAGTTCGGCGTACTTCTTAGACGTGTCGCAAGCTTTTGATAAGGTGCGGCACGAAGGCCTAGCTCAAAATTTTAAATTAAAACAAATTCTGCCCGAAGCACTTTATACGCTTCTTAAAGCATATCTAGAAAATGGGTATGGTTTGTTTCGTTTTTTTCATCTCGTTTTTGTATTATTTCGTTTTAGTCGTTTCGCATTTCCTTTATTCAGTATTTTAATCAAAATGTTTTTCAATTACTTTGTTTACATTTGTTTTGAAAAAAAAAATCATTATGTATTTTACTGAGTTCGTTTTAAGTTCATTCCGCCTTTTATTATTTAGTTTTTCGATTATTTCATGTTTTGTTCATTTCGATTACTGCACCAACGTGTGTTTCGTCTTTCTTTCTTTATTCTTTTTTTTGATGTAAGGATTAAAGTTCACGTGAACAGTGCGTAGGGGGGGGGCATGCTGCAAAGTAAACAGAAATCGATGTAAGAAAGGGGGAAACAACGAAATACGAAGTGAAAAAAAAGAAACCCCTAGAAAATAGACTTTTTAGAGGAACACATGAAAAAGATTACTCGGATCTCAAAGAAATAGGTCCAATTGTGTACCTATTATTTACACGTGATATACCACGAACTTCGGGAAATAATAGAAAACGGCTATTACAACACTGTAATAGTACTATAATCGACATTATTGATAAGACGAATTTAGTAAGCCGCTGTGAACGACTAAGCCTTTCGATCTGGTGCACTAAAAGAGAATCCGCTTTAAAATTGCGGTATAAGCAGCAACACGTTAATTAAATTCGTTAAAAATAAATTGCTAGATAAGTTTCAACTTAGTTGCAAACGGGAGGAGGAGTGTTTTTAGTGAAGTAAGAATCTCAAACTATGAGCACGCGTTTTTCGGTCCTCATAAAGCCTTTTGAAGGTCTTACACCTACCCACGGGGGAAAAAAAATATTGTTTTATGTTTTCACCACAAATTTTTTTTGTATTCTATAGTTTTAGCTCTTTCGGCACGCAGTACCGCCTTTGTGCATATTTTTTATTACTATCTTTTAAAAAAAATACTTTTATGGAATGTTGACTTAAAGTAGTTTAATGCTTTTTTTCACGGAAACTTAAGTGTTCACTCTGAGCCATTTATGCTACAAGTGTTTTTATTAGTATTTTCATTATCGGTGCTTCGGTATAGTTCTTGGTGTTTAGGTTAAGATACTATAATAAATTTTATGAACAAATCATAACGTTTATTTAATGTTTTGTTATTAAAATCTAGTTTTTGTGGAGCTGAAATTGAAATCCAACTGACTGGTAAAAATAAAATAATCAAAATAGGTAGGTTGTGAAGGCTCACTAGTATCTTTTTGGAATATGGGGAACTTTTCTCTGATATTCATGATTCTTTTTTTAAATATAGAAAATTAAATTTCGCAAAAAATTGCAATTCAGGGATTGCTCTCAGCTGAAAATTTTATTAGATTTCTATAGGTACCTAACCCAAAGTAAAAAATAACAATTTTGTACCCAAAAGGTATAATTTTTATTTTTTTTTGTAAAATAATACACTTGCCAAATTAGGTAGGTATTTGGGTATGAAAATGTTTGTCATTTTTTTCAGTGTTTTTCGATGGACATATGTTTCCAAAGTTTATTGTTTCTAGTTTTGAGATACAAAAAAGAAATTTTTTTGATAACGGTAAATTCTGTGCAAACTTAGACTGACTTTCGTTTCTTAGGGGAAAAGTGCTTACAGTGCGACAGGTGCAAACAGTGCAGTGGGACGATTCATTTTTCTCTGTTGTTTATTCTCGCCTCCACGGGTTTTTATTTTGTTGCGCACGAATTTCACTTGCGCGTTAACCTCCACCGAGTAAACATTACAAAAATTCATTCGAAGTAATTTTCGGAGTGTACTTAAATTTAGCAGAGTTACTGGAAATAATCAGTGAAATACACAGAATTTTTGTTACGTATAACGTTTATGTGTTCTGTTATAATAAAACAACAAAATCTTAGAATTCGTTGTCATTTTTGTAATATTTGTGTGTTTATATGAAATGACAAAAAGGCGAACAGTGAGACATTTCCAAAAAACTAACAGTGAGACTTGTCTCACTGTTTGCACTTTCATTGTTTTTACTTGCGATAAAGGTATTATAGGGCAAGTTTTGCATTTTGAAAAAAAAAACCGAACTGGAGATTTTAATCAAGTTGACATTACGATGATAGAGAACACCAAAAAATTGGGTCCGGCAATTCCGTCTGTCTGTCTGCTTGTCTGTAGAATGTTCTACAGCTTAAACGGCTGAAACGATTTTGTTCAAACTTGGTAATTAGGCGTTTTAGGTGATTGTCCAAAACAGATTTTTGAATCGTTGTTTTAGCCCCAAAAATAACGGTACTTACCATAAAAAATTTTTCTACCATCTTAATTATCTCGAAAACGGCTCTAACGATTTTGATAAAAATTGGTGTGTGTATACTAACTTGAGTATGGTCTACCTACTCGGTACCTGCCATACAACCATTTTATTGATTTTCGACTTTCTCATAAACGGCTCGACAGATTTCGATAAAAAATCTTTAACATGATCTCATTCGAATTCTCAATAATACTGCATTACAAAATGTTCGATTTTTTTTTTTTTGAAAATTCAATATTTCGAAAACGGGTGAACTATTTTTTCTGAAAATAATATTATTAAATATTTAAAATGTTCATAATAATTTTTTTTAAATTTAAGAATTTTTATGTATAAAACATTAAGTGAAAAACGACTTTAAAAAAACATTTTTTAAATTTTTTACATTTTTTAGTTTATTGTTTTTTGTTACTTTTCTTTGAGGAAATATATATACGTTACTTAATTAATTTAATAAAATACTAATTACCCACTTATTTTACGTTTTATATTTTTTTCCTTCTTTTTCGTTCATCTCACTGTCCGCCTTACACTGTCTCACTGATCGCACTGCTTCGCAACAGTGAGACAATTTGACTTTTTCTAAGTTTCAGATTGTTGTGATGCTCTCATGGGCCCTTTCACTAAAATTTCGTTTGGAACAATAATGCAAAATATGCCTTAAAATATAGTCCAAATATATAAATCTATGAGGGGCTTAATACTAAATATAGGTACCTATATAGGTATGTAGGTTTCAAATGTGTTAAATAGAATATAATATGGTAAAAATAAATGGATAGGTACCTAATACAAATTAACAAATCTTGCTTATTAGTTAAAGTGTGAGATGCCATATGAATTATTGGATAATAATATGAATATACCTTTATAAAAAAAAGATTGAAAAATTGTTGCAGCAATTACAAAAAAAAAATATTTAATTCATAAAATTTTAAAAACGTTTTTAAAATACAAATTGGAAAAATTTTAATTTCAAAAAAATTCAGTGAGTGATTTTGAAAAATCGATTTTTCAAAAAAAAACAATTATTTATTTTAATCGAAAAATTGTTTTTTGACAATTTGAATACATGCAGTTTTATTTACAATGTCAGGGAGCATTTGCATAAAAAAATAATTTTAATCGGTTCAGCGAATAGTGAGAAGTACCGTTGTACACAAAATAAAATATTTGTATACTTAAAAGTGGACTGTACTAATTTGAGAACACACACATTTTTTTTATAAAAATTCTTGGAGCCGTTTTCGAGAAATACATTTTTTTCTTAACGGTTTTTTCTTAACATTTGTATGGGAGGTACCGTTGCTTTTTATTGTAGGAATAACTATAGTTTTTTTAAATATTGAAGATAGTGTCAAAAAACTACTAAATACGAAGTTTCGAAATAATGGATTGAGTCGTTTTAGAAAATTTTAGTTTTCACAAAAAAGTTGTTTTGTTTTTATTAAAAAGAAAATTTTAAAAAATGGTGGCTTATATTAGTGTTGAAACTTTCTAGGATTAAAATTAAAAAAAAAAACGAATGAACCGTTTTCCAGAAAATCGCAAAAAAAAAATAGACCTAATAGAGGTACCAAATTTACCTTTTCCACTCATTAATGAACTGATTTTTTTTATAAAAATCGTTGGACCCGTTTTTGAGAAAAAACGGTGCCAAAAAAATGTATGGCAAGTACCGTTAGTTTAAAAAAAAACGTGTGGGCATATTACCGACTTTTTGGACTTAAATTGAATTAACCGAATGTTAAACATCTTAAGGTAAATGATGGCCGAAAGGAATAAAAATGCTAAATGGGAAATTTTGACATAAGACATTGTTTTATTTAAGCATGGTAGGCTAAAACTAAGCTGAAAGTGTGTAGAAGCCTGGCTGGGCCGTCACAAAGGTGAGAAGGGTAATGGTCTGAGACGTTGGAGATCTTTCCTCTACTAACGAGACTAGTATGAACAAAACACAATGACTACAGTGGGACTTTTCACAATAACGACATACCAAAAAAAATTTTTTATGGACATTTACAAAGCAAGCATACTATCGACTTTCTAACAACAATAATACGACAATGACATTTGAATAGGTTGTGATTGTAGGTTACTATAGAGGTTGTCTTCTTAGCATCCGGCCATGAAGGCAACAGTATGTTTTATCTTCGATACAAGGGAGGGCAGGCCAAGCTTTTGCCAATAACATCGGGCAAGGTCTATTATGGACGCAGCGAAACTCTGTTTGAGAGAGGGGTGGTCGATGATTTTGGTTGGACACAAATAAAACTAAATGTATTTAGGGCTTAGGGTGGGATTAGGAAAATATATATACATATTACATATACCTGCATATGTAGATATATACGAATATATATATTTATTTTTTGCCTATAAATATAAACTTTCTTACAAATTTAAACAATAATTACAAGACTATTACTTTTGCAATCCATTATACAACAAACTGAATAAAAGTATAACTATATAAATAAATAATTTACATAGGCTTACTTGATTACAATAAAGATCACTATTTTTCTTCTAAAAACATCTCCAGAAAAATTAAGCTCGATTACATCAGGATGTTTGTTAAAAGACTTACAAGCTTTAGTAACTGGTTAATTACAACCGTGGTTTGTTGAATGTTGCGGGATTAAGAAAAAATTGTTTACCCTAGATCTTAAAAATCGAGTTGCACTGTATGGTCTAAATAACAATACTAAAAGTGGACAATTTATATGTCCTGTCACAATATCTCTCGCAAAATAAACGAGGAAGAAACCCTTCTTGCTTCTAGACTTTTAAGATCAATTAAGATACACCGCGGTTCATATGAAGGCAGCGGCAAATTCCAACTTAGACGCCGAAGCGAAAATCTCGTGAATCTTTTCTGGATTCTTTTAATTCGATTTGAAGCGTTTTTGTCATAGGTACACCAAACCAAACTGCAATATTTCAATACACGACGGACGAGCTAACATAAATAGACTTCAATGTGTATGGACATTTAAAATCTTTAGAATTCCTAGTTAGAAACCCATGCAAAGAGTTGCCTTTAGAAACAATATCATTAATATGCATCTTAAACTCTAACTGAGAGTCAAATATCACTCCTAAATATTTATGATTAAAAACTCGCTGAAGCTCGTAGTTTAAATTTGTATAACAAAAAACGAATAGAGAAGAAGTTCTTGAAAAAGAAATTGTACTACATTTGCTGGTATTTAATGAAAGGGCCTTCAGAAAACACCATTCAGATAAGTTATCTAGGTCATTCTGAAGTTGCTCGAAATCTGTTGTAGATTTAATCACTTTGTATAACTTCACATCATCTGCAAAAATTAAACATGAAGAATATGAAATGATATGAGGCAAGTCGTTACTAAAAAGTAAAACCAAAAGTCCCAAATGACTGCCTTGAGGAACTCCCGAGACATTTGAAATTATTTCAGATTTTTCTGGGCCTATTTTCACATATTGAACCCGATTTGTCAGATAACTATTGATCCACCTAAATAGTTGAGAATGAAAACCTAATAACTTAAGTTTTTTTTAACAATATGTTGTGGTTCACTCTATCAAATGCTTTCGAAAACTCAGTATACACAACATCTACTTGACTGCCACTTTCCATTGAATTCACGCAAGAATTTGTGAACAATGTAAGATTGGTTGCAATAGATTTTCCACTGGCAAATCCATGTTGAAAAGGGAAAACGTATTTGTAATCTACGATTCTTCAAAAATATTGCAGGAATATTGTCAGGAGGCAAACTGAAACTGCTATCTAAACTACCCATTTCCAACAGAATATCATCATCAGTTAGAGCTAGGTATCCCATATCAGTAATAGTTGAAATTTCTAAATCCAACTCAGAACTGTATGAACTGCACTTAAAATTCGATTGAAAAAACGAAACGAATAAATTACAAATTTTCTTAAGGTGACTATTATAGTTCCATTATAGTTCATACAAGATGGAATTCCAAATGACTTTGGGGTTGAATTTATTATTGCCAAAAGCACTTTGAATTGATTTTTACCTTTAATTCAAGGGAACAAACATATTGACTATGTAAGCAATTTTTTAAGAACTCGTATTCACGGTGAAAACAATAATAATCGCTTCGACAGCCACCATCAACCTTACTTTTTTTCTGCATTTTCATCATTACATTTTTCAAACGCGATAAACTTTTGTTAAACCAATAAGGCTTGCAATTCCTCCTTATCCGTTTAACAGGTACAAAACTAGAAATAGCATTATGCAAAACATTAAGAAAGTTACTATAATTACAAGATAGATCCTGATTATATAAGACCAAACTCAGGGTAATATTACTCAGGTCAATATTCATACTGATGTAATCAGCCTTATTGAAATGAAATCTATAATTTATATCTTGGCTTTTACAATATATTTTTTTTTTTATTTAACTATATGCCCGTAGGACCTAAGATCTTTTAATTGCAACCTGAATTGCACGGCACTTGCTTGTCAAAGTGGATTTGAGAACCCTGTATTTACTGTCTCATTTTAACCCATGGGCGGCATCCAATTAAAATTGGAGGTATAGAAAAAGCGCCTAGCGTGGGGATCGAACCCACACGTCTAAGTTAGCAATCAGGCATTTCATCCACTGCGCTATTGCCATTATTAAAGTTGATAAAATCAATAGAAATATGGAAAGCAATGTGATGAATATAATTTTTGTCATTATTTAACACGGGAAAATCTGCTTTACAATTTCGCTTTTTCTATTTTCTACAGAAAAAAGTAGGCAACTATATAATAGTTCTTTGCGGATGAGCGGAATACATTTAAAGCTAGATCAAATATCAATTTACTTTTTCTTTACTTTTCGACGCGACTAAAAAAAACGTTTAAACTACATTTAAGTTTTTGTTTTAACTTTTCGACGAAATAAATAAAATCTATAAGATTTAACACAACTACGTAATATAAGTTAAAGTGGTAAAATTAAAAAAGTTTACCAAAAAATGGTAAGCTTTTCCGCATAATTTTTTGTTGGAAAGCTTACCATCTGAATGTGTTAAATGTGGAAAACTTTTGACATTTAATTTTGACGCTTTATCCTCCTTCCCCTTATTATTTATGGCCGACAAGTCAAAATATAGGAAGAAAAAAATCACTAACCACGTTTACACAAGTTGATTTTTGGGTGAGTTCATGTGGGAAGGTTAGCACGGTTTCATCAATACTCTGAATGTATAAAGTAGGTACTGAACTCGCATATATCTACTATTTCCATCAACCATCAGAAGTGAATTCGAGCCGCAAACCTCAATGGTTAGTTAGTTCTTCTATGTATGTATATCTGGAAATTGATTCAAAATAGCTTTTAACGGCCTTTAGTCCACAAAATTTGCGTTTCATCCCGGCAATCCTACTTGGACTCATCAGTTGGTTAGTGATCGCCTTACCAATACGCAAGTTTTGTTAAGTTCAGTTCAACTTACTTGCATTTTTTTGACAAAAAAGCAATGTGAACTATATCTAACAAGATTAAAATTTTAGTCATTAAAATTAGAAGATTTTGTCATTGGCCAGACATAGTTAATAAGAAGGTGTTTTTTTTTATAACAAAATTCTATATACTACTGAAATTACTCAGCCAAGTAGAAGACATAGCATTATATTTAATTGGAATTGTTGAATTATTGATACAAAATAGCTTCTAACGGCCTTTAGTTCACAAAATTTGCGTTTCATCCCGGCAATCTCACTTGGACTCATCAGTGGACTAAAGGCCGTTAAAACAATTTTGAATCAATAATTCAACAAGTCCAATCGCACTTCTTAAAAGCACTACTGGAACGGAAAACTAACAAAAGAGAAATAATTTTCTAAATAAATTGATTTCAAATAAAGAATGAGCTCCAAAGGCAATCTCTTTCCTAAAATGAAAGAAAAAGGAATTTTTCTTATAGTCCCCAGCACTACAGCATTGTTTACTTTCTATAAACAATAGATGTCAGCACTCATTATCTTATACAAAATACAAATAATTGGCTCCAGTTTCTTTGCCTGTTGACTAAATATGGTGCGCATGTCAAGAGTCGCAATAGATGGCTTTTGAAAGTAATATTTTTGTTTGCTACTTTGCTCCGAAGGGCGTAAAGAACGTTCTCTCCGTTTTCAATAGAGCTTTAGTATGGAAATGACAATCGACTAGCAGTCCATGTATAGAATGTCAATGGTATCCTTATTTATAATGGCAAGAATTTACACAGTACATCTTTATCTTTATTGTTCTTTAGTTTCCTTATAATCACATGAATGTACGGAATACTTTCATATCGTTTGATATAATTATTTCTACATTCATTCTTATATTTCCTTATTTTATCTCTATGGTCCGGATGTTGAGTTTGTCGAACGATTGAGGACAATATCATTTACATCTTCGTTACTGTTATCAGCTGTGGATATAACTTATATATATATACATAAACATTTTTATTAGTAATAGAATATAAGTTATTCGCTAGAATTAAGATTAGTTTCTATTTGTGTGTCTTGACGAATCATCAACATACCACATCTCGAATAGTGGCATAGATAACTAGATTTGTGCAGTTTTCTCTTCAAGGTCCAGATCATTAATCCAATTAGCCATCCTAAAATCCTATCCTTTCGTATTCCTAAACAGGCATGACATTTTTTTGCTTGCTGTGCTTTGAAATGGGGCGAGAGCCACCCCCATCCTTCGAGGTGAGGAGAGCTAAATACAAGAATGCCGTGCCCTCTTTTCTTGCCCCGAAGTTATACCTCTGCGACAACCCAGACTCGCAACAATAATCGTAATGTCATGTTTGTTTGTTGGAATTTTTTTAACAAATGCACAACTTATATAGGACATACCTATAATCGCAAGTTAAAATAGTATAATATTCATGTTAAAAAAAAATGATAAATTGTAAGTTTGAAAGTATTTTTTTTTCATGCTGTTAACACAAGTAACTATACTGAAACAAAATATAACTGAACAGGTTTCTGGTTCTCAGAAAACCAATAATTTTTCTATTGTAAGTGTTGCCGCTGTTTTAATATTTTTTTTTTCATTTCAAGTTATTTTCGAAGAAAATTGCCCCTTCGTCCTAACCGGATAAAGACAGACCCCTCCCACATATTACAAGATACTTGCAACTAACGGCTCTGTAAGAATGAATTTTCATTTTTTGGCGTCGGAGTTATGGTACTCTCCCCAAATTGTTGGATAATATTTTAATGGTCACATAGGTATTTAGATATCTATCTACCTATTTTATTTATTGGAAAAAATCCCGTCGTATCGTAAGTCTAAATCAAACAACACGTTTGTCAGGTGGTTGTTCTTATGTTCGAATCATCAAACATCGACAAGGTACTTCCAAGATTTATCATCTTTAATCCCTTTGTACTTGTCCATACTACATGTGGACGATTTTGTACGATCTTACATGCGTGAAAAAGAAACAGGCAATCTGCCCTTCTCTTTTCTACGAATGTAAGATCGTAAAAAATCCTCATAGTTTGAGACTAAATTTTTTTTAATATAACTTAAAAAAAGTGTGAGGTTAGCCTTAGACCAAAATTGATAAATTAGAAATGCTCAAGAATCGAACAAATCTTTATGTCAAATGAACAATAAGCAGAAGCACCAACCCTTAAATAGTTAAACAAATAGAAATACATTTGCTGTGGATCATTTTTTTAAATTTGTTTTATTTCACTGTGCTATATTCTCACCAAAACACACCTAATGTCTCGAGTTGTAAGGTTTCTCACTGGATAGAACAAACTTATTTTCTGTCCTCTCTTTTCATATACTGATCACTGCGTTTGATACTTCTCTGTTTAATACACGCTTTTTTTGGAAGAAAATAACACGATGATCATCGACTTTTTTTGGTGAATTTGTATGTATCCCTCATGCTATTTATTCTGAAAATGAGTCTGAGCTGATGAATCATATATGTTGCGTACATAGTGCGCTGCGCATGCGTCTTTTTTGAAAATTTGTGTATATCTCTCAATCGCTTCGCTGATGAACCAACATGTATCGCGCAGGTTGGTCGATGTTGAGGCATTGTGTATATAATAGATTTTATATACATTGGTTGAGTTAGGTTTCTGCATTCTGCTTGTAAAAAAATAGTTCATTCAAAGCAAGAAATTGTTATAGCATAAAAAAACAATATTAGTTTGGCTTGACTTTTCGAAGGCCCTTGATTGCGTAGATTATACGATTTCGGGCAATAAGCTTCTCAATGAATTAAACTTCTCACCCAGTGCTGTAAAATTAATATGATCTTACTTAAGTGGAAGAATGCAAGCAGGTGAAATCAAATCAATAATAACCTATCAAAATGTATGCCGGTAACAAAGGGCGTCCACAAGACTCAATCCTGGGCCCACTCTTGTTATCTTTGTACATAAATGCTCTTCCCGCGGCTGTAAAGTACTGCATCCTTTCCATGTACGCTGACCATGTGCAGCTACACATAAGCTGTCCAATCGGCCTCATCGAACACTATGAACATTGCTTAAATGAAGATTTGGATAGAATTTCTAACTGGTCTCATTCGAATGGTTTTTTTTTTAATCCAACAGTAACAAGAAAATCATTAGTTTTGTCCTATTTTCCTCCTGTTTTACTAAACAACGTTCCAATTGAGTATTAGGAAACAGTAAAAAATCTGGGTATAGTTTTTAACCGTAGCGTTACGTGGGACAGTCATATAAATTCAGTCGTTGGCAAAACTTATAGTGGTTTAGGCTCCTTGCGAGCTTCCCAAACTTTTACCCCAACACAAATTCGAAAAATGCTCGTTAAAGCAATAGTAATACCAATTCTTATATATGGCTGTGAAATATATTGTGCTTGCAGTTCCGAAAGTAAAATGAGGTTAAATGTAGCTTTCAACAGCACAGTCCGTTATATTTCCGGCTTACGCATATATGATCGTGTTTCAGCATTTTCATCCGAACTATATACAATGACATTTAATCATCTGATAGAACTTCGTACCCTATCTTTGTTCTCCGACATGTTACTAACACATGAACTAAGCTATCTGTACGAAAGAATAAGAACAGTGGCCTCTGGTAGGTCCGGACTACTTATACATTCACTATACTCATCCGTAACATCCGAGCGTCAATTTTTTATTAATAGTGTTCGCCTTTGGAATTGCCTCGCACGCGCCGTCAGAAGAATTGAAGATTCAAGAAGAGTAAAAAAAGAAAAAAAATATTTTTCTTCTTAAAAAAAAAATAAATAAATGAATAAATAAATAAATAAATAAATATGCAAGAAACATACAAACAATCAATACTTTAAGGATCGATTTACTAATAAATATGGTCTATAAGTGTTGGTGATGCTTGCTCCAAAAACAAAATCCCCAAGAAAAAATCCCCAAAGGCAAAATCCCCAAGTGAAAACGGAGCAAAGACAAAATCCCCAAGAGAAAATCTCACAAAAAAAATCCCCTAGAGAAAATCCCCAAATAAGCAGTGCAGGTAGTGAATCAAGCAATAAAATCGCGCGATTTTACTGCTTGATTCACTACCTGCACTGCTTATTTGAGGTCAAGCTTAACAACATTTATTCCTTTATGTAATAATTATATAATAATTGTCTTCATCCTTCTTTTCTTATAAAATAAAAACACAGTGCTTTCTAAATCGGTTTTACTTTTATTAAGCAAACAAAGTACCTGATTTTGAAATTAAAAAAAATAACAGTTTATCATAAAATACAGCAAAATGTAAAAACTGTCAATTCTAGAAAAAACGAAATTTTTTTTAAAATTAGACAGGGTGTATGATATCCACTTCAAAAAATTTATTTTACATCCTGAATTACAATGTATCAAATAATAACTTATTTACTAACTGCATCGCCCTAAGCGAAAAAAAATATATAGTAGGTATTATTTGAGAATTTGGAGACCCTCTATCCCTTCCATGAAACACGAAAAGATGGTTTATCGTTTCCCATTTAAACGTTTCATTGTAACAAAAGTATACTTGATTTATAGGGATATGGGACACCCCGGAATGTAGCGCCACCTTAAGTAAGATTTATAGGGAGTTGTAAATTAAATAAAATGTTTTGTTTTCCTTGCCCTCTTTTTTCCAACTCCAACTGTTTGGAGTGATGTTCTATAGTACCTTTCGGAGAACGGAATTGAAGAAACGTTTCTTGGTTTTCTTGACGATAGTGAGTCTCGCACCGCAAATGAGCTGACAAAGGTGTTAAGAAGAAAGTCCTTGATGCTTTTCCAATGGCTAACTTTATTCTTTCGATCACTTGAAAATATATCGGAATTAAAAGTTTTTTTTGCAGTATTAATACTGTTGTCCGTTTTTTTTTAGACAAACCAACTAAACGTTCACAACTTTTAAAACAAATAGCCAACCGACGAAAGCCTGGGGTATCGAAAACTCGCTGGTATTATAATTCGCGGATAATAAACCCCATTTTAAATTGCTGATTAGATATAATTCTAACTTTTATTAGAATATTAGACAACCCTAGTGAATGAAAAAATATATATTGGGTATTATTTGAGAATTTGGAGATTTTTGGAGATTTTGGGAAAAAAGGGAAAGGATTTTGTCCATAGGGATTGGATATTTTTTTTGGGGGATTTCGTCCGATGGAGATTTTGTTTTTTGGGGATTTCAGGTGGCTCCCTATTTATAACTCTGTATTTTTTATAATAAATGCAATTTTAGCTTTTCACTAGCTTATAATATATTATATCTTACTGTGTATAAGGAATATCGTAAGTAAAATTAAAATAAATAAATATGCATCTCTCCCTTGGGCTGAATCCTGTTACTTAAAGTTTGAGGTCGCCACTCCGCTCATAACTTACATTGATAATAGATTTAATTTATTTTTGACAGAGAGTGCAGAAAATAACTGCAATTTCAATAAAGTGGCACAACTGGCCCAAATGAATTCAGCAAATCCCAATGAGGTTTAAACTTATTTAAAAAATTCAGTTTACAAGGAGACCACAGTGAAATACCTTAATTGATGTTGTATTTGTTTTGAATTTTGAAAATATTGAACATTTATATTTGAAACATTCAAATTAAAAGTGCTAAAAGTGTGAAAAATGCTTGGCTAGTAAGTTTTAGTGAATAGGGCTTTAATAGTTGTAACATATTTTGTCTTAGAGGAGTCAAGTAATTTTAATCAGCCTAGTTTTATTCAGAAAAAAAGTTGTAGAGTTAGGACCCTCTACCCCTTCCATGAAAATAGATTTAACACGAAAAGATGGTTTATCGTTTCCCATTTCAACGTTTCATTGTAACAAAAGTATACTTGATTTATAGGGATATGGCCCACCCCGGACTGTAGCGCCACCTTAAGTAAGATTTATAGGTAGAACTACCTAAATAAATAATTAAATAAAATGTTTTGTTTTCCTTGCCCTCTTTATTCCAACTTTAAAAGAGCTTGGAGTGATGTTGTATGGTACCTTTCGGAGGACTGAATTGAAGAAAGGTTTCTTGGTTATCTGGACGTTAGTGAGTCTCGCAATGCAAATGAGCTGACAAAGGTGTTAAAAAGAAAGACCTTGATGCTTTTCCAATGGCTAACTTTATTCTTTGCTATGCATATGTTTTAAATTTAGTTTTATCGCCATTACTTGAAAATATATCGGAATTAAAAGTTTTTTTTTGCGGTATTAATACTGTTGTCCATTTTTTTTTTATACAAATCAACTAAACGTTCAAAACTTTTAAAACAAATAGCCAACCGACGAAAGACTGGGGTATCGGAAACTCGCTGGTATTACAATTCGCGGATAATAAACGCCATTTTAAATTGCTGATACGATATAACTCTCACTTTTATTAGAATATTAGACAACCCTAGTGAATGGTACACTGACTCGCTTTCTATTGCCGAGAGCTTGTTAATTATATTAGAGGCAATATATTTTTGTTTCGTTCTTAATAGTCTTTCTGAAATTATTGCTAAGACGGACTTTCTTTTCAATTACTTCAAAACAAGCAAACGGATGTTGAATTTGCAAAAAGAGAAATCGAAGATTTGGAGTCTTGGCACAGCTCCGATTTTCTTAATAAATTTAAATCCATTTTGAAACCATAAGCGATTGCGCGGAAACACCACCAAAACGAGGATTGCTCGAAATTGATTCCAAAACACGTTATAAACGTAGTTTTGTAGAAATAAAAGACATATTATATATCAAATAAATACAAGATATAAAACTTTCACGAATTTATTTTTTAGATTGACTTAATAAATCAAAATATGATAATTTCGCAGTTTCCAATCCAGATGAAAAAAAAATCTTTAATAAATCGTTTCCCTGGATTTTTTGATTTTGCAGCTTTAAAAACTGAACTTAAAGTTTTGTATACAACTTCTTCTCTTCGACAACTTGGCGTTTTAGCACTTTATAACCATTTAAACGAAATATTGCGGGAGTGTTTCTCGCAAATTTTTAACTTAACAATAAATTTATTTAAGATATTGTATTTGCATCCGCCAAAAATTTTTCTTTCGAAACCGCTTTTATTTTGCGTTAAGCTCATTGTTACAACTAACTTAAATGACTTAGTTTAGTTTATTGATTCAAAATAGCTTTTAACGGCCTTTAGTCCACAAAATTTGCGTTCATCCTGGCAATCTCACTTGGACTCATCAGTTGGTTAGTGAGTGCCTTACCAATACGCAATTTTTTGTTAATTCAGTTTAACTCACTTGCATTTTTTGGCAAAAAAGCAATGTGAACTATATCCAACAAGATTAAAATTTTAATCATTAAAATTGGAAGATTTTGTCCTTGGCCAGACATAGTTAATAAGAAGGTGTTTTTTTATTTATTTTTTTTTATAATATAATTCTATATACTACTGAAATTACTCAGCTAAGTACAAGACTTAGCATTATATTTAATTGGACTTGTTGAATTATTTACTCAAAATAGCTTTTAACGGCCTTTAGTCCAAAACATTTGCGTTTCATCCCGGCAATCTCACTTGGACTCATCAGTTGGTTAGTGAGCGCCTTACCAATATGCAATTTCTTGTTAATTCAGTTCAACTTACTTGCATTTTTTTACAAAAAAATAATGTGAACTATATCCAACAAGATTAAAATTTTAATCATTAAAATTGGAAGATTTTGTCCTTGGCCAGGCATAGTTATTAAGAAGGTGTTTTTTTTTATTTTTTAATACAACAATTCTATATACTACTGAAATTACTCAGCTAAGTAGAAGACTTAACATTATATTTAATTCAACTTGTTGAATTATTGATTCAAAATAGCTTTTAACGGCCTTTAGTCCACAAAATTTGCGTTTCATCCCGGCAATTTCACGTGGACTCATCAGTTGGTTAGTGAGCGCCTTACCAGTTTAGTTTAGTTTGTCTATTTAACTATAAATCAATTCACAGTAAGAGTACACTTTTAAGTTTGTGAAAAGTTAACAATTATAAATTACAAAAGGTATATGGAGATGAAATAAATTAGAAGAAAAAAATGAGAAATTAAACAAGATAATATTAGTTCATTATTAAAGAAACAAAACAATTGAATCAAAAAAAAGTTATTGGTTGAGATTATTATTAATTACACAATGTTACATTATTACATTATAATTTAGAATTTATACCTTCAAAATTTAAATTAAAATTCTTCAAAACAAATTTTTAAAAATAATTTTAAAGTTGAATTAGCTTGCTGGGAGTTAATTTGGAGGGGGGGGGATACAATACGAACTAGTTGCCCTGGTTAGTGAAAAACAGCTTTAGCTCGTCGTTAATTTTGTATTCCAAAGGCGGATAGCTGAAATAAAAAACTGTCTCTCGGATGTAAGGCAGGTATATTTTGGTAAAATCAAACAAGCAGGTCTGTTGGATGTGGGAAACCAGATTCTGTGGTAAAGATATGATGCCTGCATAGTTTTTATAATTGTAAATAATAAAAAGAATGGTACAAAACTTTATGTAATTAAAAAAAGACATGCTTAATAAACTGTTTTCCAAATGTTAATTATGGTCAAATCTTCTTAGATTAGATATATAATGAAGAGAACTATTGATTGCTACTTGATGCTTTCTTTTGCATTCAGTATCATATTTATAAAATATTTCACAACCGTACACAAGAACTGGTATAACCAAAGCTTTAGCCAGAACCACGTTTTTGGTGGTGTAAACTTTTGAGCGGTCCATAAAGTGCGAAGAATTCCATATGTCTTACCCACAACTTATAACTACAATTATTCCATGTTAAAGTTCGGTTGAATATCAAGACCAAGTTCTTTGACCTGTCTACGAATTCAATTCAAGAGGAATCAAGCATAATTGAAGGAAAATAAGATAGCTCTAGCTTCTTTTTGAGATAACCACATATTTACATTTTTCGGGTTGAGCGAGAGACCATCGTTTACCGCTTGGAAACTATTGTGTGAGTGAAGCAAGTTGTATTATTGAAGGCTTCTGAAAGGGTATTAAATTTTGTGGGTTATAAACGAAATATAAGCTCAAAAGCACTTTTAATAACCGCTGTTAACACTTGTGGGCTTAAAATATTTGCATAATTCTAACTCTCGTCCACCAGACACATATTATATGCAAAAAATGCCTCTTAACCGTACACCAATTAAGGTTACCGAACAGACAACAACACAGAATAGCCTTGCTCTAGTGAGAGATGCTTAGATAAAACCTCACCGGAATATTTCCCATCGCAGAAAATAACCACTGACTGGGATAGAACTAATATGTCCGTTGGCAATATGCAACTCCCGCACCTTTTAAACCTGGTGAAAGACACGATGGCCTCGCTTCTGGATGAGAAATTGATAGATCTACCCACCAAATCTGATATGGACATGCTTGGAACAGAAATAAAATCTCTGAAACAATATAGTCTTTTGCTTCAAGTTCAGCTTGACAAAATGGAGACCAGATGCCTCCCTCTTGAGCGACAAGTAGAGTCTCTGTCAAAGAGCGTAAATGAATAATTTAACATTTTCCGGCTCAAATGCGTGTTCAGCCGCTGGAAAAAGCGAAAGCACTGTGTATGGATTTGCTCGAAACACAAAACCATGGAGTAATTTCAGATACACGTCTTATTCGCTCAAGAAATGCTAAAATTGAAAACGTAATTGTGGAATTACAAAACAGAGCAGATGTGGTACGTATTCTAAGATCAGCAACAAAACTGAGAGGTACCAGTATTTCCCTCCATAAAGATTATCCCGCTGCGACAAGAGAAAGAAGACGAAAACTATACGAAATTAAAACAAAAATAACATCTAAAAATAGAAATATAAAAACTTTTATTCGAGTAGAAACACTACAAATCGAGGGTAAAATATTTTATTATAACCTAAACAATTTCTTGACATGTGACGAAGACGGAGGAATGACGTTTCTAGAGCAGCTGTTAGACGAGATGTAAATAAACGAAAATCATACCAGAGCTTCGCAAACTGCAAGACAAGAAGTGCTGCCAAAGCATTTTTAACATAAATTTCGTCAGCCACGTTCACATTAATAGTCTTTTAAATGAAATAAAAAATAATAGTATTCCTTATAAAATTATTTCATATAATATATCAGGTTTAGGTAGTAAACTAGTTTTTAAGAATTTTTTCGATAAAATAAGAGTAGGCGACATTTTTCTACTATTTTTAACTTTTATCTATGGTGACATAACACAATATGAAAACTATTTCCCAGAATTTATATTGAAATGGACCCCAGCCACGAGAACTCATGTATACGAAAGACCAAGTGTAGAATGTCTCTTTGGAATCAGAAAATCATTTGATGAATGTACTAGATGCCGATTTGTCACGGAGATGAACAGGATTGTCATTGAAATGAGCAATTTTACATCGTTCCGGTTTATATTAACACTATTTCGAAAAACTTCTAGGTGCACCACCAAGACCAAGTCAAATATTATATGCTAGTCCTTTAGTAGAAAATGAAGATCTCGACCGTGCATTCTCAGTTCAAGACGTAATGAGAGTCCTACACAGATGCAATCTTAACAAGGCTCCAGGGGATGACCGTGTTCCGTACGAATTTTACAAATACGCTACAGAAACTTTTTTGATTAAGCTTACTGGAAGTTATAATTATATTTACAATTCTGTGGAAATTCCAGTAAGCTTTATGAGCAATATTATCGTCCCACTGTTTAAAAAAAGCGATGTAAACGACCCTAATAATTATAGAGGCATATCCTTTATGAACTCTGTTATTAAAATTTTTACTGGTGTCATTCAAGACAGACTGTTAACCTAGGTACAATAAAATAATCTTCTAAGCGAGTTTCAAGCAGGCTTCAGGAAATAATATGCAACAGTCGATAACATATTTTCACTAATTGCATTGCTAGATCATACCTAGACAAGGGGAAAAAGTTATATATTTTCTTCGTTAACTTCAAGGCTGGCTTTGACTCAATCGCCAGAAATTCCCTTTTCTACAAACTGTTTTTTCTGGGCTTATCGTCGAAATACTTAAAACATTCCAAGGCTATATGAGCTAAACCTCACAGCAGTATGGGATGGAAATGAAGGATCTTCCTGGTTTCACACTTCTTCCGGGGTCAAACAGGGCTGCCTTTTGAGTCCACTTCTGTTTTCGCTTTTCTTGGATGACCTTACATCGTTTTTGCCTGGAGGTATAAGTTTTGCTGGTACAGTAATAAAAACTTTGATGTATGCGGGCGACATTGTCATTTTTGCGGAGACTCCAAATATGATGCAAATAATGATTAATAAATTACGATTGTACTGCCATAATTGGGGTCTTACAGTTAACACTAACAAGTTCAAAGTAATGATATTTCGAAATGGCACAGGGCTATATGCAAGGGAGGAGAAATGGATGTGGGAAATTGTGGAGCTTGAGTTAGTGAGGGAATATAAATATCTTGGAGTCATCATTACGCCTCAGATGTCGTTCAACAAGCATCTGCAGGAAAAGCTTATAGAAGCAAAAAAGCCATCAACTGCAACTGGAGGAGGATCCTTGGGAAAAAAGCAGATAACCCCGAGTGCTAAATATAAGCTTTTCGAAACAGTTATGAGGTCAGTGATGTGCTATGCTGGTCAAGTATGGGGGTTTCTTCAATATGAGGAAGGAGAAAAATTACTGAGGTATTTTTTGAAAAAGATGTTTTGCTTCCCCGAAAACACACCTACATATATGCTACATTTGGAGACCGGGGTGTCTCGGCTCTACGTCTTTTCGCTCAAGTTGCATTTTTTCTACATTGCAAAGGTTATGGCTCTCCCAAATCACCGTCTGCCAAATATTATTGCAGAATATCTGCTATCACGAAAATCACAGTTCTTCGAAGAATGGTCACGAAATCTAGTTCAGCACGACATCCAGTTGGTAAAAAGAAATACTGGTGATTGGAAAGACATTTTTACAGAATTGTTAGGAAGGATTGACGATTCTTTCTTTGTTAATTTAAAGGAGTCAGCCCAACGGAGTTTTACCCGAAACATATATAAGCTCCTGAGATACGACCTTGGACCTAACAATTACTTCAACGAGCGATATACAATAGAAGCAATCTCTTTAATTTTCAAAACCAGAGGAGAATTACTACGACTGAACTACATACCATACGGAATTGATGGAAGTACGGAATACAGTTTATGCAATCTACGTACGACAGAAAATGTTCTCCATTTTATAGGAACATGCCCGATTCTGCAAGAAAAACGGAGACAGCACTTGAAGAAAAACTATTTAACTGTTGATGAAGCTTTTTAATAAGAAAAACAAAATATGTATTTTTATTTTTTGTGGTGATCATCTTAAAGCAGTCTAATCTTTTCAATTTCAATTTTACTATATTATATATAATGTTTGAATAATACTCTTTTTTCTGGCTGATTTCAAAAGCCAATGATATAGTCGTTATTGGAACAATTTTCTATAAGCCCACGACATCAGCTTTTATAAATTTGAATATCATCAGGCTAAAAATGCTTCGATGAACTCAAAATTATGTTTTGTATATCATCGATGTACAGCGAGAATCATTGTGGAACGCCCCGTAGCAAAGGAAGACATTCTGATAAAACAGTCTCTAATCAAACAGCCTGTTTTCTAGCTTTAAGATACGATGAAAACAACTTTAGATCAGAAGAACACTGTTGAAGCGTTGGCGTAACTTATCAATGAGGATAGAGTGGTCAACCATATCAAATGCTTTAGAAAAGTCCAGTAACACGAGAAAGGTAACATGGTCTTCGTCTAATTGCGCTCTTATGTCTTCGACTACTTTCAAAAGTGCGGTCGTATAACTATGCTTAGCACGAAATCCAGACTGAACCGAAACAAGTAGGTCATTACGTATGAGATACTCATTAACTTGCTTATGCATAATTTTTCTTTTTTAAATTTCACTATATGCCTGTAAGACCTAAGGTCTTTTAAATGCAACCTGAATTGACGGCACTAGTTTGGCACAGTGGATTTGAGAACCAGGTATTGACTGTCTCATTTTTAACCCATGGGCGGCATCCAATTAAAATTGGAGGTATAGAAAAGAATGCGCCCAGCGTGGGGATCGAACCCACACGTCTAAGTTAGCAATCGAGCACTTTATCCACTGCGCCATTGCCACCCACGAATTTGTTCGCAAATTTTTGACAGGTAAGGTAGAATTGAAATACGTCTGAATTCCTCGCCTGTTGACTTCTTAGGTATAGGTATAATTTTTGCCTTTTTCCACTGATATGGAAAATTACCGGTCAAAAGAATAGTATTCATAATATGTGTTATATATGGAGCAAATGCCTTAGTATTGCTTTTATAAAAACGGGAAGTACTCCATCAATACATACGGCGCTAGGTTTTTGACGTTTATATTTTTGACAGATCACACATGACAAATTCCACGAACATTTGACATTTCGATTCAGTATTGTTTGCCATTTCGTAATGAATAGACTTACGCCTGAACAACGTTTGCAAATTATTGAAATTTATTATCAAAATTCGTGCTCTGTGAAAAATGTGTTTCGCAAGCTACGTCCGTTTTTTTTCCGCTCATTTTTGGCTAAATGGATACGTGAATAAGCAGAATTGCCGTATTTGGAGTGAAGAGCAGCCAGAGGCAATTCAGCAGCTACCAATGCATCCCGAAAAATGCACTGTTTGGTGCGGTTTATGGGCAGGCGGCATCATTGGGCCGTACTTCTTCAAGGACGATGAAGGCCGCAGGGTTACGGTCAATGGAGAAAGGTACCGTTCGATGATAACAGATTTTTTTTTCCCTAAAATGCAAGAATTGAACGATCGACATGTGGTTCCAACAGGACGGTGCCACATGCCACACTGCACGCGAAACCCTGCATCAATTGAGAGGCGAATTTGGTGAGCAGTTGATCTCACGTTTTGGCGCAGTCAATTGGCCACCAAAATCATGTGATTTGACCCCGTTAGACTATTTTTTGTGGGGCTATGTTAAGTCTATTGTCTATGGGGACAAGCCAAACACGATTGCTGCCTTGGAAGCCAACATTGAACGCGTCATTGGTGAGATTCCGGCCGAAATGTGTGAAAAAGTTTGCCAAAATTGGACCTTCAGAATGGACCACCTGAAGCGTAGCCGCGGGCAACATTTAAGTGAAATTATTTTTAAAAAGTAAATGGCAGAAATTGATTTATCGATCCAAATAAAAATTTCATTCACTTTTTACAAGTTTCTGTGCTTTTTTGAATTTTCAAAAACCAAGCTCTTAAAAAATCACCGTAGTTAAAAAGTTTTCGACAACATCCGTGCCTTCTACTCTTTTGAAGAAAATGGTGTATCTGTAGAGGCTACATGACTGCTACATGAGATTCTATTACCAGGGGTGATATAAGTATCTGGAATCGATAAAAAATTTAGATTCAGTTCATTTATATCCATATCACTTCTGCTTGCCTACTCCTAATTTACGAAGGTCATTCCACAGCTTTCGCCCATTTATATTAGTATTAAGCTTATTAGAATAGAACTGTGTCTTAGCCATTTTTATCTCACGAACAACTTCTTTTCTTTTATTTTTGTAAGCACGAAGATAATCCTTTATACGGAAACGCTTCCATCGATGGTAAGCATGATCTCTTTGCATTATTAACCAACGAATTTCATTATTAAACCAAGCAGTTAGGCCTTCCTCTGCCGGTTGATAAGGGAACATGTGAATCAGAAAGATAATTTATGTTATTGTGAAGAAAATCAACTTGATCATCCGGCGAGGTCATACCATAAACAAGACTCCAAGGAATTGAGAGAATATAGTTTTCGACAGCAGCACTATCTATATTTTCAAAGTTTCCGTAACTAAAAGGTTATCAATTTTGCGGTTTCAAAAGTAAACGTAAATCAAACACATATAAAATATTTTTATTCATGATGTTTCTTTTTTATTATAAAGTTTGAACGTTGACATTGTGTGTGAAAGACTACATCATTTAAATGATCATTAGTGGAATTGTTGCAAGCATCAATTCTTTTATGGTAATTTTCGACCACTTTTTGGCACATATTGGGCGGTATCTTAGCCATAACTTGACGAATGTTGGTTTTCTAGTGCTACAGAATTAAAGGTTTATCTGCATGAACACGGTCTTTTGCGTAGCCCCACAAAAAAAAGTCCAGCGTTGTCAAATCCCATGATCTTGGTGACCAGTTGATATCGCCACGACGAGAAATTACGCGGCCAGGAAATGTCTCTTGCAATAAAGCCATATTCGCTCGAGTTGTGTGGCATGTGGCACCGTCTTGTTGAAACCACATATTCTCCAAGTCGTATTCTTCAATATCAGGCCAAAAAAGGTCAGGTATCATATAACCATAACGCTCCGAATTGACGGTGACAGTCGTTCCATCGTCGTTTTCAAAGAAGTAAGGTTTGTGGATGTAATGACCTCCCTTCAATTTCTTGAGGATTCTCAGAACCCCAAATACGACAATTTTGTTTATTATCATACCCACGAGTGAGAAATGTGGTTCGTCGCTGAAGAAAATTTTGTTCGAAAAATCGCCTGTTGTTCAAGCACCCATTCGACGTATCTACGACGCGACGTTGTGAATGGTCAGGTGGCTTCAGTTGAGCTGGACTCTATATGGATGAAGGTGTAGATCCAAATGCAAAATACGCCATAATGTGCCGTAAGATAGTCCTAATTCCTGAGAGCGACGAGGAATCGACACATTCGGGTCTTCGGCAACACTTTCACTAACAGCAGCGATATTTTCAGTGGTACGAGCGAAACGATGATGCACAGGTCTTATAATATCTGTAACCAATCCAACAACAGTCTTGCCAATTGCTTGCGTAGTTGGACGATTATGTAAACCATAATGCCCTCTTAAAGCACGGTTTGTGGCTGTAGCAACATCACCATTTTTGTAGTAGGTTTTAACAATTTTTATGCGTTGTGCGATAGTTAAGCGATCCATTTTCGTAAATGTCAGACTTTCAACTGAAAAACAAAATTGGCTTAACAACTTAGTTTGGCAGATGTCGAATTCAAACCCTATACTTTGAAACCGCAAAATGGATAACCCTTTATAAGTGTTAGCACTAGTATGTACATTAATATCGAAATCAAATGTAAGAAAAATAAGATCATGCTTTGAGAAAACAGGTACAGAAATTTGATCATAAAAAAGTACTCTGATAATATTATTAAAACAAATTAAGAAGGGTACTTGAAGTGTTAGTAAAGTGAGTAAGCATTTGGGTATTTACTCTGTGTAAATCAAACGCCTCCATATTTTCTGTAAGTTGACTTTCAACCAAGAATTGCTGTTAAAGTCACCACATACAATAACATTTATGGTTGTGGTTGAAAATTCATCCATTTATGAGTCAATAGGTGTTAAGTCAAGATTCCTATTATGTCTATGAACGCAACCTTAACAAATAGAATTTACCCCAACAACTATGTCTACAAAAATCCATTCATTAGGACATCGATTGGGTGAGTAACATTTTAGCTTACAATTAAGACATTCTCTTACGTAAATTGCTACACCTCCACCAGTGCGATTTTGCTTATCAGACTGATACATTTTGTAACCATTTAAAGCATAAACAGCATCCTTCACACCTGACAAGAACCAAGTCTCCGACACACAGATCGCATCAACTTTAGAATTAACAAATAATTAATAATAATCTAAGCTCATCTATTTTGGGTAGCAGGCTGTGTTCACTAAGATGACAAACCTTAAGCCCTTGCCTACGACTGCAAAACACCCTACTCATTGATCGCAAAACTATATCATTGCCATCGCCCGTGGAGGTCACCCCGCTGTCATTTAATTACATTTTGATTGATATTCTGGTGTATATAAGAACCAAGTGACTCACATACGTGTAAATATTTGGACTTTGGAGAATTTTTAAGAAGTGATTCTCGTCGGTTTTATTGGTCGTAATGATGATTAAATGAAAGCAGTTTTCATTTTATTTTTCCAACGTTTCGACGTTGGTTGCCGTCTTCTTCGGGGGTGTCCTTATTTACAAAATTAAAACGAGATATAATGTTGCACATATTGAACAAGTAAACCAACAAAATATGACTTACATAACGTTAAATTTTAAGATTTTTAATATACATAACAATAATTTGTTTGAAACATATAAAAAACAGATTAAAAACGGATTTTGAACACTTCTCATTTCAAGATTAGTCTACGTTTTATGATATTTACTGCCAGAAACTAATGAACAGTAAACGGTAGATGTATTTTGTGTGTCTTGTTTAAGGTTCATATTATTTTTGTTGTTAGTTATATGCAGTGTCTCTAGTGTGTAACGTTTAGTTGTGTGGTTTTCTCTTGCAAGGATCTCCACTCCCTCGAAGTTTGGTGTGTGACCGGTATCAATGATGTGAGAAGCCAGTGCCGCCTTCTCAGAACTTTTTAGGCCAATATCTGACTTGTGGTTCGCCATTCTTTGCCGGAGGAGTTGTTTGGTGGTGCCGATGTAGCAAAGATTGCAGGATTCATCCGTTTTCCCCAGGCAATTTATTTTATAAACTACGTCTGAACGACGATTTTTGTCGGGTTTCGTCTTCAGTTTGGTGAATACTGATGCAACAGTCTGGTTCGACCTATATGCCAAGTTGACTTCCGGGTTGTTTTTCGTGACCATTTCTTTGAAATTTTCGGAAAGTTTGGGCACATAAACGACACTCCTATAAACACATCTCCTCTCTTCCAACTTATTTTCTGAACGAACTTGGTGTTTTTGACGAAGTATCAAGTTCCTTATAACTTCTGTCGGAAAGCTGTTGTCTAAGAGTATTTGCGTAACTTTTTCTTCGTTAGCGGAGTGGAATTTTCGGTCACTCAACGCAAAAACTTTGTTTATTAAGTTCGACGCAGTGTTTATACGAATGTGCTTGGCTTGATTAGATCGGAAATTGACAAGTCACCCAGATGCCATATCTTTCTGGTACCAGTCACAAGAAAGTTGATCATTTTCGCGGTACACCTTATCGTCCAAGAACGCTATCGATCTGTTTTTTTCCTGCTCTACGGTGAATTGTATTTTTTCATTAAACTGGTCTAAGCATCGTAAGACATTTTCAATTTCTTCTCTATCCACAATCGCAAAGATATCATCAACGTATTTTGCTATAAACTTAGGCTTGTAACTTAGTTTGAAACATTCCTCGAGTAAGAAATCTAAAACCTAGTCTGCAATCGTCGGTGAAAGAGGATTTCCCATTGGCATTCCGTGTACTTGTTTGTACAAATTGTCCTTAATTTGCAGGTAGTTGCTATCTTTGAGGTAAAAATTTAATAATTCGATAAATTTGTTTTGGTTATACATGTAAATAGATAACCAGCGGCTTGTCTGCCTTCCAAAACAGTGGCATTGATACAAACGGACAGGTATTAGAAAGGAATTAAATAAAAACATTACAATAGAAAAAAGCAAAAGAAGGAAAAATTATATAGCTTAGATAAATAACATAATCAAAACAAAAGTAATATGCTATGAATACCTGTTCAGTGGTGATGATCATAGTTGTTGTCTTCTTCTGCCTGGCTGCTCGTGACTATACTATTCAGCATTCTTCACCAAAATGCCCCTTGCATTTGCACTCTTTCTAACATAGACGGATCCAAGATGTGTAAAAACGGAAAACAGCTGTTTGTTATGCTTAAGACCTGACGCTTTTTAATGAAGTGAACGGTTTTTGCTGGTGTTACTGCCATACATGTAAATGTTCTTTTTGTTTTCTATTTTGATACCAACGTCTTCGAGACATAATTGCTTTTCATTCTTGCAAAAAAGAGCAACTGATTGTAGAACTGTATTTCTTTCGTGTGGAAAGTGAAATTTTACTATAATGGGTGTGTCTGGCTTGTCCCTTTTAGTTAGTCCATTGCTTCTGTGAGGCGTCTGGCAGCAAAAAATTGCTTTTAGTGTAGGCGGAATGCATTCAATGATATGACAGAGGTGATGAAACGTTGTCTTCAAATTTTTGTCTTGCATCCGCGGTACCCCAAAAATAATTGCATCGGCTACAATTTCCCGTCGCTCGAATGCATCGCATCGGTTTTCCAGTTCGAACACTTCCCCCTCGGGTTCTTGTGTTTTAGCAATGTGTGTATCAATCTATTCTAGAGTTTGAAGAGATTCCTCTGTCTCTTTAACCTTTATCTCTGTTTTCTGTTGACGTACTTCTAACCTTTTAAGAGCAGCGTCGACATCTTTTGTGTGTGTAGTTAAGCGATCTTCAATAAGTGTTATTAGGTTTATAATATCATCACGCAAATGATTTATTTCCATAGAGATTTGATTATTAATTTTTTCAGTTAGCAAAGAAAATATTTCTTCCAAATCAATAAGTGACACAGCTGGGATGGATTTAGAGGAATCTGAAGTGGAACTGACTTTGTTGCCTTGTTTTCCGATAGGTGTATTCAATTGCTTAATTGTGTGTACAGGTTCCTTATTAGTTTTTGTATACCTCTTACCCAGTTGACTGCTTCTCTTTATCAGCAGATCGCGTTTTACCGGACATTGAATTTTATGAAAATATTATATTAATAAAAATTTATCTTTATTTAATCAATTAGCCGATGGAACTGATAAAGAAAAACGCAAAGCAATGGTACAATAATAATCATTTTATTTTAACTCAAATTTTGTGTCGGCATTAAGCCGGACGAGATTATCAACATGTCTTGTTAACTCAGAAATCTATTTCGGTAATGTAAAACAAATTTGGTTTGAATTGCTGAAACTTCTGGTTTGATACTTAGTTATGCATTGAACGAAATAATTTCAAGAAAACTTCTGAAATTTAATTTTTTGGTGGCTAACACTGATAGGTATGTATATACATGCGTATGTATTACACAATTTTCAACCAAATAACGATCCACCATGTAAAGAGGCCACACACTTCCATCAAGTAGGTATACCTATGCGTTGACAAAAAAAACTGCGCATACATACATAGCTAGTGTCCTTTTTTATATGACCTCTTTTTTCCTTTATCTAGAGAAAGATCACAAAAACAAAACAAAACAATACCCCCAATTGAACGAAAAAAAAATTAAGAAAACAAAATAGATGACAGCAAATTAGCGATACCTACGAGTACACGTTTTTACCAAGCCTTAATTCCGTAACCTATAGGACGACTTCGGCATCTTATCTGGCTATAAAGATCATGGTCACATAAGAGCAGGAGAAGAGATTAGACAAAACCATATGAGCGCACCATGTGCTAAACAATTTTATGTCAACAACTTGAAGGGACGAGCTAACACTATTGTGTATTATGAGCTTCGTGCAATAAACAAGGAAGTTACAAACTATCTATTTAATTGTGCATTTCAAATTTCAATTGAAGAAATGGTGCTCAAATGCCAAGGAGATGCAGCAGACCTACTATGTTCAGTTTTTTTTTAATTATCGGGGAGGAGGTTATAACCCCCTCGGCCTCGACTTGATTAAAGTTACAACACAAAGGACCAACTATGGGATGCATGCGCTCTTGGTACGTATTTTTTGTTTCATATTATTTTCTTTTTTTGTATTGACGTAATATTATTTGATTAAATTTTCATTTTGTACTTGTGTAATGTCCTTTTCCATTGGTAATCCGGAAGAACTCTCCGATCCGGGATTCCAATCGAACAAGTAAACACTATATTCTAGCTTCTGAAAATTTATTTGAGTGTATGTGTAAGACGGGAAGTGTCAAACGCACATTTGTAATTATTTTATTTTGTAAATATGACTGACACAAATGTAGAAGATTTCGAAGTTATTCATGATGAAAATGCGAAATTACAGTTATTGAAGGGAAAATTTGTCTTCGGAAGAGATATCCATAATTTCAATTCTCTAAAGAGAAGAAATTGAAACTACAAAATTACAGACAAACCAAAACAAAACAATGACGTGAATAAATTAATTTGAATTTGAAATTTAGTGGGTGTGAGAGTGTGCGTGCTTCTGGATTTGATTCTGACTTCAAATCCAGAAGGAAATTTCTATTCCATCTAGGAGAAGAACTGTCATTTGATACCAATCGAACAGTTTTAGAAGCATTCGGAGGACTTCGGAAGCCTTCCGGACGACCAATCGAAAAGGACATAAGTGTTATTTTTAATAGAGTTTGCTTACTCACAACTAACACTGCACTAAGTAATGAGCCGGTGGTATAACACAGATTTCTGTGGTGGCAAACCATTGATCGCAAGACGGACTTGATATAAGTTCTCCTTGACCAATTCTTATAGTGTGATAAAAAGGTATTGGCTGACCTAGATGCAGTAGATAAGGAAACATTGCTGAAAATTGATAATAATGAAGTCATTCGTGTATTAGTATTACTTTAGAATCCCTCGAATGCTAATTTTTCATTTAGCAGTTTTAATTCAACCATTGCTAGTACTAGCCTAACAAAATACATTGTACTTTCCCAGTTTCCAAGCCTTTTTTCATCCTTTGGGCTTTATTAATCCTGTTGTCTTGAATGCCAAGTTATTCTCACGTTTTGACTGGGATGAAAGCTTACCACAAGATCGTCCATATCAATGGAAAAGTTTCTACCAACAAATGCAGGACCTACAAAAATGAAGAATACCCAAGTTAGTGCTAATTCCAGGACCAAAAATACAATTGCGTGGCTTTTCTGATGCCAGCATGAGAGCTTATGGAGCTGGCACTTATTAACGGAGTTTAGGTTCAGATGGAAGTACTAACACCCAGTTGGTCTGTGCTTAATATAAGGTAGCATCAATATTGTGCGAATCCTTAGCTCTGTGGAGCTTTATTACTTGTCAAATTAATTCATAGTGGCAATTGGGCTATAGACCTTGATCTCTAAAATTCAATAGTTAACTCATGGTGGGTCATGGAACCACGTTCCATAAAAGTTCAACCCAATAGACATAATAGCTCGTGGATGTCTCCCTAACGAATTGTTAAAAAACAAATTGTTGTCCACAATTCTTGGAACTTGAAAGAAACTTGTGGCAACGCATGGTGATTCGAATTTCAAATTACAGCCCAGAACAAAAAGGCGGTTTGTTATCATTTTATCTCTCGCAAGATCAGAAACAAAGACGAGACAAAAAATTGGTATGAAGAAATAAAAATCGATGAAGAAACAAATAAGGTTAAGCTCCACCACCGAATAGTGCAGCGTGCTTCCAGACATTCTCATATAAAAATCAAATTTTGAAAAAGCAAAACCAACAAAACTGAAAATTATAGTTATGACGGAACAAAAATCGATGTGCATAGTGAAATAAACCTAGACTGTGTTGTGCGAAATAAGTATAGGAAAATAAAATTACTTATTGTAAAATATTTTCCAGATTTCGAGCCAATATTAGGCAAAAATATCTGTTAAAAGTATTCTCTAGTGCTGCGAGTGCAAGAATTAAATTTGAATAATGAAATTTTTCAAGGACTTGGAAAGGTCAAAGATTTTGTCTATGGCATTGACCTAATCGACAATCCAAAGTTCGAACACTACGCAACCAGAAAAATTCCACATTCTATACGTAATGATGTCAAAAAAGAAATTGATAATATACTCAAACTCTGTGTACTAACAGGCAAAACCATTAAAGTGCTTTCTAATGCTAGCCTTAAGCTAAATAGATCAAGTCAACAGGTGTTCAAGCTGATCCTGAAAAAACCCAATAGAACATTTAGAAGGACCCACAAATCGGACAGAACTCCAAAGAATTTCAGGTATGCCAACATATCTATCGAAATTTATTATAAAGTTTTCAGAAATCACTGACCCGTTACGAGAACTTCTAATAAAAGATGTTTCATGGTTCTGGACAAAACATCACGCAACAAGCTTTGTTTGAAGCTCTAAAAAAATCATTTTTCACGTCCATTGCTACGATACTACGATGTGAAACTCAAGGTATATGCCAGCCAGCACAGTCTTGGAGCAGCACTACTTCAAAACGATCAACCGATAGCATACGCCTCCCGAGCGCCGACGAGCACTCAAAAAGACTGTGCTAAAATTGAAAATGAGGCCAAAACAAAACGCATTGCTTGTGAAAAGTTTCATGAGTATGTACATATATGGACGGAAACTTACCATCGAGGCCGACCACAAGCCGTTGGAAACGATTTTTAAAAAACCTCTGTGTTCAGCTTCACCTCGGCTTCAAAAAATGCGGCTTTATGTGCTCCCGTGCTCACCAAATGATATTTACCAAAAAGGGACTGATATAGAATTTGCTGATAAGCTCAGCAGAAACTGCAGCAATAAAATTAATAAAACACCAGCCGATGACATGCAAATACATACTTTGACAGAACTATCAATAATAACAAAAGAATGGTTGGGATGCACACTGACGCCAAAAACTTTGTAGAGCAATGCAATATATGCCAACCGTATGATCCATCTAAGCCTAAGGAACCGATTATTATTAAACTTGTTCCCACCCTTCCCTGGGCAGTAGTAGCAATCGATATTTTCCATTTCCAAAATAATGAATTTTTATTAATTGCAGATAGCTACTGCAGGTTTTCCGACTTCACGAAACTCAAACAAACAACATCGACGGACGTTATTTAGGCTTTGAAGGTTTGGCTTGCAACCCATGACATTCCATCAGTCCTGGAATCGGACAATGATCTGCAATTTACATCTAAGGAATTGGGGCATTCAGCACCAAACATCAAGCCTTTTATATCCACGATCCACTGGATTGGCGGAACGATACGTGCAGACAGCAAAGTCGATGCTAAAAACATGATTCAGAGACAAATCAGATCCCTTCTTACTATATATATATATATATATTATATATATATATATATATTATATATATATATATATATTATATATATATATATATATTATATATATATATATATATATATATAATGTGCAGTATGTAAACCATACTCATACGAGTACATAGGTATTCTTAATAAAAGTACATTTTCAGTCGTTACTTAACTATTGACTTCTTGACAATGACCAAGGAACACTTTGTGTAGGAGGGCGCTTACGTAAATCTCCACTTAATTATGATTTAAAACTTCAACTTATACTCCCACCTTCATACACCTTAACAAATTCAATTATATTGCACTATCGTTTAAAATATCTTCATGTAGGTAACTAAAAAGCTTTAAACATAACTAGAAGAAGATTTTGGATCGTAGATGGGCTTCGAAACGTTTGAAGCTAGAAAAATGTCCAGCTTGTTTTCGTTTAAATCCGAAACAACCAATTCAATTAATGGGAAACCTACGAAGATAACGAATTACTACTGCCAGACCGTTCTTAACCATTTGGATTGATCTTTGGACTCTGCAATGCCTTTTATTGAGGTTGCGGTAGCTGCTGATATATTCTTGTTTGGGTTTATCTATACAAGCCAAATATCATTGATCCAAGTTCCATGTCAGATATTTTAAAAGACCTAACTGTAAGCAACATTCACATTCTCGACCTATTAGATGTTAATAATAGTAGCGTTAAATTTTTTAACAATAACCTGGTCTCCCTTAACCTCTTCCCTATAAACCGGAAGCACCCAACATATTTCACTTCTACAAGCTTAACCATTTAAGGTATTTTTCTCGTTAACTAGCCTAATTATGTTAACTTTTATGATGTACCAGGTTTTTAAGAACATGACCTTATTTTTGCTTTTTATAATCTCGCCGTTAACCCATATTTATGCAAACAATCATCTCTGTCAGAGATTTCAAATCTTTAAATATGCAGGCCTTAGTATCATAATGAATTCTAATTTTTCACCGACACAATCAACAATTGTTTCGATATTTGTGTACCAATAAAAACAACTCGAGCAAGAAAAAGTATGGTATAATAACAACATTAAATAACTTATAGTTAAACGAAGTGCAGCATTTAAGCGTTCGAAACGATTTCGGATCCAGCAATTCTTTGATTACACTAAAAGATTGCGAAATTCTGTAGTTGCTGGAATAAAAAATTCTAAAAGAAGATTTTTTGATGCAAAATATAACAATCTAATCTCCAGAAAACTTTGGCAAAATATCAAGTCACTTGGTATCTCAACTCAGCAAAAGAGTAGTGGTAAAGAATGCGATGTTAATGAGCTGAACAAAATATGTGCGGCTTCCTCATCCTACACCAACAATGATGCGGGGGTGGATATAGTTTTAAATAGAGTCTTAACTAGTAATACTGATAATTCGACAGGTTTTAGTTTCAGAAGAGTTGATGAAATGCAAGTGTTCAAAGCGATAACTGGTATTAAGTCGGAAGCTATTGGACTTGATAACATGCATCCCAAATTTCTTAAAATAATTTTTTTAGCACTAACTTAAGTAGTTCCCGTTTCCCTAAACTCTAGAAAGCCTCTAGAGTCATTGCGATTTCTAAAAAATCAAACTTTTAATAAATGTAGTAGTAGTTTTGGGTAACGTCCAAGTTGTCGTCTGGAGGAACTCATAACTAACAACTGACCCGATGGTATAGTAATGGTTGTCTGGAGGATCTCCTAACGAACCAAGGAATAGAATTATTATTGCTAGCTGTATCTGCTTCTAAGGATGTGTGGTTGACGGGAGGAACTCCTGATTAACCACAAGCTGCAAACAAATGTATCCAAATTCAAACTAATATTCGACAATTATATTTCATTTTTCCCAAAACCTTTATTATTATATAATTTGAATCACAAATTAAAATTTTGATAGATAAACATATGAAATTTAAACTAATACTTGTAAATGATTTTGTTTCAAGCCAATATGAATTTTAATAAATGAAATGAAATGTATATAATTTTTTCGAACGTAAAATAAAACGGTTACAGTTTGAATCTGATAGGCAGGTTTTATAGTGAATGCGAACTCTAATAAAATAAAGGAAAGGAAATGCAATGATATGAATGTTACTATTTGAATTTGAAAATAAATATGCCAATGCATTTTGAAGGAATGTTGAATGTTGTTCTGTTACAAACTCAAATAAAAACGATGGACCAATTTTTATTCTGCCGCTCCTTTCAAAGGCGTTTGGAAAGTTAGTAAGCCAACAGATTACTACTTTTATAGATACCTATCAGTAGCATACTCCTACCCAATCAGTTCTTAGACCAAATCACAGTTGTATCAGAGCGCTTCTGAAAATTGTGGATGAAATACGGGTGCAAATGGATAAAAACTACAACTAAAGCTGTCCATCACAGTATACTTTAAAAAAACTTACAGCATTACTATTGAAAGCTCGTGCATATCTCTCATTGAGGATTATCTGACCAAAAGAACTCAAGCGGTTTCTATAAATTTCAGGTTATCCGATTTTGTTTTAACTGACGTTGTTGTACCCCCACTCCCCAGGGATACATTTTAAGCCGTCTGCTTTTCACGATTTTCAACAACGACTTACCCTCGGTCTTCGGAAATTGCGAAATTCATATGTGCGCTGACGATGTACAAATTTATTTGAGTTACCCTATTGGAATGGTTGAGGATGCAACTTCTCGAATTAACGAAGACCTGATATATATTGCAGTGGTCACATACAAATATTTTAAAACTCAACGCGAAAAAATGGCAGGCTATTGTTATAATTAATACTGTTATTGACACTACATGCTTACCTTGCGTTCAGATTGATGGTTCAATGTTGGACTATGAAATCATAGTAAGAAACCGAAGCGTAACTTTTAATCAAACCCTGACGTGTGATAGTCCTTTAGCATATGCCACCCTTCGAATATTACCCCTGTTTGGTAGATGTCTTCCAACTTCAACAAAAATGACGATTGCCAAAACCCTTGTCTTTCACGTTATTTCAATAAAAATTGATATTTTGTATTTGTTATATAAATAATTTGGAAGATATTTGCTCTTGTCTTAAAGATTTCCTTTGATTTTTTTTAGTTTTGAAGTATTAATTTTAAATTTAATATGCGTGATCATTTTTCGATAAGATATTGTAGTTTTATCTTCGATAACTAGTAATTTATTTAAGTGAATGCAATGAATTTCGCTTTAAGTTTCAAACTCTGGACTGTGGAGTCTTGTGCGAAGCACGAAAAAATGTATAAAACCAACTCGTGAGTCTATTTTTACTTGCGATTATAGGTACTATAAGGCAAGTTATGCATTCGTAAAAAAAAAAAAATTTAACAATAAAACATGACATTACGATCATAGAGAAATCTGTCCGTCTGTATGTATAACGAGCTACATCCTAAACGGCTGGAGCGATTACCTTCAAATTTGGTATGTGTGATTCTTTTGGCATTCCTCAAAGGGAAATATAAATTTTATTCTTAATCCTAAAAATAACGGTACCTGCCATATGACCTTGAACGAAAATCCAATTTTTCTCGAAAACGGCTCCAACGATTTTGATAAAAGAAATTGAGAATTTTTTTGTTTGCAATAGCTATCATTAAGATTGAACCAAGTTTACGGAAAAAGTCTAATAACGGTACCTTTCATATAACGATTTTTTTTATTTTTGGATATCTCGGTTACGGTACATTGGGTTTCCTTCAAATTTTATATCTGAGAAGATATGAGTAGGCAAACTAATTCTGCATATCAAAATTTTGAATAACTTTTTTTTCTAATAAAAATTAATTTTTAAAACTTTTTTTTTGAAAATTAATATTCTTAAAACTAATCAAACAAAATAATTTAAAATTTTATAATCACATGTATATTAATAAACTCTAAGAAACTGCATACCAAAATTTGAAAAAAAAAACATTTGTTTTCAAAAACCTAAAAATAAAAAACTGGATTTCATCAAAATCCGTCCTACAATTTTCGAGATTCTTTTTTACAAAATTTTCATTGATCCGTGGCATATTTTCGAGAGACTGATTAAAGCGATGTTTTTGGCAGTTTTTATAAGTTGAAAAAACGAATTTTACCCTCTATACACCATTCACTTTCATTATATATATACTCGTACTTATACATGTGTATGTATGTACACATTACCTCCCTAATTTACATAACTTATATCCATTTAAATATAAATTTATAGGTAGGTGTCTATGTAACCATTCCATGAATCATGTATTCCACAATTCATTATATTAAGAATCAAGGTATTCTTAGCTACACCAGCTTATTTAAACCTGCATAGGGTAACTAGACTACCTACATATACTACTAACAGCATCATTGGTTAGCTACACAAAAGTTGTAGCTACAAGAGCAAGTTCGTACGATCCAGTCATGCATTTTATTATTTTGTTGTTGTTTTGAACAGAGGAATTCTAAAATTGTTGTTTTTTCATTTACGCAGTGCGCCTATCTGAGTATAACTATATACATACATAATCTCGTTTGACATTTGAAGTCGCATTTAATAAAAACTTGTGAATATTAAAAAAACTGAACATGTGTGAGTACTAAAAAATAATTAAATTAAAAAATATTACTTCTAGCGAAAATCGAAAGCATACCACTGAGACCACTGCTGAGACCAGCGATACTCCAGGCGATTTTTTTTTAAATAATTGTAACTATATGCCTGTTAGATCTAAGGTCTTCTTAAATGCAACCTGAATTGCACGGCACTAGTTAGAAGGAATACCAAGATAGAAAAGAATTAAAATTAAAGTCTTTATCGATACTCGCTATAAAATGGAAATTGTTTTTCCCGAACAAAAAGCCGAAAAGGGATTGAACTATTTTTGCTTGTGGTCGCGTTAAATTAAATATAGAGAAAGAAAAGAACCTTATTGATCACAAAAAATTTAAAAAAGTTAAAAAGAAAAAACAAAATAAAAAACGTTTTTTAATTTAAAATTATTATTTAACTTTTTATTTAAAATGAATGCATTTCGAGTCTGATGTGACTCATCTTCAGCAATACCACTAATTGGTATGGGAATTACAACAAAATTACATAAGACAAATAGAATAAAAAAATGTAAACAAAATAGCTTTACAAAATTAACAAATCAAAGAAAGTTAAAGTTGAAGAGCGGTGAAATTATATTCCCGTCGTCACTGTTCATCAAGTTGTTGTTGATGTGTATGTGTAAGCTTTCATACGCATCAAGTCGTCCGGGGTTTTTGACGTGTTTAAGAAGCTTTATGTCTTCGAACTTAACATTGAAATGATTGTTGGTGAGGGCGTGCGAGGCAACGGAGGATTTTTCGGGGCGATTGAATTTTATGTGGCTAGAATGTTCTTTGAGACGTACTTCGATGCTCCTCTTCGTTTGACCGATGTACCTAGCTTCACAGTTTCCACATTTAACCTCGTAAATTCCCGATTTATCATTTGTTTTGGTTTAGTCTTTCGTTGTACCAAGCATGTTCTTTATTTTCCCATTACTAGAAAAAACGCATTCAATGTTTTTCTTTTTGAATTTGGACTTTAACCTGTCAGTAATTGTTGGAAAGAAAGTCATACTTGCTCGTTCTGAATTGTTGTTGTCGTTTAGTCGTCTGTGTTGTGTAAATAAAGTTGATAAATTGGATTTTTTAATTTTGTTGGTGTGTTTTATGATTAGCTTATCCACTAAAGCTTCGTTGTAGCCGTTGATGGTTGCGATTTCCTTTAGATGTTTACATTCCTTTGAATAATTTGCGATCGATAAAGGAAGCTTGCAAAGTCGATGGACCATCGAGTGAAAGTTCGCTAATTTATGTTGAATCGGACAGAAAGAGTCACTAGTTATATAACGATTTGTTGTTGTTGGTTTTCTATATATAGAAAATTCGATTTTATTGTTTTTTCTTGTTATCATTAAATCTAAGTAAGTTTCGACTTGATGCGTATGAAAGCTTACACATACACATCAACAACAACTTGATGAATAGTGACGACGGGAATATAATTTCACCGCTCTTCAACTTAATATAACCCTCTCTCTCACTCTTTAACTTTCTTTGATTTGTTAATTTTATAAAGCTATTTTGTTTACATTTTTTTATTCTATTTGTCTTATGTAATTTTGTTGTAATTCCCATACCAATTAGTGTATTGCTGAAGATGAGTCACATCAGACTCGAAATGCATTCATTTTAAATAAAAAGTTAAATAATAATTTTAAATTAAAAAAGGTTTTTTATTTTGTTTTTTCTTCTTAACTTTTTTTAATTTTTTTGTGGTCAATAAGGTTCTTTTCTTTCTCTATATTTAATAGAAAAGAATTGTTTGTTGGCAGGTACCAAAAATACGGTCTGGTCTAGGGTGCTAATAAGGAGTCCTGTCTCGTCGACGAGACCGAAAAATATATATATATATATATATATTTAGAAAATTTTCTAGCTTGTTTTCGTTTTAATCCGAAACTATCAACTCCATTAATGAGAAACCTACCAACATAACGAATTACTACTGCCAGACCGTTCTCAACCACTTGAATTGATTTTTGGACTCTGGGATTCCTTTTTATTGAGGTTGCGGTACCTGCTGATAAATTCTTGTTTGGGGTTATCTACAAGTCAAATATCATTGATCCAAGTTCCATGTCAGATATTTTAAAAGACATGACTTATAGCAACAGCCACATTTTCATTGCAAAAGATTTGAATGTCGACCTATTAGATGTTAATAATAGTAGCGTCAATTTTTTTAACAATAACCTGGTCTCCCTTAACCTCTTCCCTATAAACCGGAAGCACCCAACATATTTCACTTCTACAAGCTCAACGATTTTAGATGTTTTTCTCGTTAACTAGCGTAATTATGTTAACTTTTATGGACATTTTGATTTACCAGGTTTTTCAAAACATGACCTTATTTTTGCTTTTTATAATCTCGACGTTAACCCAAATTTATAGAAACAAACCATCTGGTTTAGAGATTTCAAATCTTTAAATATACAGACCTTAGTATCATATTGAATTCTTATTTTTCAGCGACACAATCAACAATTGGTTCGAAATTTTTGTACCAATAAAAACAACTCGAGCAAGAAAAAGTAATCTGGGATGGTACAGGGTGGCCCACGAATCGTGCTACAAAAATAAAACGTAATAACTTTTATTCAGTGTGAGTAATCGGCTTATTTTTTTTATTTTATAGGCTACTATTTAGATTTATCAAAATGGATACTTGGGATATTGAAAAAAGGATTTGGAAAGTGCAGCGATACCATTATTTGCAGTCCGTCATTTCCGTCCAAAGGGAATTTAGGCTGGAGTTTGGCGGTACTTCCCCGAGTAGATGGACCATTATGAGGCTGGTGAACATGTTTCCCGAATCTGGAAGCATCGAACGAAGACCGTATCATCGAGATAACAATGTTCGGGTTCATGATACAATCGTGGCTGTTGCATCGGCAATACAGGCAAATCCAAGTATTTCGACTCGAAACTTATCGGTCCAATTTGGAGTTAGCAGACGGTCATTACAACGAATACTTCATGATGACTTAAACTTGTTTCCGTACAAAGTCCAAATTACAAGCAAACCCTCAGGATTTGCCTGTTCGCCAGGAATTTTGCCGAAAAATGATTGCAATGGCCGAAGAAGACAACACATTGATAAATTGTTTATTAATGTCTGATGAGGCCCATTTTGATTTACACGGCGATGTTAACAACCAAAATTGCCATATATGGAGTGAGTCTAATCGAGAAACGCTCCATGAGAAGGAGCTGCACTCAGAACGAGTCACTGTGTGGTGCGCAGTTTCATCAAGGTGTATTGTCGGGCCATACTTCTTTGAAGAAAACGGTGTAACACAAACTGTCAATGGGGACCGTTATTTAAAGATGTTGAAGGAGTTTTTTTTACCCAGAATTCGCTGAGGACGTTCATTTTCAGCAGGATTTGGTTTCAACAAGATGGAGCAAGTGCACACGTAGCCACCCAAGTTATGGCGGAGCTCCGATGAAAATTCACAAACAAATTGATTTCCAGAAACTGCACTTTCCGCTGGCCCCCAATGTCACCTGACCTGTCTGTACCAGAATTTTTTGTATGGGGTTAGGTCAAGCAAGAAGTGTACAAAACGAAACCTAGGAATTTGACTGAATTGAAGCAGTCCATTAAGACAATAATTGAGACGATCCCATTTTCAACCCTTCAGGCCGCAATGAACAATTTTCTGATCAGGAGCCGCATGTGCTTGGGTGAGCGTGTAGGTCATTTGTGGTCTATCATCTTTAGAAACAATTAGTTATTTAAAATAAAATTCAATTTTTAATCCAATAAAAAAAAATTAATGAAATACATCGATCAAACTAAAAAATATTTAAAGTTTTTATTGTAGCACGATTCGTGCGGCACCCTGTATAATAACAACATTAAACAACTTGTAGTTAAACGAAGTGCAGCATATAAGTCTTGAAAACGATTTCGGATCCAGCAATTCCTTGATTACAATTAAAGATTGCGAAATTCTGTAGTTGCTGGAATAAAAAACTCTAAAAGATTTTTTGCTGCAAAATTTAATTATCTAATCTCCTTTGACAAAATGTCAAATCACTTGGTATATCAACTCAGCAAAAGAGTAGTGATAAAGAATGCGATGTTAATGAGCTGACCAAAATATTTGCAGCTTCCTCATCCTACACCACCAATGATGCTGCAGTGGATATAGTTTTAAATGGAGTCTTAAATAGTATTACTGATAATTCGACAGGTTTTAGTTTCAGAATAGTTGATGAAATGCAAGTGTTCAAAGCGATAACTGGAATTGTTTTTGATAGAGCCTGGTGCTCTTGGTGAAATATTAAACTTCCTTTAATATTTTGGATAATTGTTTAATATTCTGAAATTTGAGTCCTTATAAGTATAATTATGCAAAGAAAAATAAAAAAAACTTACAATTTTGTGTCACTCTGGCATGAGCACGCTCTATCAAATGAGAAGATTGAACGAGTCAGAATTTTATCTGGTTTCCGCCAGTATATATTTTTATTTTTAACGAAACTTCAAATTAGCGTTCAGTGGCTTTCTCTTTTGACGTGCGTTTACACTTTGAAATAATTTTAATTCAATTTAAATTTTAAGTTCATTTTTAATAAAAAAAATTATTGATAATTAAAATACATGTTTTAAGCTGCAACAGGTATTAAGTCGGAACCTATTGGCCTTGATAACATGCATCCCAAATTTGTTAAAATAATCTTTTTAACATTATTTTAAGTAGTTCCCGTTTCCCTAAACTTTAGAAAACCTCTAAAGTCATTGCGATTTATAAAAAATCAAACTTTTAATAAATGTAGTTGTAGTTGTGGGTAACGACCAAGTTGTCGTCTGGAGGAACTCCTAACTAACAACTGACCCGATGGTATAGTAATGAACTAATAAACGAACCAAAGAATAGAATTATTAGTGCTAGCTGTATCTGCTTCTAAATATGTGTGGCTGCCAGGAGGAGCTCCTGATTAAACACAAGCTGCAAACAAATGTATCGAAATCCAAACTAATAGTCGACAAAATATTTAATTTTTCCTAAAACGTTTATTATTATATAATTTAAATCACAGATTAAAATTTTGATGGATAACCATATGAAATTCAAACCAATATTGTAAATGATTTTGTTTCAAGCCAATGTGAATTTTAATAAATGAAATGAAATGAATATAATTTTTTCAAACGTAAAATAAAACGGTTACAGTTTGAATCTGATAGGCAGGTTTTATAATGAATGTGAACTTTAATAAAATAAAGGAAAGGAAATGCAATGGTATGAACGTTACTATTTGAATTTGAAAATAAATATGACAATGCATTATGAAGGAATGTTGAATGTTGTTCTGTTACAAACTCAAATAAAGACTATCGACCAATTTCTATTCTGCCGCTCCTTTCAAAGGCGATTAGAAAGTTAGTAAGTCAACAGATTACTACTTTTCTAGATACCGAATAACAGTTGCATCAGAGCGCTTCTGAAAATTGTGGATGAAATATGGGTGCAAATGAATAAAAACTAAGCAACAACTTTGATTCTCTTGGACTTTTCTAAAGCCTTTCCTAAAGCTGCCTCTCAAAGCATACTTTTAAAAAAGTTATAGCATTACTTTTCAAAGTTCGGGCATATCTCTCATTGAGGATTATCTGATCAAACTCAAGCGGTTTCTACAAATTCCAGGTTATCCGATTTTGTTTTAACTACCTAAAATTAAATTAAAAATAATTAAATCTAGATACTTGAAACTAACTTATACTAACTAAAAATAACTTAAACTACTTAAGATAACTAGAATTACTTAAAACAACTTAAATCTACTTAAAAACTAGAACAGCCATAGCAGCTTTTTTAGGTTGTTTTTATATATATCTTTTGTTTTCGCATGCAGACACACAGAGACATGCAACCCACACAGGAATGTACATACGTATATACATATTCGTATGTACAAGCATACACAGGCACGCAGCTGAGGAATGCATTGGGAGGGATGTAGCCACTTAGCCGCACATTCTCATAGTAATCGCTTTTGGGGTGAAAAGCCCCAAAAATTAAGCTGTTGGTTGAGGGCATCGCTCTTGCAATGTAACCCCGAATCAGCTTAAACAAAAAAATATCTATTCTCTTCATGTTGGCTCCGTTGTATAGAACCTGATTGGAATAATATCGTGTGTACTCCGACTCGGGTGTTCTGTGTAATCCAAGGCAACGTCTAAGACACTGCCTCTCAAACCCCCGAATCTTTTCCATTTGAGATGGGGCAACGTTGAACCACACCGGGCATCGGCCTGATGAGAGCCATATAGCAAATCACCTTCACGCTGCTGTCAAGACGGCTGTTATAAGACAATCGTTTTGTCAGGGCAAAGGCTCCCCTGGCCCTGGCCAGAGCAGCACCAATATGTCTGTCGAAATACAAGTACTGATCCAACCAGATGCCAAGGTACTTTGTTACACTTTTACTCGCCAGTGGATGCCCATGTGGCCCACGATCACCAGCTTATGCCAGTTCTTTCTCTTATCCTTTGAGGTGCTAGACAACGGAGTCCTAAACAGAATAGTTTCTGATTTCTGGAAGTTGATTTTCAACTTCCAGTCATCACAGTATCGCTGAATCTTGCCGAAGTCGTTCTACAAGAGTCTTGATGATCTCAACTGTTGGAGCTCTTCTGAACGCAATTAGATCGTAGGGGTACGCAATTGCCTGAGTTAGACTACCTATCAAATCGCTCGTGTAAATGCTGAATAGAAACGGCGAATTAGCCGCTCCCTTCTGAAGACCATTTTAATATTAAAAATTGCGGTAGAAGTTACATTGGCACTCTTGACAACAAACTTTCTACCATTTCTACCATAGCATGTCATATAGCATATACAGAAGAGGTTTACTTATACCTAGTCTGGAAAGCTTTAGATAGAGACCCTCTTAACCTATGGTGTAAAAGGCCTTCTCTAAATCAACCAGACAGGCACTCGTACACTGCTTTTTAGATTTGTTCCATTGGATATCAGAAACCGGCTTAGACGCGGGATGAATTGTGTCATGCGCCGCCTTAAAACCGAACTTATTATCCAGGATGATATTTTTGTCCTCCGCCCACTTGAACAGAGCCCTATCTTTTCAAATACTTTGCTGATACTCGGAAGAAGATTTATCGAATGGAGATTCGCCGGATTACCCTATTGGAATGGTTGAGGATTCAAATTCTCGAATTAACTAAGACCTGACGCGTATATTGCAATGGTCACTTACAAACCTTTTGAAACTCAACGCGAAAAAATGCCAGGCTATTGTTATAAGTAATACTGTTATTGACACGACATGCCCACCTTGCGTTGAGCTTGATGGTTCAATGTCGGACTATGAAAGCACAGTAAAAAACTGAGGCGTAACTTTGAATCAAACCCTGACATGGGATAGTTATTTAGCATGTGCTCTTGGAAGAACATATGCCACCCTTCGGATATTACACATATTTGGCAGATGTCCTTCAACTGCAACAAAAACCCTTGTCTTTCCCGCATTGTTCTATGTCAGCCATATCTTTTGCTGTTTGGATTATGCGAGTAGAGAAGACTTAATAGCTACAAGACTTTTGAGACTCTTTTGAAAAATCAATACAGATGGTAAAATTTTTCAAAACTTTTCTTTTTCTTATGAACTTCTCATATATGTGTAATTCTGTATGTAAAAATATTTCTCTTATATTATAAAATCGTTTTGTTTCTCTTTTAATATTATAATTGCTATTAATTAATTTCTTTATATTTATATTTAGTTCCTTAACCTAATGGCATAAGCAAAACAAAAAAAAGACACCATGTTTTACTAATGCCTATGAATTGATATCAATACATACAAATACCAGAGAATATTTGCATATTCTTCAATCGAAAAATGTTTGGAGCTCAATATTTCCTTATATCAAAATTGTTAACAAAATAGTTTTACAAGAGGACAACTTCCCACCTTTATGATGGCCAATAGGAAGAGTTGTAAAGGTCCACTTTGGACAAGACGGGCAGGTACCAGTAGTCTCATACTCGCAAGAGGAAGTATCTTTAGGCGGCCAATTCAAAAGATTCCGTTATTTCCAAAAAAATTGATGTTTTGTATTTTTTTATATAAATAATTTGGAAGAAACTTGCTCTTGCCTTAAAGATTTCCTTTCATTTTTTCAGTTTTGACGTATTGATTTTAAATTTATTATGCGTGATCTTTTTTCGATAAGATATTGTAGTTTTTATTTTCGATAGCTAGTAATCTAAGTGAATGCAATGAATATGGCTTTAAGTTGCAAACTCTTGACTGTGGAGTCTTGTGCGAAGCATGCAGAAAATGTATAAAACCAACTCCTGAGTCGTTTTTTGTTGTTGTTTTGAAAAGAAAAATTGTAAGATTGTTTTTTTTTTCTTTCAATGTATTTTGAGGCGAATCAATTTTTTAATGTAAACACGATGAAACTTACAACTCAATAGTCATGCTTCCCATTTTCTAACCAATGCTAATGTTCTGCAGCTCTGGCTATAACTTTTCGCATCGTTAAAAAATGAAACGCTCCATTCCTCACTTGTCGCCTCTGGGGAAAAATGTGTTTCTGCCATTAGATGCGATACCTTAAATTTTCCATTTTGTTTGGCTGGATTTTTCCAATGGAAGGCGATAAATTGGAATGTCATTTTGGCATCTCAAAAGCAAAACAATTTTTACTTGCGATTATAGGTACTATACGCCAAGTTATGCATTCGTCGAAAAAAAAGTTGTGAGATAACAATCAAACATGACATTACGATGATAGCGAAGACGAAAAAAGATGGTCTAAAAATTCTGTCCGTGTGTATGTCAGTCTGTCAGTCTGTCAGTCTGTCAGTCTGTCAGTCTGTCAGTCTGTCAGTCTGTCAGTCTGTCAGTCTGTCAGTCTGTCAGTCTGTCAGTCTGTCAGTCTGTCAGTTTGTCAGTTTGTCAGTCTGTCAGTCTGTCAGTCTGTCAGTCTGTCAGTCTGTCAGTCTGTCAGTCTGTCAGTCTGTCAGTCTGTCAGTCTGTCAGTCTGTCAGTCTGTCAGTCTGTCAGTCTGTCAGTCTGTCAGTCTGTCAGTCTGTCAGTCTGTCAGTCTGTCAGTCTGTCAGTCTGTCAGTCTGTCAGTCTGTCAGTCTGTCAGTCTGTCAGTCTGTCAGTCTGTCAGTCTGTCAGTCTGTCAGTCTGTCAGTCTGTCAGTCTGTCAGTCTGTCAGTCTGTCAGTCTGTCAGTCTGTCAGTCTGTCAGTCTGTCAGTCTGTCAGTCTGTCAGTCTGTCAGTCTGTCAGTCTGTCAGTCTGTCAGTCTGTCAGTCTGTCAGTCTGTCAGTCTGTCAGTCTGTCAGTCTGTCAGTCTGTCAGTCTGTCAGTCTGTCAGTCTGTCAGTCTGTCAGTCTGTCAGTCTGTCAGTCTGTCAGTCTGTCAGTCTGTCAGTCTGTCAGTCTGTCAGTCTGTCAGTCTGTCAGTCTGTCAGTCTGTCAGTCTGTCAGTCTGTCAGTCTGTCAGTCTGTCAGTCTGTCAGTCTGTCAGTCTGTCAGTCTGTCAGTCTGTCAGTCTGTCAGTCTGTCAGTCTGTCAGTCTGTCAGTCTGTCAGTCTGTCAGTCTGTCAGTCTGTCAGTCTGTCAGTCTGTCAGTCTGTCAGTCTGTCAGTCTGTCAGTCTGTCAGTCTGTCAGTCTGTCAGTCTGTCAGTCTGTCAGTCTGTCAGTCTGTCAGTCTGTCAGTCTGTCAGTCTGTCAGTCTGTCAGTCTGTCAGTCTGTCAGTCTGTCAGTCTGTCAGTCTGTCAGTCTGTCAGTCTGTCAGTCTGTCAGTCTGTCAGTCTGTCAGTCTGTCAGTCTGTCAGTCTGTCAGTCTGTCAGTCTGTCAGTCTGTCAGTCTGTCAGTCTGTCAGTCTGTCAGTCTGTCAGTCTGTCAGTCTGTCAGTCTGTCAGTCTGTCAGTCTGTCAGTCTGTCAGTCTGTCAGTCTGTCAGTCTGTCAGTCTGTCAGTCTGTCAGTCTGTCAGTCTGTCAGTCTGTCAGTCTGTCAGTCTGTCAGTCTGTCAGTCTGTCAGTCTGTCAGTCTGTCAGTCTGTCAGTCTGTCAGTCTGTCAGTCTGTCAGTCTGTCAGTCTGTCAGTCTGTCAGTCTGTCAGTCTGTCAGTCTGTCAGTCTGTCAGTCTGTCAGTCTGTCAGTCTGTCAGTCTGTCAGTCTGTCAGTCTGTCAGTCTGTCAGTCTGTCAGTCTGTCAGTCTGTCAGTCTGTCAGTCTGTCAGTCTGTCAGTCTGTCAGTCTGTCAGTCTGTCAGTCTGTCAGTCTGTCAGTCTGTCAGTCTGTCAGTCTGTCAGTCTGTCAGTCTGTCAGTCTGTCAGTCTGTCAGTCTGTCAGTCTGTCAGTCTGTCAGTCTGTCAGTCTGTCAGTCTGTCAGTCTGTCAGTCTGTCAGTCTGTCAGTCTGTCAGTCTGTCAGTCTGTCAGTCTGTCAGTCTGTCAGTCTGTCAGTCTGTCAGTCTGTCAGTCTGTCAGTCTGTCAGTCTGTCAGTCTGTCAGTCTGTCAGTCTGTCAGTCTGTCAGTCTGTCAGTCTGTCAGTCTGTCAGTCTGTCAGTCTGTCAGTCTGTCAGTCTGTCAGTCTGTCAGTCTGTCAGTCTGTCAGTCTGTCAGTCTGTCAGTCTGTCAGTCTGTCAGTCTGTCAGTCTGTCAGTCTGTCAGTCTGTCAGTCTGTCAGTCTGTCAGTCTGTCAGTCTGTCAGTCTGTCAGTCTGTCAGTCTGTCAGTCTGTCAGTCTGTCAGTCTGTCAGTCTGTCAGTCTGTCAGTCTGTCAGTCTGTCAGTCTGTCAGTCTGTCAGTCTGTCAGTCTGTCAGTCTGTCAGTCTGTCAGTCTGTCAGTCTGTCAGTCTGTCAGTCTGTCAGTCTGTCAGTCTGTCAGTCTGTCAGTCTGTCAGTCTGTCAGTCTGTCAGTCTGTCAGTCTGTCAGTCTGTCAGTCTGTCAGTCTGTCAGTCTGTCAGTCTGTCAGTCTGTCAGTCTGTCAGTCTGTCAGTCTGTCAGTCTGTCAGTCTGTCAGTCTGTCAGTCTGTCAGTCTGTCAGTCTGTCAGTCTGTCAGTCTGTCAGTCTGTCAGTCTGTCAGTCTGTCAGTCTGTCAGTCTGTCAGTCTGTCAGTCTGTCAGTCTGTCAGTCTGTCAGTCTGTCAGTCTGTCAGTCTGTCAGTCTGTCAGTCTGTCAGTCTGTCAGTCTGTCAGTCTGTCAGTCTGTCAGTCTGTCAGTCTGTCAGTCTGTCAGTCTGTCAGTCTGTCAGTCTGTCAGTCTGTCAGTCTGTCAGTCTGTCAGTCTGTCAGTCTGTCAGTCTGTCAGTCTGTCAGTCTGTCAGTCTGTCAGTCTGTCAGTCTGTCAGTCTGTCAGTCTGTCAGTCTGTCAGTCTGTCAGTCTGTCAGTCTGTCAGTCTGTCAGTCTGTCAGTCTGTCAGTCTGTCAGTCTGTCAGTCTGTCAGTCTGTCAGTCTGTCAGTCTGTCAGTCTGTCAGTCTGTCAGTCTGTCAGTCTGTCAGTCTGTCAGTCTGTCAGTCTGTCAGTCTGTCAGTCTGTCAGTCTGTCAGTCTGTCAGTCTGTCAGTCTGTCAGTCTGTCAGTCTGTCAGTCTGTCAGTCTGTCAGTCTGTCAGTCTGTCAGTCTGTCAGTCTGTCAGTCTGTCAGTCTGTCAGTCTGTCAGTCTGTCAGTCTGTCAGTCTGTCAGTCTGTCAGTCTGTCAGTCTGTCAGTCTGTCAGTCTGTCAGTCTGTCAGTCTGTCAGTCTGTCAGTCTGTCAGTCTGTCAGTCTGTCAGTCTGTCAGTCTGTCAGTCTGTCAGTCTGTCAGTCTGTCAGTCTGTCAGTCTGTCAGTCTGTCAGTCTGTCAGTCTGTCAGTCTGTCAGTCTGTCAGTCTGTCAGTCTGTCAGTCTGTCAGTCTGTCAGTCTGTCAGTCTGTCAGTCTGTCAGTCTGTCAGTCTGTCAGTCTGTCAGTCTGTCAGTCTGTCAGTCTGTCAGTCTGTCAGTCTGTCAGTCTGTCAGTCTGTCAGTCTGTCAGTCTGTCAGTCTGTCAGTCTGTCAGTCTGTCAGTCTGTCAGTCTGTCAGTCTGTCAGTCTGTCAGTCTGTCAGTCTGTCAGTCTGTCAGTCTGTCAGTCTGTCAGTCTGTCAGTCTGTCAGTCTGTCAGTCTGTCAGTCTGTCAGTCTGTCAGTCTGTCAGTCTGTCAGTCTGTCAGTCTGTCAGTCTGTCAGTCTGTCAGTCTGTCAGTCTGTCAGTCTGTCAGTCTGTCAGTCTGTCAGTCTGTCAGTCTGTCAGTCTGTCAGTCTGTCAGTCTGTCAGTCTGTCAGTCTGTCAGTCTGTCAGTCTGTCAGTCTGTCAGTCTGTCAGTCTGTCAGTCTGTCAGTCTGTCAGTCTGTCAGTCTGTCAGTCTGTCAGTCTGTCAGTCTGTCAGTCTGTCAGTCTGTCAGTCTGTCAGTCTGTCAGTCTGTCAGTCTGTCAGTCTGTCAGTCTGTCAGTCTGTCAGTCTGTCAGTCTGTCAGTCTGTCAGTCTGTCAGTCTGTCAGTCTGTCAGTCTGTCAGTCTGTCAGTCTGTCAGTCTGTCAGTCTGTCAGTCTGTCAGTCTGTCAGTCTGTCAGTCTGTCAGTCTGTCAGTCTGTCAGTCTGTCAGTCTGTCAGTCTGTCAGTCTGTCAGTCTGTCAGTCTGTCAGTCTGTCAGTCTGTCAGTCTGTCAGTCTGTCAGTCTGTCAGTCTGTCAGTCTGTCAGTCTGTCAGTCTGTCAGTCTGTCAGTCTGTCAGTCTGTCAGTCTGTCAGTCTGTCAGTCTGTCAGTCTGTCAGTCTGTCAGTCTGTCAGTCTGTCAGTCTGTCAGTCTGTCAGTCTGTCAGTCTGTCAGTCTGTCAGTCTGTCAGTCTGTCAGTCTGTCAGTCTGTCAGTCTGTCAGTCTGTCAGTCTGTCAGTCTGTCAGTCTGTCAGTCTGTCAGTCTGTCAGTCTGTCAGTCTGTCAGTCTGTCAGTCTGTCAGTCTGTCAGTCTGTCAGTCTGTCAGTCTGTCAGTCTGTCAGTCTGTCAGTCTGTCAGTCTGTCAGTCTGTCAGTCTGTCAGTCTGTCAGTCTGTCAGTCTGTCAGTCTGTCAGTCTGTCAGTCTGTCAGTCTGTCAGTCTGTCAGTCTGTCAGTCTGTCAGTCTGTCAGTCTGTCAGTCTGTCAGTCTGTCAGTCTGTCAGTCTGTCAGTCTGTCAGTCTGTCAGTCTGTCAGTCTGTCAGTCTGTCAGTCTGTCAGTCTGTCAGTCTGTCAGTCTGTCAGTCTGTCAGTCTGTCAGTCTGTCAGTCTGTCAGTCTGTCAGTCTGTCAGTCTGTCAGTCTGTCAGTCTGTCAGTCTGTCAGTCTGTCAGTCTGTCAGTCTGTCAGTCTGTCAGTCTGTCAGTCTGTCAGTCTGTCAGTCTGTCAGTCTGTCAGTCTGTCAGTCTGTCAGTCTGTCAGTCTGTCAGTCTGTCAGTCTGTCAGTCTGTCAGTCTGTCAGTCTGTCAGTCTGTCAGTCTGTCAGTCTGTCAGTCTGTCAGTCTGTCAGTCTGTCAGTCTGTCAGTCTGTCAGTCTGTCAGTCTGTCAGTCTGTCAGTCTGTCAGTCTGTCAGTCTGTCAGTCTGTCAGTCTGTCAGTCTGTCAGTCTGTCAGTCTGTCAGTCTGTCAGTCTGTCAGTCTGTCAGTCTGTCAGTCTGTCAGTCTGTCAGTCTGTCAGTCTGTCAGTCTGTCAGTCTGTCAGTCTGTCAGTCTGTCAGTCTGTCAGTCTGTCAGTCTGTCAGTCTGTCAGTCTGTCAGTCTGTCAGTCTGTCAGTCTGTCAGTCTGTCAGTCTGTCAGTCTGTCAGTCTGTCAGTCTGTCAGTCTGTCAGTCTGTCAGTCTGTCAGTCTGTCAGTCTGTCAGTCTGTCAGTCTGTCAGTCTGTCAGTCTGTCAGTCTGTCAGTCTGTCAGTCTGTCAGTCTGTCAGTCTGTCAGTCTGTCAGTCTGTCAGTCTGTCAGTCTGTCAGTCTGTCAGTCTGTCAGTCTGTCAGTCTGTCAGTCTGTCAGTCTGTCAGTCTGTCAGTCTGTCAGTCTGTCAGTCTGTCAGTCTGTCAGTCTGTCAGTCTGTCAGTCTGTCAGTCTGTCAGTCTGTCAGTCTGTCAGTCTGTCAGTCTGTCAGTCTGTCAGTCTGTCAGTCTGTCAGTCTGTCAGTCTGTCAGTCTGTCAGTCTGTCAGTCTGTCAGTCTGTCAGTCTGTCAGTCTGTCAGTCTGTCAGTCTGTCAGTCTGTCAGTCTGTCAGTCTGTCAGTCTGTCAGTCTGTCAGTCTGTCAGTCTGTCAGTCTGTCAGTCTGTCAGTCTGTCAGTCTGTCAGTCTGTCAGTCTGTCAGTCTGTCAGTCTGTCAGTCTGTCAGTCTGTCAGTCTGTCAGTCTGTCAGTCTGTCAGTCTGTCAGTCTGTCAGTCTGTCAGTCTGTCAGTCTGTCAGTCTGTCAGTCTGTCAGTCTGTCAGTCTGTCAGTCTGTCAGTCTGTCAGTCTGTCAGTCTGTCAGTCTGTCAGTCTGTCAGTCTGTCAGTCTGTCAGTCTGTCAGTCTGTCAGTCTGTCAGTCTGTCAGTCTGTCAGTCTGTCAGTCTGTCAGTCTGTCAGTCTGTCAGTCTGTCAGTCTGTCAGTCTGTCAGTCTGTCAGTCTGTCAGTCTGTCAGTCTGTCAGTCTGTCAGTCTGTCAGTCTGTCAGTCTGTCAGTCTGTCAGTCTGTCAGTCTGTCAGTCTGTCAGTCTGTCAGTCTGTCAGTCTGTCAGTCTGTCAGTCTGTCAGTCTGTCAGTCTGTCAGTCTGTCAGTCTGTCAGTCTGTCAGTCTGTCAGTCTGTCAGTCTGTCAGTCTGTCAGTCTGTCAGTCTGTCAGTCTGTCAGTCTGTCAGTCTGTCAGTCTGTCAGTCTGTCAGTCTGTCAGTCTGTCAGTCTGTCAGTCTGTCAGTCTGTCAGTCTGTCAGTCTGTCAGTCTGTCAGTCTGTCAGTCTGTCAGTCTGTCAGTCTGTCAGTCTGTCAGTCTGTCAGTCTGTCAGTCTGTCAGTCTGTCAGTCTGTCAGTCTGTCAGTCTGTCAGTCTGTCAGTCTGTCAGTCTGTCAGTCTGTCAGTCTGTCAGTCTGTCAGTCTGTCAGTCTGTCAGTCTGTCTGTCTGTCAGTCTGTCAGTCTGTCAGTCTGTCAGTCTGTCAGTCTGTCAGTCTGTCAGTCTGTCTCAGTCTGTCAGTCTGTCAGTCTGTCAGTCTGTCAGTCTGTCAGTCTGTCAGTCTGTCAGTCTGTCAGTCTGTCAGTCTGTCAGTCTGTCAGTCTGTCAGTCTGTCAGTCTGTCAGTCTGTCAGTCTGTCAGTCTGTCAGTCTGTCAGTCTGTCAGTCTGTCAGTCTGTCAGTCTGTCAGTCTGTCAGTCTGTCAGTCTGTCAGTCTGTCAGTCTGTCAGTCTGTCAGACTGTCCAGTCTGTCAGTCTGTCAGTCTGTCAGTCTGTCAGTCTGTCAGTCTGTCAGTCTGTCAGTCTGTCAGTCTGTCAGTCTGTCAGTCTGTCAGTCTGTCAGTCTGTCAGTCTGTCAGTCTGTCAGTCTGTCAGTCTGTCAGTCTGTCAGTCTGTCAGTCTGTCAGTCTGTCAGTCTGTCAGTCTGTCAGTCTGTCAGTCTGTCAGTCTGTCAGTCTGTCAGTCTGTCAGTCTGTCAGTCTGTCAGTCTGTCAGTCTGTCAGTCTGTCAGTCTGTCAGTCTGTCAGTCTGTCAGTCTGTCAGTCTGTCAGTCTGTCAGTCTGTCAGTCTGTCAGTCTGTCAGTCTGTCAGTCTGTCAGTCTGTCAGTCTGTCAGTCTGTCAGTCTGTCAGTCTGTCAGTCTGTCAGTCTGTCAGTCTGTCAGTCCAGTCTGTCAGTCTGTCAGTCTGTCAGTCTGTCAGTCTGTCAGTCTGTCAGTCTGTCAGTCTGTCAGTCTGTCAGTCTGTCAGTCTGTCAGTCTGTCAGTCTGTCAGTCTGTCAGTCTGTCAGTCTGTCAGTCTGTCAGTCTGTCAGTCTGTCAGTCTGTCAGTCTGTCAGTCTGTCAGTCTGTCAGTCTGTCAGTCTGTCAGTCTGTCAGTCTGTCAGTCTGTCAGTCTGTCAGTCTGTCAGTCTGTCAGTCTGTCAGTCTGTCAGTCTGTCAGTCTGTCAGTCTGTCAGTCTGTCAGTCTGTCAGTCTGTCAGTCTGTCAGTCTGTCAGTCTGTCAGTCTGTCAGTCTGTCAGTCTGTCAGTCTGTCAGTCTGTCAGTCTGTCAGTCTGTCAGTCTGTCAGTCTGTCAGTCTGTCAGTCTGTCAGTCTGTCAGTCTGTCAGTCTGTCAGTCTGTCAGTCTGTCAGTCTGTCAGTCTGTCAGTCTGTCAGTCTGTCAGTCTGTCAGTCTGTCAGTCTGTCAGTCTGTCAGTCTGTCAGTCTGTCAGTCTGTCAGTCTGTCAGTCTGTCAGTCTGTCAGTCTGTCAGTCTGTCAGTCTGTCAGTCTGTCAGTCTGTCAGTCTGTCAGTCTGTCAGTCTGTCAGTCTGTCAGTCTGTCAGTCTGTCAGTCTGTCAGTCTGTCAGTCTGTCAGTCTGTCAGTCTGTCAGTCTGTCAGTCTGTCAGTCTGTCAGTCTGTCAGTCTGTCAGTCTGTCAGTCTGTCAGTCTGTCAGTCTGTCAGTCTGTCAGTCTGTCAGTCTGTCAGTCTGTCAGTCTGTCAGTCTGTCAGTCTGTCAGTCTGTCAGTCTGTCAGTCTGTCAGTCTGTCAGTCTGTCAGTCTGTCAGTCTGTCAGTCTGTCAGTCTGTCAGTCTGTCAGTCTGTCAGTCTGTCAGTCTGTCAGTCTGTCAGTCTGTCAGTCTGTCAGTCTGTCAGTCTGTCAGTCTGTCAGTCTGTCAGTCTGTCAGTCTGTCAGTCTGTCAGTCTGTCAGTCTGTCAGTCTGTCAGTCTGTCAGTCTGTCAGTCTGTCAGTCTGTCAGTCTGTCAGTCTGTCAGTCTGTCAGTCTGTCAGTCTGTCAGTCTGTCAGTCTGTCAGTCTGTCAGTCTGTCAGTCTGTCAGTCTGTCAGTCTGTCAGTCTGTCAGTCTGTCAGTCTGTCAGTCTGTCAGTCTGTCAGTCTGTCAGTCTGTCAGTCTGTCAGTCTGTCAGTCTGTCAGTCTGTCAGTCTGTCAGTCTGTCAGTCTGTCAGTCTGTCAGTCTGTCAGTCTGTCAGTCTGTCAGTCTGTCAGTCTGTCAGTCTGTCAGTCTGTCAGTCTGTCAGTCTGTCAGTCTGTCAGTCTGTCAGTCTGTCAGTCTGTCAGTCTGTCAGTCTGTCAGTCTGTCAGTCTGTCAGTCTGTCAGTCTGTCAGTCTGTCAGTCTGTCAGTCTGTCAGTCTGTCAGTCTGTCAGTCTGTCAGTCTGTCAGTCTGTCAGTCTGTCAGTCTGTCAGTCTGTCAGTCTGTCAGTCTGTCAGTCTGTCAGTCTGTCAGTCTGTCAGTCTGTCAGTCTGTCAGTCTGTCAGTCTGTCAGTCTGTCAGTCTGTCAGTCTGTCAGTCTGTCAGTCTGTCAGTCTGTCAGTCTGTCAGTCTGTCAGTCTGTCAGTCTGTCAGTCTGTCAGTCTGTCAGTCTGTCAGTCTGTCAGTCTGTCAGTCTGTCAGTCTGTCAGTCTGTCAGTCTGTCAGTCTGTCAGTCTGTCAGTCTGTCAGTCTGTCAGTCTGTCAGTCTGTCAGTCTGTCAGTCTGTCAGTCTGTCAGTCTGTCAGTCTGTCAGTCTGTCAGTCTGTCAGTCTGTCAGTCTGTCAGTCTGTCAGTCTGTCAGTCTGTCAGTCTGTCAGTCTGTCAGTCTGTCAGTCTGTCAGTCTGTCAGTCTGTCAGTCTGTCAGTCTGTCAGTCTGTCAGTCTGTCAGTCTGTCAGTCTGTCAGTCTGTCAGTCTGTCAGTCTGTCAGTCTGTCAGTCTGTCAGTCTGTCAGTCTGTCAGTCTGTCAGTCTGTCAGTCTGTCAGTCTGTCAGTCTGTCAGTCTGTCAGTCTGTCAGTCTGTCAGTCTGTCAGTCTGTCAGTCTGTCAGTCTGTCAGTCTGTCAGTCTGTCAGTCTGTCAGTCTGTCAGTCTGTCAGTCTGTCAGTCTGTCAGTCTGTCAGTCTGTCAGTCTGTCAGTCTGTCAGTCTGTCAGTCTGTCAGTCTGTCAGTCTGTCAGTCTGTCAGTCTGTCAGTCTGTCAGTCTGTCAGTCTGTCAGTCTGTCAGTCTGTCAGTCTGTCAGTCTGTCAGTCTGTCAGTCTGTCAGTCTGTCAGTCTGTCAGTCTGTCAGTCTGTCAGTCTGTCAGTCTGTCAGTCTGTCAGTCTGTCAGTCTGTCAGTCTGTCAGTCTGTCAGTCTGTCAGTCTGTCAGTCTGTCAGTCTGTCAGTCTGTCAGTCTGTCAGTCTGTCAGTCTGTCAGTCTGTCAGTCTGTCAGTCTGTCAGTCTGTCAGTCTGTCAGTCTGTCAGTCTGTCAGTCTGTCAGTCTGTCAGTCTGTCAGTCTGTCAGTCTGTCAGTCTGTCAGTCTGTCAGTCTGTCAGTCTGTCAGTCTGTCAGTCTGTCAGTCTGTCAGTCTGTCAGTCTGTCAGTCTGTCAGTCTGTCAGTCTGTCAGTCTGTCAGTCTGTCAGTCTGTCAGTCTGTCAGTCTGTCAGTCTGTCAGTCTGTCAGTCTGTCAGTCTGTCAGTCTGTCAGTCTGTCAGTCTGTCAGTCTGTCAGTCTGTCAGTCTGTCAGTCTGTCAGTCTGTCAGTCTGTCAGTCTGTCAGTCTGTCAGTCTGTCAGTCTGTCAGTCTGTCAGTCTGTCAGTCTGTCAGTCTGTCAGTCTGTCAGTCTGTCAGTCTGTCAGTCTGTCAGTCTGTCAGTCTGTCAGTCTGTCAGTCTGTCAGTCTGTCAGTCTGTCAGTCTGTCAGTCTGTCAGTCTGTCAGTCTGTCAGTCTGTCAGTCTGTCAGTCTGTCAGTCTGTCAGTCTGTCAGTCTGTCAGTCTGTCAGTCTGTCAGTCTGTCAGTCTGTCAGTCTGTCAGTCTGTCAGTCTGTCAGTCTGTCAGTCTGTCAGTCTGTCAGTCTGTCAGTCTGTCAGTCTGTCAGTCTGTCAGTCTGTCAGTCTGTCAGTCTGTCAGTCTGTCAGTCTGTCAGTCTGTCAGTCTGTCAGTCTGTCAGTCTGTCAGTCTGTCAGTCTGTCAGTCTGTCAGTCTGTCAGTCTGTCAGTCTGTCAGTCTGTCAGTCTGTCAGTCTGTCAGTCTGTCAGTCTGTCAGTCTGTCAGTCTGTCAGTCTGTCAGTCTGTCAGTCTGTCAGTCTGTCAGTCTGTCAGTCTGTCAGTCTGTCAGTCTGTCAGTCTGTCAGTCTGTCAGTCTGTCAGTCTGTCAGTCTGTCAGTCTGTCAGTCTGTCAGTCTGTCAGTCTGTCAGTCTGTCAGTCTGTCAGTCTGTCAGTCTGTCAGTCTGTCAGTCTGTCAGTCTGTCAGTCTGTCAGTCTGTCAGTCTGTCAGTCTGTCAGTCTGTCAGTCTGTCAGTCTGTCAGTCTGTCAGTCTGTCAGTCTGTCAGTCTGTCAGTCTGTCAGTCTGTCAGTCTGTCAGTCTGTCAGTCTGTCAGTCTGTCAGTCTGTCAGTCTGTCAGTCTGTCAGTCTGTCAGTCTGTCAGTCTGTCAGTCTGTCAGTCTGTCAGTCTGTCAGTCTGTCAGTCTGTCAGTCTGTCAGTCTGTCAGTCTGTCAGTCTGTCAGTCTGTCAGTCTGTCAGTCTGTCAGTCTGTCAGTCTGTCAGTCTGTCAGTCTGTCAGTCTGTCAGTCTGTCAGTCTGTCAGTCTGTCAGTCTGTCAGTCTGTCAGTCTGTCAGTCTGTCAGTCTGTCAGTCTGTCAGTCTGTCAGTCTGTCAGTCTGTCAGTCTGTCAGTCTGTCAGTCTGTCAGTCTGTCAGTCTGTCAGTCTGTCAGTCTGTCAGTCTGTCAGTCTGTCAGTCTGTCAGTCTGTCAGTCTGTCAGTCTGTCAGTCTGTCAGTCTGTCAGTCTGTCAGTCTGTCAGTCTGTCAGTCTGTCAGTCTGTCAGTCTGTCAGTCTGTCAGTCTGTCAGTCTGTCAGTCTGTCAGTCTGTCAGTCTGTCAGTCTGTCAGTCTGTCAGTCTGTCAGTCTGTCAGTCTGTCAGTCTGTCAGTCTGTCAGTCTGTCAGTCTGTCAGTCTGTCAGTCTGTCAGTCTGTCAGTCTGTCAGTCTGTCAGTCTGTCAGTCTGTCAGTCTGTCAGTCTGTCAGTCTGTCAGTCTGTCAGTCTGTCAGTCTGTCAGTCTGTCAGTCTGTCAGTCTGTCAGTCTGTCAGTCTGTCAGTCTGTCAGTCTGTCAGTCTGTCAGTCTGTCAGTCTGTCAGTCTGTCAGTCTGTCAGTCTGTCAGTCTGTCAGTCTGTCAGTCTGTCAGTCTGTCAGTCTGTCAGTCTGTCAGTCTGTCAGTCTGTCAGTCTGTCAGTCTGTCAGTCTGTCAGTCTGTCAGTCTGTCAGTCTGTCAGTCTGTCAGTCTGTCAGTCTGTCAGTCTGTCAGTCTGTCAGTCTGTCAGTCTGTCAGTCTGTCAGTCTGTCAGTCTGTCAGTCTGTCAGTCTGTCAGTCTGTCAGTCTGTCAGTCTGTCAGTCTGTCAGTACTGACAGACTGACAGACTGACAGACTGACAGACTGACAGACTGACAGACTGACAGACTGACAGACTGACAGACTGACAGACTGACAGACTGACAGACTGACAGACTGACAGACTGACAGACTGACAGACTGACAGACTGACAGACTGACAGACTGACAGACTGACAGACTGACAGACTGACAGACTGACAGACTGACAGACTGACAGACTGACAGACTGACAGACTGACAGACTGACAGACTGACAGACTGACAGACTGACAGACTGACAGACTGACAGACTGACAGACTGACAGACTGACAGACTGACAGACTGACAGACTGACAGACTGACAGACTGACAGACTGACAGACTGACAGACTGACAGACTGACAGACTGACAGACTGACAGACTGACAGACTGACAGACTGACAGACTGACAGACTGACAGACTGACAGACTGACAGACTGACAGACTGACAGACTGACAGACTGACAGACTGACAGACTGACAGACTGACAGACTGACAGACTGACAGACTGACAGACTGACAGACTGACAGACTGACAGACTGACAGACTGACAGACTGACAGACTGACAGACTGACAGACTGACAGACTGACAGACTGACAGACTGACAGACTGACAGACTGACAGACTGACAGACTGACAGACTGACAGACTGACAGACTGACAGACTGACAGACTGACAGACTGACAGACTGACAGACTGACAGACTGACAGACTGACAGACTGACAGACTGACAGACTGACAGACTGACAGACTGACAGACTGACAGACTGACAGACTGACAGACTGACAGACTGACAGACTGACAGACTGACAGACTGACAGACTGACAGACTGACAGACTGACAGACTGACAGACTGACAGACTGACAGACTGACAGACTGACAGACTGACAGACTGACAGACTGACAGACTGACAGACTGACAGACTGACAGACTGACAGACTGACAGACTGACAGACTGACAGACTGACAGACTGACAGACTGACAGACTGACAGACTGACAGACTGACAGACTGACAGACTGACAGACTGACAGACTGACAGACTGACAGACTGACAGACTGACAGACTGACAGACTGACAGACTGACAGACTGACAGACTGACAGACTGACAGACTGACAGACTGACAGACTGACAGACTGACAGACTGACAGACTGACAGACTGACAGACTGACAGACTGACAGACTGACAGACTGACAGACTGACAGACTGACAGACTGACAGACTGACAGACTGACAGACTGACAGACTGACAGACTGACAGACTGACAGACTGACAGACTGACAGACTGACAGACTGACAGACTGACAGACTGACAGACTGACAGACTGACAGACTGACAGACTGACAGACTGACAGACTGACAGACTGACAGACTGACAGACTGACAGACTGACAGACTGACAGACTGACAGACTGACAGACTGACAGACTGACAGACTGACAGACTGACAGACTGACAGACTGACAGACTGACAGACTGACAGACTGACAGACTGACAGACTGACAGACTGACAGACTGACAGACTGACAGACTGACAGACTGACAGACTGACAGACTGACAGACTGACAGACTGACAGACTGACAGACTGACAGACTGACAGACTGACAGACTGACAGACTGACAGACTGACAGACTGACAGACTGACAGACTGACAGACTGACAGACTGACAGACTGACAGACTGACAGACTGACAGACTGACAGACTGACAGACTGACAGACTGACAGACTGACAGACTGACAGACTGACAGACTGACAGACTGACAGACTGACAGACTGACAGACTGACAGACTGACAGACTGACAGACTGACAGACTGACAGACTGACAGACTGACAGACTGACAGACTGACAGACTGACAGACTGACAGACTGACAGACTGACAGACTGACAGACTGACAGACTGACAGACTGACAGACTGACAGACTGACAGACTGACAGACTGACAGACTGACAGACTGACAGACTGACAGACTGACAGACTGACAGACTGACAGACTGACAGACTGACAGACTGACAGACTGACAGACTGACAGACTGACAGACTGACAGACTGACAGACTGACAGACTGACAGACTGACAGACTGACAGACTGACAGACTGACAGACTGACAGACTGACAGACTGACAGACTGACAGACTGACAGACTGACAGACTGACAGACTGACAGACTGACAGACTGACAGACTGACAGACTGACAGACTGACAGACTGACAGACTGACAGACTGACAGACTGACAGACTGACAGACTGACAGACTGACAGACTGACAGACTGACAGACTGACAGACTGACAGACTGACAGACTGACAGACTGACAGACTGACAGACTGACAGACTGACAGACTGACAGACTGACAGACTGACAGACTGACAGACTGACAGACTGACAGACTGACAGACTGACAGACTGACAGACTGACAGACTGACAGACTGACAGACTGACAGACTGACAGACTGACAGACTGACAGACTGACAGACTGACAGACTGACAGACTGACAGACTGACAGACTGACAGACTGACAGACTGACAGACTGACAGACTGACAGACTGACAGACTGACAGACTGACAGACTGACAGACTGACAGACTGACAGACTGACAGACTGACAGACTGACAGACTGACAGACTGACAGACTGACAGACTGACAGACTGACAGACTGACAGACTGACAGACTGACAGACTGACAGACTGACAGACTGACAGACTGACAGACTGACAGACTGACAGACTGACAGACTGACAGACTGACAGACTGACAGACTGACAGACTGACAGACTGACAGACTGACAGACTGACAGACTGACAGACTGACAGACTGACAGACTGACAGACTGACAGACTGACAGACTGACAGACTGACAGACTGACAGACTGACAGACTGACAGACTGACAGACTGACAGACTGACAGACTGACAGACTGACAGACTGACAGACTGACAGACTGACAGACTGACAGACTGACAGACTGACAGACTGACAGACTGACAGACTGACAGACTGACAGACTGACAGACTGACAGACTGACAGACTGACAGACTGACAGACTGACAGACTGACAGACTGACAGACTGACAGACTGACAGACTGACAGACTGACAGACTGACAGACTGACAGACTGACAGACTGACAGACTGACAGACTGACAGACTGACAGACTGACAGACTGACAGACTGACAGACTGACAGACTGACAGACTGACAGACTGACAGACTGACAGACTGACAGACTGACAGACTGACAGACTGACAGACTGACAGACTGACAGACTGACAGACTGACAGACTGACAGACTGACAGACTGACAGACTGACAGACTGACAGACTGACAGACTGACAGACTGACAGACTGACAGACTGACAGACTGACAGACTGACAGACTGACAGACTGACAGACTGACAGACTGACAGACTGACAGACTGACAGACTGACAGACTGACAGACTGACAGACTGACAGACTGACAGACTGACAGACTGACAGACTGACAGACTGACAGACTGACAGACTGACAGACTGACAGCTGACAGACTGACAGACTGACAGACTGACAGAGACTGACAGACTGACAGACTGACAGACTGACAGACTGACAGACTGACAGACTGACAGACTGACAGACTGACAGACTGACAGACTGACAGACTGACAGACTGACAGACTGACAGACTGACAGACTGACAGACTGACAGACTGACAGACTGACAGACTGACAGACTGACAGACTGACAGACTGACAGACTGACAGACTGACAGACTGACAGACTGACAGACTGACAGACTGACAGACTGACAGACTGACAGACTGACAGACTGACAGACTGACAGACTGACAGACTGACAGACTGACAGACTGACAGACTGACAGACTGACAGACTGACAGACTGACAGACTGACAGACTGACAGACTGACAGACTGACAGACTGACAGACTGACAGACTGACAGACTGACAGACTGACAGACTGACAGACTGACAGACTGACAGACTGACAGACTGACAGACTGACAGACTGACAGACTGACAGACTGACAGACTGACAGACTGACAGACTGACAGACTGACAGACTGACAGACTGACAGACTGACAGACTGACAGACTGACAGACTGACAGACTGACAGACTGACAGACTGACAGACTGACAGACTGACAGACTGACAGACTGACAGACTGACAGACTGACAGACTGACAGACTGACAGACTGACAGACTGACAGACTGACAGACTGACAGACTGACAGACTGACAGACTGACAGACTGACAGACTGACAGACTGACAGACTGACAGACTGACAGACTGACAGACTGACAGACTGACAGACTGACAGACTGACAGACTGACAGACTGACAGACTGACAGACTGACAGACTGACAGACTGACAGACTGACAGACTGACAGACTGACAGACTGACAGACTGACAGACTGACAGACTGACAGACTGACAGACTGACAGACTGACAGACTGACAGACTGACAGACTGACAGACTGACAGACTGACAGACTGACAGACTGACAGACTGACAGACTGACAGACTGACAGACTGACAGACTGACAGACTGACAGACTGACAGACTGACAGACTGACAGACTGACAGACTGACAGACTGACAGACTGACAGACTGACAGACTGACAGACTGACAGACTGACAGACTGACAGACTGACAGACTGACAGACTGACAGACTGACAGACTGACAGACTGACAGACTGACAGACTGACAGACTGACAGACTGACAGACTGACAGACTGACAGACTGACAGACTGACAGACTGACAGACTGACAGACTGACAGACTGACAGACTGACAGACTGACAGACTGACAGACTGACAGACTGACAGACTGACAGACTGACAGACTGACAGACTGACAGACTGACAGACTGACAGACTGACAGACTGACAGACTGACAGACTGACAGACTGACAGACTGACAGACTGACAGACTGACAGACTGACAGACTGACAGACTGACAGACTGACAGACTGACAGACTGACAGACTGACAGACTGACAGACTGACAGACTGACAGACTGACAGACTGACAGACTGACAGACTGACAGACTGACAGACTGACAGACTGACAGACTGACAGACTGACAGACTGACAGACTGACAGACTGACAGACTGACAGACTGACAGACTGACAGACTGACAGACTGACAGACTGACAGACTGACAGACTGACAGACTGACAGACTGACAGACTGACAGACTGACAGACTGACAGACTGACAGACTGACAGACTGACAGACTGACAGACTGACAGACTGACAGACTGACAGACTGACAGACTGACAGACTGACAGACTGACAGACTGACAGACTGACAGACTGACAGACTGACAGACTGACAGACTGACAGACTGACAGACTGACAGACTGACAGACTGACAGACTGACAGACTGACAGACTGACAGACTGACAGACTGACAGACTGACAGACTGACAGACTGACAGACTGACAGACTGACAGACTGACAGACTGACAGACTGACAGACTGACAGACTGACAGACTGACAGACTGACAGACTGACAGACTGACAGACTGACAGACTGACAGACTGACAGACTGACAGACTGACAGACTGACAGACTGACAGACTGACAGACTGACAGACTGACAGACTGACAGACTGACAGACTGACAGACTGACAGACTGACAGACTGACAGACTGACAGACTGACAGACTGACAGACTGACAGACTGACAGACTGACAGACTGACAGACTGACAGACTGACAGACTGACAGACTGACAGACTGACAGACTGACAGACTGACAGACTGACAGACTGACAGACTGACAGACTGACAGACTGAAAGACTGACAGACTGATAGACTGACAGACTGACAGACTGACAGACTAACAGACTGACAGACTGACAGATTGACAGACTGACAGACTGACAGACTGACAGACGGACAGACGGACAGACTGACAGACTGACAGACTGACAGACTGACAGACTGACAGACTGACAGACTGACAGACTGACAGACTGGCAGACTGACAGACTGACAGACTGACAGACTGACAGACTGACAGACTGAAAGACTGACAGACTGATAGACTGACAGACTGACAGACTGACAGACTAACAGACTGACAGACTGACAGATTGACAGACTGACAGACTGACAGACTGACAGACGGACAGACGGACAGACTGACAGACTGACAGACTGACAGACTGACAGATGACAGACTGACAGACTGACAGACTGACAGACTGACAGACTGACAGACTGACAGACTGACAGACTGACAGACTGACAGACTGACAGACTGACAGACTGACAGACTGACAGACTGACAGACTGACAGACTGACAGACTGACAGACTGACAGACTGACAGACTGACAGACTGACAGACTGACAGACTGACAGACTGACAGACTGACAGACTGACAGACTGACAGACTGACAGACTGACAGACTGACAGACTGACAGACTGACAGACTGACAGACTGACAGACTGACAGACTGACAGACTGACAGACTGACAGACTGACAGACTGACAGACTGACAGACTGACAGACTGACAGACTGACAGACTGACAGACTGACAGACTGACAGACTGACAGACTGACAGACTGACAGACTGACAGACTGACAGGACTGACAGACTGACAGACTGACAGACTGACAGACTGACAGACTGACAGACTGACAGACTGACAGACTGACAGACTGACAGACTGACAGACTGACAGACTGACAGACTGACAGACTGACAGACTGACAGACTGACAGACTGACAGACTGACAGACTGACAGACTGACAGACTGACAGACTGACAGACTGACAGACTGACAGACTGACAGACTGACAGACTGACAGACTGACAGACTGACAGACTGACAGACTGACAGACTGACAGACTGACAGACTGACAGACTGACAGACTGACAGACTGACAGACTGACAGACTGACAGACTGACAGACTGACAGACTGACAGACTGACAGACTGACAGACTGACAGACTGACAGACTGACAGACTGACAGACTGACAGACTGACAGACTGGACAGACTGACAGACTGACAGACTGACAGACTGACAGACTGACAGACTGACAGACTGACAGACTGACAGACTGACAGACTGACAGACTGACAGACTGACAGACTGACAGACTGACAGACTGACAGACTGACAGACTGACAGACTGACAGACTGACAGACTGACAGACTGACAGACTGACAGACTGACAGACTGACAGCCTGACAGACTGACAGACTGACAGACTGACAGACTGACAGACTGACAGACTGACAGACTGACAGACTGACAGACTGACAGACTGACAGACTGACAGACTGACAGACTGACAGACTGACAGACTGACAGACTGACAGACTGACAGACTGACAGACTGACAGACTGACAGACTGACAGACTGACAGACTGACAGACTGACAGACTGACAGACTGACAGACTGACAGACTGACAGACTGACAGACTGACAGACTGACAGACTGACAGACTGACAGACTGACAGACTGACAGACTGACAGACTGACAGACTGACAGACTGACAGACTGACAGACTGACAGACTGACAGACTGACAGACTGACAGACTGACAGACTGACAGACTGACAGACTGACAGACTGACAGACTGACAGACTGTGACAGACTGACAGACTGTGACAGACTGACAGACTGACAGACTGTGACAGACTGACAGACTGACACACTGACAGACTGACAGAATGACAGAATGACAGACTGACAGACTGACAGACTGACAGACTGACAGACTGACAGACTGACAGACTGACAGACTGACAGACTGACAGACTGACAGACTGACAGACTGACAGACTGACAGACTGACAGACTGACAGACTGACAGACTGACAGACTTACAGACTGACAGACTGACAGACTGACAGACTGACAGACTAACAGACTGACAGACTGACAGACTGACAGACTGACAGACTGACAGACTGACAGACTGACAGACTGACAGACTGACAGACTGACAGACTGACAGACTGACAGACTGACAGACTGACAGACTGACAGACTGACAGACTGACAGACTGACAGACTGACAGACTGACAGACTGACAGACTGACAGACTGACAGACTGACAGACTGACAGACTGACAGACTGACAGACTGACAGTCTGACAGACTGACAGACTGACAGACTGACAGACTGACAGACTGACAGACTGACAGACTGACAGACTGACAGACTGACAGACTAACAGACTGACAGACTGACAGACTGACAGACTGACAGACTGACAGACTGACAGACTGACAGACTGACAGACTGACAGACTGACAGACTGACAGACTGACAGACTGACAGACTGACAGACTGACAGACTGACAGACTGACAGACTGACAGACTGACAGACTGACAGACTGACAGACTGACAGACTGACACACTGACAGACTGACAGACTGACAGACTGACAGACTGACAGACTGACAGACTGACAGACTGACAGACTGACAGACTGACAGACTGACAGACTGACAGACTGACAGACTGACAGACTGACAGACTGACAGACTGACAGACTGACAGACTGACAGACTGACAGACTGACAGACTGACAGACTGACAGACTGACAGACTGACAGACGACAGACTGACAGACTGACAGACTGACAGACTGACAGACTGACAGACTGACAGACTGACAGACTGACAGACTGACAGACTGACAGACTGACAGACTGACAGACTGACAGACTGACAGACTGACAGACTGACAGACTGACAGACTGACAGACTGACAGACTGACAGACTGACAGACTGACAGACTGACAGACTGACAGACTGACAGACTGACAGACTGACAGACTGACAGACTGACAGACTGACAGACTGACAGACTGACAGACTGACAGACTGACAGACTGACAGACTGACAGACTGACAGACTGACAGACTGACAGACTGACAGACTGACAGACTGACAGACTGACAGACTGACAGACTGACAGACTGACAGACTGACAGACTGACAGACTGACAGACTGACAGACTGACAGACTGACAGACTGACAGACTGACAGACTGACAGACTGACAGACTGACAGACTGACAGACTGACAGACTGACTGACAGACTGACAGACTGACAGACTGACAGACTGACAGACTGACAGACTGACAGACTGACAGACTGACAGACTGACAGACTGACAGACTGACAGACTGACAGACTGACAGACTGACAGACTGACAGACTGACAGACTGACAGACTGACAGACTGACAGACTGACAGACTGACAGACTGACAGACTGACAGACTGACAGACTGACAGACTGACAGACTGACAGACTGACAGACTGACAGACTGACAGACTGACAGACTGACAGACTGACAGACTGACAGACTGACAGACTGACAGACTGACAGACTGACAGACTGACAGACTGACAGACTGACAGACTGACAGACTGACAGACTGACAGACTGACAGACTGACAGACTGACAGACTGACAGACTGACAGACTGACAGACTGACAGACTGACAGACTGACAGACTGACAGACTGACAGACTGACAGACTGACAGACTGACAGACTGACAGACTGACAGACTGACAGACTGACAGACTGACAGACTGACAGACTGACAGACTGACAGACTGACAGACTGACAGACTGACAGACTGACAGACTGACAGACTGACAGACTGACAGACTGACAGACTGACAGACTGACAGACTGACAGACTGACAGACTGACAGACTGACAGACTGACAGACTGACAGACTGACAGACTGACAGACTGACAGACTGACAGACTGACAGACTGACAGACTGACAGACTGACAGACTGACAGACTGACAGACTGACAGACTGACAGACTGACAGACTGACAGACTGACAGACTGACAGACTGACAGACTGACAGACTGACAGACTGACAGACTGACAGACTGACAGACTGACAGACTGACAGACTGACAGACTGACAGACTGACAGACTGACAGACTGACAGACTGACAGACTGACAGACTGACAGACTGACAGACTGACAGACTGACAGACTGACAGACTGACAGACTGACAGACTGACAGACTGACAGACTGACAGACTGACAGACTGACAGACTGACAGACTGACAGACTGACAGACTGACAGACTGACAGACTGACAGACTGACAGACTGACAGACTGACAGACTGACAGACTGACAGACTGACAGACTGACAGACTGACAGACTGACAGACTGACAGACTGACAGACTGACAGACTGACAGACTGACAGACTGACAGACTGACAGACTGACAGACTGACAGACTGACAGACTGACAGACTGACAGACTGACAGACTGACAGACTGACAGACTGACAGACTGACAGACTGACAGACTGACAGACTGACAGACTGACAGACTGACAGACTGACAGACTGACAGACTGACAGACTGACAGACTGACAGACTGACAGACTGACAGACTGACAGACTGACAGACTGACAGACTGACAGACTGACAGACTGACAGACTGACAGACTGACAGACTGACAGACTGACAGACTGACAGACTGACAGACTGACAGACTGACAGACTGACAGACTGACAGACTGACAGACTGACAGACTGACAGACTGACAGACTGACAGACTGACAGACTGACAGACTGACAGACTGACAGACTGACAGACTGACAGACTGACAGACTGACAGACTGACAGACTGACAGACTGACAGACTGACAGACTGACAGACTGACAGACTGACAGACTGACAGACTGACAGACTGACAGACTGACAGACTGACAGACTGACAGACTGACAGACTGACAGACTGACAGACTGACAGACTGACAGACTGACAGACTGACAGACTGACAGACTGACAGACTGACAGACTGACAGACTGACAGACTGACAGACTGACAGACTGACAGACTGACAGACTGACAGACTGACAGACTGACAGACTGACAGACTGACAGACTGACAGACTGACAGACTGACAGACTGACAGACTGACAGACTGACAGACTGACAGACTGACAGACTGACAGACTGACAGACTGACAGACTGACAGACTGACAGACTGACAGACTGACAGACTGACAGACTGACAGACTGACAGACTGACAGACTGACAGACTGACAGACTGACAGACTGACAGACTGACAGACTGACAGACTGACAGACTGACAGACTGACAGACTGACAGACTGACAGACTGACAGACTGACAGACTGACAGACTGACAGACTGACAGACTGACAGACTGACAGACTGACAGACTGACAGACTGACAGACTGACAGACTGACAGACTGACAGACTGACAGACCGACAGACTGACAGACTGACAGACTGACAGACTGACAGACTGCAGACTGACAGACTGACAGACTGACAGACTGACAGACTGACAGACTGACAGACTGACAGACTGACAGACTGACAGACTGACAGACTGACAGACTGACAGACTGACAGACTGACAGACTGACAGACTGACAGACTGACAGACTGACAGACTGACAGACTGACAGACTGACAGACTGACAGACTGACAGACTGACAGACTGACAGACTGACAGACTGACAGACTGACAGACTGACAGACTGACAGACTGACAGACTGACAGACTGACAGACTGACAGACTGACAGACTGACAGACTGACAGACTGACAGACTGACAGACTGACAGACTGACAGACTGACAGACTGACAGACTGACAGACTGACAGACTGACAGACTGACAGACTGACAGACTGACAGACTGACAGACTGACAGACTGACAGACTGACAGACTGACAGACTGACAGACTGACAGACTGACAGACTGACAGACTGACAGACTGACAGACTGACAGACTGACAGACTGACAGACTGACAGACTGACAGACTGACAGACTGACAGACTGACAGACTGACAGACTGACAGACTGACAGACTGACAGACTGACAGACTGACAGACTGACAGACTGACAGACTGACAGACTGACAGACTGACAGACTGACAGACTGACAGACTGACAGACTGACAGACTGACAGACTGACAGACTGACAGACTGACAGACTGACAGACTGACAGACTGACAGACTGACAGACTGACAGACTGACAGACTGACAGACTGACAGACTGACAGACTGACAGACTGACAGACTGACAGACTGACAGACTGACAGACTGACAGACTGACAGACTGACAGACTGACAGACTGACAGACTGACAGACTGACAGACTGACAGACTGACAGACTGACAGACTGACAGACTGACAGACTGACAGACTGACAGACTGACAGACTGACAGACTGACAGACTGACAGACTGACAGACTGACAGACTGACAGACTGACAGACTGACAGACTGACAGACTGACAGACTGACAGACTGACAGACTGACAGACTGACAGACTGACAGACTGACAGACTGACAGACTGACAGACTGACAGACTGACAGACTGACAGACTGACAGACTGACAGACTGACAGACTGACAGACTGACAGACTGACAGACTGACAGACTGACAGACTGACAGACTGACAGACTGACAGACTGACAGACTGACAGACTGACAGACTGACAGACTGACAGACTGACAGACTGACAGACTGACAGACTGACAGACTGACAGACTGACAGACTGACAGACTGACAGACTGACAGACTGACAGACTGACAGACTGACAGACTGACAGACTGACAGACTGACAGACTGACAGACTGACAGACTGACAGACTGACAGACTGACAGACTGACAGACTGACAGACTGACAGACTGACAGACTGACAGACTGACAGACTGACAGACTGACAGACTGACAGACTGACAGACTGACAGACTGACAGACTGACAGACTGACAGACTGACAGACTGACAGACTGACAGACTGACAGACTGACAGACTGACAGACTGACAGACTGACAGACTGACAGACTGACAGACTGACAGACTGACAGACTGACAGACTGACAGACTGACAGACTGACAGACTGACAGACTGACAGACTGACAGACTGACAGACTGACAGACTGACAGACTGACAGACTGACAGACTGACAGACTGACAGACTGACAGACTGACAGACTGACAGACTGACAGACTGACAGACTGACAGACTGACAGACTGACAGACTGACAGACTGACAGACTGACAGACTGACAGACTGACAGACTGACAGACTGACAGACTGACAGACTGACAGACTGACAGACTGACAGACTGACAGACTGACAGACTGACAGACTGACAGACTGACAGACTGACAGACTGACAGACTGACAGACTGACAGACTGACAGACTGACAGACTGACAGACTGACAGACTGACAGACTGACAGACTGACAGACTGACAGACTGACAGACTGACAGACTGACAGACTGACAGACTGACAGACTGACAGACTGACAGACTGACAGACTGACAGACTGACAGACTGACAGACTGACAGACTGACAGACTGACAGACTGACAGACTGACAGACTGACAGACTGACAGACTGACAGACTGACAGACTGACAGACTGACAGACTGACAGACTGACAGACTGACAGACTGACAGACTGACAGACTGACAGACTGACAGACTGACAGACTGACAGACTGACAGACTGACAGACTGACAGACTGACAGACTGACAGACTGACAGACTGACAGACTGACAGACTGACAGACTGACAGACTGACAGACTGACAGACTGACAGACTGACAGACTGACAGACTGACAGACTGACAGACTGACAGACTGACAGACTGACAGACTGACAGACTGACAGACTGACAGACTGACAGACTGACAGACTGACAGACTGACAGACTGACAGACTGACAGACTGACAGACTGACAGACTGACAGACTGACAGACTGACAGACTGACAGACTGACAGACTGACAGACTGACAGACTGACAGACTGACAGACTGACAGACTGACAGACTGACAGACTGACAGACTGACAGACTGACAGACTGACAGACTGACAGACTGACAGACTGACAGACTGACAGACTGACAGACTGACAGACTGACAGACTGACAGACTGACAGACTGACAGACTGACAGACTGACAGACTGACAGACTGACAGACTGACAGACTGACAGACTGACAGACTGACAGACTGACAGACTGACAGACTGACAGACTGACAGACTGACAGACTGACAGACTGACAGACTGACAGACTGACAGACTGACAGACTGACAGACTGACAGACTGACAGACTGACAGACTGACAGACTGACAGACTGACAGACTGACAGACTGACAGACTGACAGACTGACAGACTGACAGACTGACAGACTGACAGACTGACAGACTGACAGACTGACAGACTGACAGACTGACAGACTGACAGACTGACAGACTGACAGACTGACAGACTGACAGACTGACAGACTGACAGACTGACAGACTGACAGACTGACAGACTGACAGACTGACAGACTGACAGACTGACAGACTGACAGACTGACAGACTGACAGACTGACAGACTGACAGACTGACAGACTGACAGACTGACAGACTGACAGACTGACAGACTGACAGACTGACAGACTGACAGACTGACAGACTGACAGACTGACAGACTGACAGACTGACAGACTGACAGACTGACAGACTGACAGACTGACAGACTGACAGACTGACAGACTGACAGACTGACAGACTGACAGACTGACAGACTGACAGACTGACAGACTGACAGACTGACAGACTGACAGACTGACAGACTGACAGACTGACAGACTGACAGACTGACAGACTGACAGACTGACAGACTGACAGACTGACAGACTGACAGACTGACAGACTGACAGACTGACAGACTGACAGACTGACAGACTGACAGACTGACAGACTGACAGACTGACAGACTGACAGACTGACAGACTGACAGACTGACAGACTGACAGACTGACAGACTGACAGACTGACAGACTGACAGACTGACAGACTGACAGACTGACAGACTGACAGACTGACAGACTGACAGACTGACAGACTGACAGACTGACAGACTGACAGACTGACAGACTGACAGACTGACAGACTGACAGACTGACAGACTGACAGACTGACAGACTGACAGACTGACAGACTGACAGACTGACAGACTGACAGACTGACAGACTGACAGACTGACAGACTGACAGACTGACAGACTGACAGACTGACAGACTGACAGACTGACAGACTGACAGACTGACAGACTGACAGACTGACAGACTGACAGACTGACAGACTGACAGACTGACAGACTGACAGACTGACAGACTGACAGACTGACAGACTGACAGACTGACAGACTGACAGACTGACAGACTGACAGACTGACAGACTGACAGACTGACAGACTGACAGACTGACAGACTGACAGACTGACAGACTGACAGACTGACAGACTGACAGACTGACAGACTGACAGACTGACAGACTGACAGACTGACAGACTGACAGACTGACAGACTGACAGACTGACAGACTGACAGACTGACAGACTGACAGACTGACAGACTGACAGACTGACAGACTGACAGACTGACAGACTGACAGACTGACAGACTGACAGACTGACAGACTGACAGACTGACAGACTGACAGACTGACAGACTGACAGACTGACAGACTGACAGACTGACAGACTGACAGACTGACAGACTGACAGACTGACAGACTGACAGACTGACAGACTGACAGACTGACAGACTGACAGACTGACAGACTGACAGACTGACAGACTGACAGACTGACAGACTGACAGACTGACAGACTGACAGACTGACAGACTGACAGACTGACAGACTGACAGACTGACAGACTGACAGACTGACAGACTGACAGACTGACAGACTGACAGACTGACAGACTGACAGACTGACAGACTGACAGACTGACAGACTGACAGACTGACAGACTGACAGACTGACAGACTGACAGACTGACAGACTGACAGACTGACAGACTGACAGACTGACAGACTGACAGACTGACAGACTGACAGACTGACAGACTGACAGACTGACAGACTGACAGACTGACAGACTGACAGACTGACAGACTGACAGACTGACAGACTGACAGACTGACAGACTGACAGACTGACAGACTGACAGACTGACAGACTGACAGACTGACAGACTGACAGACTGACAGACTGACAGACTGACAGACTGACAGACTGACAGACTGACAGACTGACAGACTGACAGACTGACAGACTGACAGACTGACAGACTGACAGACTGACAGACTGACAGACTGACAGACTGACAGACTGACAGACTGACAGACTGACAGACTGACAGACTGACAGACTGACAGACTGACAGACTGACAGACTGACAGACTGACAGACTGACAGACTGACAGACTGACAGACTGACAGACTGACAGACTGACAGACTGACAGACTGACAGACTGACAGACTGACAGACTGACAGACTGACAGACTGACAGACTGACAGACTGACAGACTGACAGACTGACAGACTGACAGACTGACAGACTGACAGACTGACAGACTGACAGACTGACAGACTGACAGACTGACAGACTGACAGACTGACAGACTGACAGACTGACAGACTGACAGACTGACAGACTGACAGACTGACAGACTGACAGACTGACAGACTGACAGACTGACAGACTGACAGACTGACAGACTGACAGACTGACAGACTGACAGACTGACAGACTGACAGACTGACAGACTGACAGACTGACAGACTGACAGACTGACAGACTGACAGACTGACAGACTGACAGACTGACAGACTGACAGACTGACAGACTGACAGACTGACAGACTGACAGACTGACAGACTGACAGACTGACAGACTGACAGACTGACAGACTGACAGACTGACAGACTGACAGACTGACAGACTGACAGACTGACAGACTGACAGACTGACAGACTGACAGACTGACAGACTGACAGACTGACAGACTGACAGACTGACAGACTGACAGACTGACAGACTGACAGACTGACAGACTGACAGACTGACAGACTGACAGACTGACAGACTGACAGACTGACAGACTGACAGACTGACAGACTGACAGACTGACAGACTGACAGACTGACAGACTGACAGACTGACAGACTGACAGACTGACAGACTGACAGACTGACAGACTGACAGACTGACAGACTGACAGACTGACAGACTGACAGACTGACAGACTGACAGACTGACAGACTGACAGACTGACAGACTGACAGACTGACAGACTGACAGACTGACAGACTGACAGACTGACAGACTGACAGACTGACAGACTGACAGACTGACAGACTGACAGACTGACAGACTGACAGACTGACAGACTGACAGACTGACAGACTGACAGACTGACAGACTGACAGACTGACAGACTGACAGACTGACAGACTGACAGACTGACAGACTGACAGACTGACAGACTGACAGACTGACAGACTGACAGACTGACAGACTGACAGACTGACAGACTGACAGACTGACAGACTGACAGACTGACAGACTGACAGACTGACAGACTGACAGACTGACAGACTGACAGACTGACAGACTGACAGACTGACAGACTGACAGACTGACAGACTGACAGACTGACAGACTGACAGACTGACAGACTGACAGACTGACAGACTGACAGACTGACAGACTGACAGACTGACAGACTGACAGACTGACAGACTGACAGACTGACAGACTGACAGACTGACAGACTGACAGACTGACAGACTGACAGACTGACAGACTGACAGACTGACAGACTGACAGACTGACAGACTGACAGACTGACAGACTGACAGACTGACAGACTGACAGACTGACAGACTGACAGACTGACAGACTGACAGACTGACAGACTGACAGACTGACAGACTGACAGACTGACAGACTGACAGACTGACAGACTGACAGACTGACAGACTGACAGACTGACAGACTGACAGACTGACAGACTGACAGACTGACAGGGACTGACAGACTGACAGACTGACAGACTGACAGACTGACAGACTGACAGACTGACAGACTGACAGACTGACAGACTGACAGACTGACAGACTGACAGACTGACAGACTGACAGACTGACAGACTGACAGACTGACAGACTGACAGACTGACAGACTGACAGACTGACAGACTGACAGACTGACAGACTGACAGACTGACAGACTGACAGACTGACAGACTGACAGACTGACAGACTGACAGACTGACAGACTGACAGACTGACAGACTGACAGACTGACAGACTGACAGACTGACAGACTGACAGACTGACAGACTGACAGACTGACAGACTGACAGACTGACAGACTGACAGACTGACAGACTGACAGACTGACAGACTGACAGACTGACAGACTGACAGACTGACAGACTGACAGACTGACAGACTGACAGACTGACAGACTGACTGACAGACTGACAGACTGACAGACTGACAGACTGACAGACTGACAGACTGACAGACTGACAGACTGACAGACTGACAGACTGACTGACAGACTGACAGACTGACAGACTGACAGACTGACAGACTGACAGACTGACAGACTGACAGACTGACAGACTGACAGACTGACAGACTGACAGACTGACAGACTGACAGACTGACAGACTGACAGACTGACAGACTGACAGACTGACAGACTGACAGACTGACAGACTGACAGACTGACAGACTGACAGACTGACAGACTGACAGACTGACAGACGACAGACTGACAGACTGACAGACTGACAGACTGACAGACTGACAGACTGCAGACTGACAGACTGACAGGCTGACAGACTGACAGACTGACAGACTGACAGACTGACAGACTGACAGACTGACAGACTGACAGACTGACAGACTGACAGACTGACAGACTGACAGACTGACAGACTGACAGACTGACAGACTGACAGACTGACAGACTGACAGACTGACAGACTGACAGACTGACAGACTGACAGACTGACAGACTGACAGACTGACAGACTGACAGACTGACAGACTGACAGACTGACAGACTGACAGACTGACAGACTGACAGACTGACAGACTGACAGACTGACAGACTGACAGACTGACAGACTGACAGACTGACAGACTGACAGACTGACAGACTGACAGACTGACAGACTGACAGACTGACAGACTG